>CM031236.1:178318410-178918410 GCA_018340775.1 Taxus wallichiana var. yunnanensis | reverse complement strand
TATTATGTGAGTTTGATGTTCATAAATTTCTTCTCCCTGAACATGTAGAAATACCAATTAAGTCAGTATGTAAGAGGTTCAATTAAAATCTATTTTTCCACATTGAGGCATCAATCCATATGGTAGGATCAAACAGGAGTTTAAACAAAAGAAGAAATTAAATCATGCCTCCTAATGAGACATGATCTTCTAGCACTAGAAAGATTCTTAAGGAAATATACTACTCCAGATTGATTGCCTATAACTAGTGGAAAAATACAAAGAAAACATCTTCACTTGTGTCTCTGATTTCGGGGGTATGTACTTCCAAATTTTAATATATCCTTCTTTGTTTGCCAACAATGATATGGATTACTTCAAGAATTCTGGAAAAAGAAAGAGGTTATATCTCCAACTAACCTCAGATGGTCAGTAAAGAGAGAAAATAAATATGTAGAATCATGCTAGAAATGCAGGAAAAATGGGTAGGTATGAGATTTTGACCACCATTGATATTAACACCATTTCCTAGATTGAATAACACATATGACCAACCAACTGAGAGATAAAAATATGGATGGAAACAATGGTCAAATTTTCTAGGTTCAACAATCCAAAAGAGGAAACATGGCTTACTTTCACTAATGAATACAATTACACAAGAATAGTAGAAGCCTTGAATAAAACCCTGTAGCAGGAGGACCTACTAATCCCTAAGTGTGGGGGAGTGATGAGCCTTGTTAATTCCTATGTACACCCCTTTTGTGTTTCAAAGATTTTGTACTCATACCGATATTAACATTTTGTAATTAATACTTTAATATATTTAAAAGGAAGTTTTGTGCATAAACCTTGTTCATTTTCATCTTATCTATGCTTCTTTGAATGAGTTGAAATAAATTTGTATATGCACTAACAAATGTGAATGAAGGACTTATCTTAAGCCTAGCACATGACTCATATATATACGATGCATGAATCACCTAAGCATTGGCGCAAGATTCGCTTCAAGCCCAACGTAGGACTCACGCTACAAAGCACAAGACTCGCTTTGGAGTGCATGACTCACTTTGGAGTGCAAGACTCATATGAAATAAGCAAAGGACCCAGAAAAAGAGGAGATGAACTGATCTAGTCAACACACAAGTTGTGTGATGAAAAGAGAATTGAATGTGTGACTTGCGCAGATTATGAAGAATCCAACTTAACATCAAGTTCAATTGGAAACATGGAGCAAATGGACAACATAAACTATCAATCACCATTATTCAAGGGATTCAAATGCATGAGCTTTGAAATCCTTTGAAATTGCTAAATCATCTAAGTTGGGCATTGGTTAAGGACTCCACTCTGAGTTAACAATTCAAACCTAATCCAAAGTGCGACATGCACTTACTTTTTCAAACTTGTAACTCCTTAACAAGCAATAGTTCTAGTAGAAATATTTTAGTTAATTATTAGTTAGCTCTTGCAACTAATTAGTCATCTTTTAGAGTGACAATAATCATGTTTATTATAAAAAATTGTAATAGAATTAGTATGGTTGGTTGTTGATGAAAGAAAATATTGTATTTCATTCAATCAAGTGCATGATTTTGAGTAAAACCTCATTGGTATAATTTTCAATCCTCAAATGGATCATAGGGAAGGAGAAAGGGCCACTCCTCCCCAATGTGAAGGGAAGCATTGCATGTTTATTCAATTCTTTATTTCTTCAAGATTTTAATTTGAAAAATTATTCCAACATTTTCAACATTTTAATTCATAGATTTAGTAATCTTTGTTTTATCGTAGCAACCATTTCTTAGATAGAAAAGTTTAGAAATAGTATTTGGTTAAATCTAGTAGTTAATGCATGCTCATAATAGTTTCAATCATCCTCTTTGTTACAAACAACCTCGATACACCGCCCTAGATTGTCAATCATGAAATAATTAAAGTACAAGTATCGACGACACTCATCATGGGTCTCAAGTTTACATGTGCATAACAAGGTTAGACACATAAATTTTAAATGGGCACATCTTCCATAATATGGCATGCAAGAGACAAATTTGGACTCATAGCTTTCCAATGACAAAGTGAACACAAAGTGGCTAGGCACATATGTGGGGCCCAATGAGCACTCACAAACCTAAGATATGTTTCACAATGATCCACAACAACAAAATGGGTGCCAAAATGAAAATCACAGGTGGCACAATCATGTAATAGTTCCTTGAGCCACACCTACGGGAGGAAAATATTTGGATCCTTCTAGATTGGTTTGGAGAACATGGGAACCTTACATAACAACTTAGGGAGCTACTAAGGACTAGAAATAATGAAAACTCATATTTTGAAGGGAGGGATCCTAGAAGTGCAGCAATAAAGTGGTAGAGAATGCTTTGTGAAGAATAGAGCTCAAAAATGCAATTGTAGTGACACATTAAGAAAGAATATATTTTTACAATTTGTGATTTATGGATGTCATATGGCCTTTCATTTATAAAAGATTAGTGGTTTATTGTCTCTTTGATATAGTCTCAATGGGTATCTATTGTTTAGTCTATTACACACTATTTATAATTGCTTAGTGGGCACTTGTTAAATTGAGCCTCCGACCTTGATACTACATTTAATTGAGTTTGTATGCAAAATTTATAGCTTTTGGAAGTTCTAGGATTTTAAACTAATGCAAAATGAGTAGTTTGACCTAAAGTCATAGTAGTACAACCACTAGTCTACATAAAGTGGTGATTTTGTAACTACCATCGCAGTTTCGCAAATGACTCGTGGTTTTGCAAATGTCGTAGAGGTTTCACAATTGTTTTTTTGGTTTGAACCACTACTCTAGTGAAAGTGATATTTTTTCCGTGATGAATGTAAAAATAAAGTAATAGCCTAAAGCAATTGTATTTTATTCTCAAGCATTAAAAAGTGTGTATAAGGTTGAAAAAACACTGAGATCCATAATTGTTAGTGTTGGAAGCGCAATCACTAAGAGGGGGTGAATCAGTGTCTTCAAAATTTTAACTTCAATTATGATAACTTACATGAACCATCAAAGCAACCATTCAACATTCATTAACCATTATGAGCTTATTATGCATGAAACAACCATCCACAAGAATATGAAATAAGAGAGAGCACACATGAACACAACATATAGGTGGGAAATCCTCAAGGGGAAGAAAACCCACTGAACTTTTCTTATATATAACAAAATTCAATATTTAGTGAAGCACAAACTCCACAAGGAGCACCAACCCCTAATTTATCTAGCACCAACTAGACTTTAGCAAGAACCAACTTGCAAGGAGGCACAAACCCCTATGGTTTTAGTGAAGCACCAACTCCACAAGGAAGACCAAACACCAACTCAACCACCTAATTTTTTTCCACCTTTTCTTGTTGTTATCTCAACAAATGATGGAATTTTTTTCCTTCTTCTCTCTTCCTCTCGATTTGTTCTTTACCTATGATTTATCATCATGCTCTCATGCCTCTTGAACATATTTTGATCCTCAAACATCAACTTATCTTTATACCTCTACTTTGCTACTCTTGAAGACTCACAAAACTACCTCTCATACTACTTCACTCATCATCTTCTTTACTTTGACATGGTCATGGACAAACAAACCTTACAAGCTCAAACACCTTCAGATATTCAAATTACATACATTTTTTATGGTCTTTAAGACCTCATACACCTCTTTCTAGCACATATGGCTTGTTTATTCTCTCTTCTAAGTACAACGCCTAAAACTGCCCTTATATACATGACTCAAGATCAGCCCACACAAAATCATCTATGTTAGCCATTGCATATGCATAAGAACATTTTTATAACTGATTATGTGAATCTTCACTTCTTATGAGTCGACCCTTCAAAGATCCATCATTGACTAGTGTCCTTTGGTCTTCCATATTAATTCACTACACATGTGATGCACACTTGCTGCACTCTGGCAGCGCTTTGGTTGGTTTTTGGCCGTTTTCCATTCTATGAACTTGATAAGGCCAAAAACGCTATGTCCTTCAAAATACTTCAAAGTAACACTCCAAAATTCATCAACATACCTGAATTAACATGTCATAATTTTTCCATGCTCACATTTGCATACTCATCCTTGGAAAGTGTCTTTGGCCTCTTGATTTTCTTCAACAATGACATGACCTCTGTAAGATGATTATGAAAACCTTCATGTTGTCTTCAAATTCTCTCTCCCACCTTAATATGGCATACACATAAACACTCCATGACCTTTGACATCAATGACAAACCATAATAGACATTTCATGTCCTTTGACATCAATGGCAATACTTTCAACAATCTCCCCCTTTTTCATTGATGAAAACAAAACTTAGAGACACTATGAAAACATTCTCTCTTCCTGAATCTTCAACCCATTTGACATTAATGACAAAGGGTCTTCTACAACCCGATGTCCGATCTCAAGAACACAATGAAAACTAATTTTTCGATACTAAATGTTTGATAAAACAACTCACCTTAGGATTGTACCATACTTATTCATCACTATCTTCGCACAACATTGAACTTATACAACTCCCCATGAGCATATGCTTTTCCTCAATGACAACCATACTTAAATATGAATAGAGTGCATCATTCACTTACCAAGCTATTTCTTCAATAATCATACCAAAATCTCAACAATCGGATATTCCCCTTTTGTCAACTAACATGACCATAACTCGCAACTTCTTAATTCACACTCTCTTGCAAAAAGGATTAAAAATTAGATATAAGCATCACACAAATATAATAGGAAAATTCTCCCCTATCATCATGCATACTTTCTTCAAAACGCAAGACCACTCACCCTATTCTTGACAGATCATATTCAAACCTCAAGCACATGATTGATACCAATACAACTTCACATCTTATGACAAGCTCAACTACGATACCAATAGATCAAGCATGACTACCAACTGTTACTAATTACAAGAAACAAGTAACTTTGCTTAACTCTTCATATACTAATAACACTTCCAAATTCTATTTGCACTTTTCATGACTTTTCATCTCTTGTTGGCACTTCATACTGCTCTTGAACTAGTGACTTGTTTGATCAGCACCTCGTTAGTTATTGACTTCTAGATACCAATAAGTTTAGGCAAACCTCACTGCTCGTTGTAGACACAAAATCATGCACTTGGGTACATTTCTAGGTCCTAAAAGCATACTAGCATTTATATGATTCCTAAGTAAGAAAACTAGTGGTTGATAACTATCTTTGGCCTCTTTGATTTGTCTCTTGTTTTCTATTTGGTCTTGTACACCCTTCACCCGGTCTTAATTTAATTAATTTATATTTTATGGCTTCGTAAACTAGCGCCGAGGAAGGACAAGCGGTGCCCAAGCGCTCTTGTCCCCTCGAGCTCCTCCGACCCTTTCTTACCTCACTCACTCTTTTTAGGTCTTTTTATCTTTTAGGCATATTTTTCACTTATGGATCGGCCTTCCAGTTGTGAATTACAAAATTCAAACAATGGAATCATATAAATACATAGTTATGTGTTCAAAATCAAGGACCAAACACTAAGCATTACTACTATCACCTAAGATTGCATCCAAAAGGCACCAAAAGCACTCCAAAGCATCTATCTAGCATCCATTCAAGGGACAAGGGACTACATACTTTGCATACACAACATATGAATGGGAATTTTATTCTATTCCATCCACACATTTTACTACATTTCTATATTTAGCTATAACTCGCTATCAAGTGCAACTTACACAAGGGCATCCTAGGGCATAATTTCTACACACACTCACAAGAACTACATGGATTTTGAGATGTAGTGCAGCGGTCAGCAGTAAATTCACTCTCAAGGTGACCACTAGTCCAACTCCCCATATTGTAATTTCCTTTTTAGGTTTGATGCGGTTTGTGGGCTTGTGCAGGTGAACTTCTATTTTGTAGGTTACAAGTACCTTTGACATTCAAGGAGTAACTCTCGGGTGATCAACAAGAAGAAAAACTATGATCCTATGATACAAGAAAAACTAAATTTTGATCATTTGTAAAGTCACAGGTGCCTAGAAGCAGTATTTAGTGCCTGAGTGCCCTTGTCGTGACATGGGCACCTATGTCCACCTCATTCTTACATTCCAAAATTTATTGTGAGTAGTAATGACACTCATGTCAACTGTTTAACACTTTTCCTAGTTCGTATCAATCCCAGCATCATGCGTAGAAATCAACTAAGTCCTCTCTCCTTCATTTCTTAGGGTTTTGTATTTTAAATCTTATTTTTCTTGTGTCATTCCTATATTTCAGCATTTATAGATCATTAGGTTTAGTAGCGACTTTGTAATATTTATATTTAATACAAATTAAATTAAATCACTCACATGCTCTTGACACGTATGATATGGACCATCTTCAAAATAGAACAAGAGATCCTTCTTATCTTTATAAAATGTGCTTCAAATGTACTCATCCAATTTACTCTCGCACCATAAGCATGAAAGAATGAAACAATAAAAATTACATACCTTGAATCTTCAACTCACAAGGTCAACAACCTCCCCCTAAGTCATACACTCCTTCATGAGCCACTCAAAGATAATCAACCTTTTCATGTCTTCATTCATACCCTCCTCTACCGAGATAGACCTCAAATTAATCTACCTTCATGTTACTTTCTTCATTAGCCACCAAGGCTCATCATGAATATTCATATTGTCAACTGTGTCTCAGATAGAACTATAATAAGCCAACTAATTTCAATGTGTACAACATATAATATACCCGTTTTTAGCAACTTCTATCATGTTATCCAGCCTTCAACATTATAATATTTGTGATCAACTTTGTAGCTGCTTCAAGTCTTTATACCACTTACTTGATGACTTTATGAATATGATTGAGTAGGATAATGCAACATTTCAACACAACTCTTACCTTCTCTCATAGCAAAACCAAGTATTTGTGTAAACCTACAACCCTACAATACATCTTTATCACTTCTAATGGAATACTTTGCCCTCTTTTCTTTTTCAAGATATACATCCTTAAGCACAAACATTCTTACCATACTTCTTCAAACTGTCAATCCGCCCGCAAACCTACTCAAATATTCTTGATGCTTATTTTCTTACAACATATCTTCATGAACGTGACTAAACATAAAAACATACCTCAACATCTTTCACAAATTCTATAGCTATCTCAAGTCCTCATGATGAGTAACATACCCGCAACACACCTCACCGTTGCTTCTAATGGATGATGAATGCCTTCATGGATCCTAATGAAGACACCCCATGTTTCTTAGGGATCTAAAACAACATAAACTCGGAGATTCCCAGATCTCCACATCTTTCTTGCACTCATGAGGCTGGTAATATTTTTGTAGGATCCTCCTTGAATTGATTGGAATTTTAGGTTTGATGACAACATCCTTCTTCTTCTCCACCATGCTCAAATGTTGATAACATGTACTCTTAGTGCTCTACAACCTATGGCTTATTTTCTATCATAAAAATGTCCACTTTGTCTTGTAAATTGAACAGGATTTGTTTTGAATGTATCCTCCTTCATCTTATCTTCATGGTCAGATTTCTTGATGTGCATGATTGTCCTTGGTTCCTCCTTCTTAGCTTTATCTACAGGATCGCATCTTTGAATGACTTTGGATTTCATACCTTCTTGACTTCAGGGGCTCCAACTCTCTTACTCTACCTTAGAGACTCATGGTGACAAAACTTTGCAACATGACCTTTTTATGACAATTATAAAAAATAATATCTCTCATTGATTGATTGTTGCTTCCATAGTTCCATGAGGATTCATTCTTAGAGGGTCTTCTTCTACAATATCTTGCTCTATGACAAAACATATTACATGTATAACAATAACCATGAAGTGAACTAATGTACCTCATATCATTAAGTTGTCAGCGTAACTTTTCTTCATATTACTTTTGAAACGGGCCTTGTTCATGCTAGGATCCTCTTTACTCTCCTTAAGACCTTCATTGACACTAGGACCAACTTCTTCATATTCATAGATCTTTTGTGGTCTCTATGGAAACCAAGACCTGTTTTGACACTTGTAGACTTCGATTACTCAAAATGCCATTTAGGGCCTTAGCATTCTTTCCAAACTTCTCATATGTATTTAATTTTATGGATGCCTGATCAAACTCTTCCTTCAAGGACTCTATTTCAGCTTCATACCTGATGCACTCTTCCTCTTTATCCTTTAGGTCTTCTACCTTTGTCTTAAGCTTGAAAAATTCTTCTTCTTTGACTTTGAGGCTAGCTATCATACCTTTAATCCGAGATGACATATCCTTGATGATATTATCATTTACACTCTCCATGCCGATGATTTATTATTCATACTTGGGGGGTAATAATGTCAAGTGGGGATACCACCCACACCCCATATTATTTTAAATTCTATTTATTAAACTTTATTATGTCAGTCTTCCACATTTAAGAGTGAAGCGACGCAACCGATTCACCCACCCTATATTGATTGGGTGATCCCTCTTGGGATTGGCTATGAGCAACGTATACATTGGTACCATATTGATATCAAGAGATATCAGATTGAAAACATCACCAAAAAGATGATGGTATTGAAAAACTGCAAGAAAACAAATTTCTCTGTAATTATCTCTATGAGACCGAGGAGTGAAGTGGAAGTGTTGGGTAAAAGCTTATGTAAAATTCTTAATAACAGTAGTGCTTTATTCTAAGTGGGTTTTTTTCCTTCGGGTTTCCCCACTATAAATTTGGTGTTCTGTCTCTTTACTTGATTGTTATTTACTTTCAGCTCATGTTATTACATTATGTAATCTGATATATAATCAGCTAAATCTATGGTTAATTTAAGTGTACATCATAATCTATAATATTTGGCAATTTATATTGTGGATATATAATTTGTTAATTATACATTCCTTATAAACCCTAACATGGTATCAGAATAGGTGATTATGCGTGTGCAGGATTGATCTGGAAGCTTTTAATTTGTTAAAGAGAAAAATCTTGAAGTTTATTTATGGATCTGCGAAGCCCTAGTTACTCCGCCATCGATTTAAAGCTAATAAAGTTTAAAATTCTGATTCCCGCTCATTTTTTGTTGAAATATTGGTTAAATGGATGTTTAGATCTTGTTTGAGCATTTTACGTTCTTCGATCTATGTTTCTACAACCTGTTCTTGGTCTCTCAAGTTTGAGTCCATTATTTGCAAGTTTATTTTAAGCTTTTTGCATTGTTTATAGTTGTTATAGTTGTTTTTGGTTGTGGATCCGAAAGATCTCTTTAGATCCAGTTAGTTTGGAGCTTCTAAGTCCGATCCGACTATAAATAGCTTTATTTTTTGCTATTTTTGTCTTTGTAAAGCACGATCCAATCATAAAGCTCCATGTAGCTTTACCTTGTTAGTTTTATTGATCTTTTTGTCAGTTGCGAAGTACGAACCAATAAGGTTGTTCCACACACTTCACAAATTATGTCTTATGTTATCTTCTTTTCGCAGTTGCAAAACACGATCCAATAAGGACATTCCACATTTTTTCGCTAGCTTTCCTGTGTGAAACCAGATCTAATAGGAAATCTCCAAGTCGCTTAATATTCCACGTTGTCGAATTTTGTTTGCTTACTTATGTCTTTGCAAAGTTAGACCAATATAATTGCTCCAAGTATTTTGCATTGTCGATTTTTGCTTGCCTTCTTCTAATGATTGTGAAATTCGAGTCAATAAGATTGCTCCAAGTAGCTCCGTATTTCACTGTCTATCTTGTGTTTGTTTGCTTCTTTCATATGCGAATTTTGATCCATAGAATTACTCCAAGTATCTTTGCATTTCACAATTGTCAGTCTTTTTTAATTGTGGCAGTGGTTATCCAATAAGAATTAGCCACCTTTCAATTTTTTTCTTTTGTTAGATTTACAAAAAGTGAGCCATTAAGAAGGCTTCAAGCATGTTTAGTATTTCCTTAGTCATTTTAGTAAGCACTGCTTGTGAGAAACAATTTTATTTGGACACATATATTAGGTTTTTCACAATTTTTAGTCTTCACAAGTGTTAGACTCTATCTTTTGGGGTGTCAGTCTCTGCTTTATCTTAGCCACTAAGATTGTGACATCTGTCATTAAATTTCAAACCCGAACTTTATTTTTAAGTTTGGCTTATTTCGGGACTTTTAGTCCGCCCAAAGCAATCTATTTAAAGTTTGGCAGAAAGCCGCCAAGTGTCCTCTTTTTTGTCGTTAAATTTTAGACAAGTGGAATCGTTTGATTAAGGCTTTGCTTTCGTATATTGTACATATTTTGTCAAAGTGCAAAAAAATGATCTAATAAATTAACAACACGTGTTTTCAATTTTGCAATTTGTTTTTTCTATTAATTGTCTTCTGACTCGTTTGTTGCACTGTGAGTGTGATCTAATAGAAAAGTGACACGTGTATTTAGCTTTTCACGGTGTTAGAATTATATCTATTGTTGTGTGTTTCATTATTTTTCGTCGCAGTTTTTTAACCTTGTTGTGGACCTGAAAAGGCATTGATTTTTATTTTTAAGACTTCGATCTCATTCAGAGGATTTGCCTTATTTTAAATCTCTTTAATCTCTTAATTAATTAGTTAGTTAATTAAATATATTAAAAAGGAATGTAGCTCGACTTCGTCCAAGCTCTGTTAGCTCGTTCTTAAACTCAATCAAAGCAAGTTATGTTTGATTAATCTCACGTTGTGTGCATTCTTATGACTAATAAGAAGATATGTAGCTAGTTTTTTTGCATATATTTAAATTCCTTGATTCATTTTTTATTGTATATATTCTTAATTACCATTTGAGCATTTAAAATTGTCCAAGATCGTTAGTTTTTCAATGGATAAATCTTAGTTATTAAATGAAACTAATTACAATATTTAGAGAGTAAGGCTAAAATCTTGTTTTATGGCTAGAAAGCTATGAGATCTCGAAACCGGTGTCAAAAATGACCCACCTAAAGATAAAAACTCTGAAAAAATTAGCTCCTTCTCCCAAAGATCACAAGAAGCTATGTCCATCATATTGCAAAACATAAAAGATGAATTTCTACTACATATAGGTCATATGGATTCTCCTGCAGATGTATGGAAACAATTAGAAACCATGCATGAAGGCAGACTTTGTCAAAAATAATCAAGCAATTTTATAAATGTTTACAACACCCATAAAGGGGGTGAGAAAATAGTTAATTATCTAGCTAAAATTAAGAACATTAAAGCTCAATTGGATGGCTGCAATTGTAAATTGTTTCAAGATAAGCTTATGTATTTCATTATTCAGATAAATATTCATGAAAAATTCAGAAAATATATCTCTATCCCGAATTCTAAATATCAAAATGAAAATGATTTTCCTGATTTAGATACTCTTTCTTCTTTATTAATTCAAGAAGAGTGTGTTACGAGAGAATTTTGATTCAAAAGAGACTGCTTCTCAAGCCTTGTTCTCTCATAATCATAAGTCTTCTCAAAATAGGAATATTAACATTCATAATCAAAAATATAATATCGATCGAGATTTAATTCAAATCCTAAGTCTAATTTCTGCTAAAAAAATCGAACTTTAAAGTAAAATTCAATGGCGCTTGTAACAAGTGTGGAAAATTTGGGCATAAAGAGTACAATTTTCGTTTTAAGACTAACAAATCTACTAAGAACACTAGAAATAATAAGCCTAATAATCAAAAGAAATATTAGAAGTAAAATCAAGCAAATATGGCTAAGCGGTTTATTGCCATGTATATTGCCCTTCGATTCAAATGACAATGAATGGATTCTTGATAGTGGTGCCTCTAGGCACATGACTTGTACTCTGGTATCCTCTTAGATGTTGTCAAATATGAGGAAAACATCTATCTAGGAGATAATTCCATTATTAGATCTGAAGGTTATGGAAATGTTAAGCTATCAAATGGAGTAATTAGGAATGTCTTGTATGTTCCTCAACTAAAAAGAATCTTTTGTCTTGCTCTCAGCTAACTAAAGAAAATTGTAAAGTTGTTTTGTTGCAAGATAAGTGGTATGTAAAAGATAAGTTCAATAATATTATTGCTTTTGGTATTCGAAAAATGGATTATATATCTTTGATGGATTTGTGTCTCGAGTCTTGTTTTTCTTCCTCTTCCAGGAATGATATTCAGCTTTGGCATGAAAGATTAGATCATGTAAATTTCATAAGTTTGTATGAAATGTCTCGCCTAAATCTTGTAATTGGTCTCCCTAAGATGAAATCTGATCATGAAACATGTGAAATTTGTTTGCATGGTAAGAAACATGCCAAGCCATTTCATAAACATCATAATCCAAAATCTTCTCATTTTTTAGAGTTGATTCACGGTGATGTGAGAGGTCTACTTGAAGTTCCTTCTCTCGGTGGTACTTTGTATGGTGTTTGCTTCATTAACGATTTGTCTAGGATGACTCGATCTTAATTTATTAAGAAAAAAATATGTTGTCTTGTCTAAATTTCAAGAATTTAAAGCTTTTGTTGAAAATGCTTCTAATCTAAAAATAAAAATAATTAGAACTAATAATGGAGGTGACTATGTCAGCAAAAAAATTTATGAGTTTTGTGTCATGTGGGATTCAAAGAGAGTTGACTACTCTCTATTCCCTCAACAAAATGACATTGCAGAAAGAAAAAATAGGATTGTTTTAGAAATAGCTAGGACTATGATTCATGCTTCCAATGTGCCTAAGTTTCTATGGGCAGAAGCCATGAATATTGTTGTCTATATTCTTAATAGAGTTCCTACTAAAGCTCTTCATCAAGTTACTCCTCATGAAGTATGGAAAAATCAAAAACTAGATATTTCTCACTTAAAGATATTTGGTAGTCCTGCTTTTATCTTCATTCCTAAAGTTAATAGGAATAATCTTGATCCAACCTCCTTCTCTTGTATTTTTGTTGGCTATGGTTGTAGAACTAAAGGATTGAGAGTTTATGATCCTTTCAAGCATGACATTGTTGAAAACAGAAATGTTCAAGTCTTAGAAAAGAAATTTTGTGATGCTTCTCATGAACCCTCCTTTGTTTCTCCTGAGTTAGAGCCTGATAATCCTTCTCCTAACATTATGGAAACAAAAGTTCAAGAGGTTGATTATCCTGATCTAGATATGATGGAGATTGAGGGGGAGTCATCTCAAGTTGTGTTGCATCCTAATATTCCTAAATGGGCTCAAAATCTTGTTAAGGATTCTCATCCTGTTAGTCTTAGAAAGGTAACTCATAGTCAACATTATTATCATGCCTTGATGACCCTCTATGAGGTTAAACCAAAATATTTTGAAGAATCCTGTCAATATGATAGATGGATTTAGGCTATGAAAGATGAATACAATGCTTTGATTAAAAATAACACTTGGGAACTAGTCCCTCCTCCTTCTAAGCGAAGCATTGTAGGATCTAGGTGGTTATATAAGATCAAGTATAACTCTATAGGAGAAATTGACAAATTCAAGGCAAGGCTGGTAGCTTGTGGTTTCACTTAGAAACCTGGTCTTGATTATGTTGAGATTTTTCTCCTATAGCTAAGATGAGCACTTGCCCGAATTCTTCTTGCTTTGGTTATCCAATATGATTGGGAGATTCACCAAATGAATGTTAAAAATATCTTTTACATGGTGACTTAAAATAAGAGATCTACATGAATCAGCCTAAAGGTTTTGAAGAACTTGGTAAGGAACTATATGTTTGTAAGCTTAAAAAGTCTTTGTATGGTCTTAAACAAGCTCCTAGAGTTTGGTATGCTAAAATTAACAGTTTCTTTCAAGAGCTTGGTTTTTCTAACTGTTGTTCTAATAATGATTTATTTGTTAAGTTTGAAAACAATCATATTATCATTATTGTTCTTTATGTTGATGATCTTTTGATTACTAGCAGTGATAAAAATTTAATTGTTAGAATCAAAGAAAGGTTAAAACAACGTTTTGAAATGACTGATTTAGGTTTATTAAATCATTTTCTTGGCATGGTTATATTTCAAGATCATAAGTCTATTGTTGCATCTCAATCTCAATATGCTATGAATTTTCTTAGAAGATTTAACATGATTGATTGTAAACTGTTGCCATTCTTATTGAAGTTGGTGTTAAGCTAGATCCTAAACCAACTTGTGCTAAATTTGATCCTACTTTGTATAGACAACTAGTTGGTAGTCTAATTTATTTGACTATTACTAGACCTGATATTTCTTATGCAAGTAGGAGTTGTTTCAATATTTATGCAGGACCCTTATGACGATCATTGGAAAATGACAAAAAAATTCTTAAATATGTTAAAGGAACAATTAATTATGGTTTGTTTTATTCTTCTTCTAATGATGCACAATTATTTGGCTATTGTGATTCTCGACCATGTTGGTGATGCTTTGGAGATAAAAACTTCTTGATATGTTTTCAAGTTGGGTGCAGTGTCATCACTTGGAGTAGCAGAAGCAAGAAGCAACCAACAGCTTTCTTTCTCTTCTGAAGCGAGTATAGAAGTGTTATGGAAGTTGCAAAGGAAGTTATGTGGTTGAGAAGACTGCATTGGATGAACTACATATGGGTATTAAAGACAACACTACTCTTCTATGTGACATCTAAAGTTGCACTTGCTCTTGCAAATAATCCAATTCAACATCAACAGACCAAGTATATTGAAGTTCATATGCATTCTATTCGTGAGAAAGTCCTCAGTATGGTGATATTGATCTCAAGTTTTGTTCAATTGAAGATCAAGTTGTAGATATCTTTACAAAGTCATTGTGTTATGTGAATTTTTGCAAGTTATATGCCTTGATGGGCCTATCGAGTTGTCATTAAGGGCGGGGTGCATGAAAATGCCACCTCTTAATGGTCTATTGTAAACTTCCAATACTTCATTTTGTGATAAGTAAATGTTCACATTATGTGAATTTACTTGTAAATCCCAACAAAGCATTAGCTATGGGAATACCTTTTTATAAAAGGCTCCATAATTTGATATAAGTCTTCATATATAAAGCACTAGTCTTAAGAATTTCTATATGGAAATATTTGCATGATTTCCCTTATTTGTATTTAGCTTTGAATCACCGTTGTTGATTCATGGATCTCAAATCCTTTTGTAGAAAAAGGTAAATTTGACATGTCATGTTTTTTTCCACTTAACATTACGGGGTGTTGGGATAATAATGTCAAATGAGGAAACCACTCACACCCCATACTATTTTAAAGTCTATTTATTAGACTTTATTATGTTGGTCGTCCACATTTAAGAGTGAAGCGAGCAATCGATTCACCCGCCCTATATTGATTGGGTGATCCCTTTCGGGATTGGCTATGTGCAACGATATACATTGGTACTAGATTGATATCAAGAGATATCAAATTGAAAACATCACAAAAAAAATGATGGTATTGAAAAACTGCAAGAAAATAACTCTATACAATTATCTCTGTGAGGCCGAGGAGTGAAGTGGAAGTGTTGGGTAAAAGCTTATGTAAAATTCTTAATAACAGACAATGCTTTATTCTAAGTGGAGTTTTTTCTTTCGGGTTTCCCAATATAAATCTAGTGTTCCTGTCTCTTTACTTGATTTTTATTTACTTTCAGCTCATGTTATTACATTTTGTAATCTACAATATATAATCAACTAAATCTATGGTTAATTTAATCAGTACATCATAATCTATAATCTTCGACAATTTATATTGTGGATCTATAATTTGTTAATTATACATTCCTTATAAATCCTAACCCATACTTCTTGGCGTCTTTGAGCATGTCATACTTGAAGGTACATATATGCTCCTCAAGAAATTTCACCAAAGATCTCAACTCTTGACTCTCTTCCCTTAATGCTTAGCCATCTTGTGCTTCTAGGACCTCCTTCAGGTTGTTAAGCTTGTTCCAAAGGACCAAGCTCTGATACTAATTGTTGGAAGCACAATCACTAGGGGTGAATCAATGTCTTCAAAAACTTTAACTTCAATTATGATAACTTGAATGAATCATCAAAACAACCATTTAACATTCATTAACCATTATGAGCAATTATGCATGAAACAACCATACCCAAGAATATAAAATAAAATAGAGCACACATGAACACAACATATAGGTGGGAAACCTTCAAGGGGAAGAAAACCCGTCGAACTTTTCTTATATACAAAAAATCAAGATTTAGTGAAGCACCAACTGCACAAGGAGCACTAACCCCTAATTTATCTAAAACCAACTAGACTTTAACAAGCACCCACTTGCAAAGAGGCACCAACCCCTAGGGTTTTAGTGAAGCACCAACTCCACAAGGAATACCAAGCACCAACTTAGCCACCTAGAAAAGTTATCCACCTTTTCTTGTTGTTATCTCAACAAATGATGGACTTCTTTGCTCTTCTTCTCTCTTATGCTTCATTTTTCTTGATCTGCTCTCTATCTTCAATTCATCATCATGCTCTCGTGGCCTCTTGAACATATTATGATCCTCAAACATCAACTTGATGTGAAATTGATAGTATAACTAAGCTACATAAAGAACAATCACATTAATAATGGAGGAAAATTACATAATACAAGACTAAAATTACAAAGGACAAATTATAACAAAAATACCATATATTATTGATACAATAAAACTTTAGCAATTACATGATGAGAGAGCTTACAATATATAGGATAATGAACTCCTTAAAACAAGGATTCAACTTCAATCTTTAATCCCACAATATCCTCACATATCTCTCCTATAATCACTCTCAAACCCAACAATCTCTCACACAACTCCCAAATAGCTACATGAGTTGTTTATTCAACAAACTCACAACTAATACATATTATCCTATATTATTAATAATGATTTGATTAATAACTCATATTAATAATATTACAAACTTTTATTTTTCTCACACAAATATGATATTAATATAACAATATTAATATCTTACTAACACACTAACTTATTAATGTAATATATGAATATTACATTTAACTATTACAAATAATAATGTGAGCACTAATCCATGGATTATTCCTAACATTCCCCCTTAGTGCGAACATGGATGAGTTTTGTCTAGTACCTGCTCATGATACAATGGTTTTCAAAGAGTACCATCAACTCCAACAGGTTTTCTAGTGGAACCATTAACCACTCTGTATGTGATTTTCTAAGAGATTCACAAACTCTCAAATTGGTTTTCTAGTGGACCACCAACCACTCCATAGCAGTGTACATGTTTCCCCACCCCATCCTTACATTCAAGGGAAAATACAAGAAATATCGCTCACGTAGGAGCTCACTTATTACAAGAGTGAACAGGAATAAATTGTATGTTCTTATTACAACACACAATAAAAATTAAACACACAACATAAATACATGCCACAAATTCATTGTGTGGCCCCTTTGCTTGCGGCTAGCGAGAGGTCATTGATTAACCTCCTTCCTTTGTTGCCTCCTTCCTCCATCGTGATGATGTTAACTCAACTGAATTTGTCTTTGAGGCTCATTTTACAATTCTATTAGGTGTCGGTTTCAACCGATAATGCACCCTTACAATAATAATCAGCTTTATATTTAACCAAAATAATAAAGCATATCAGATTTTTATAGTGAAACCACTACTACTATTTTTACAAACAAATAATCAGAAACGTCAGAATTGTTTCCACAATTTCTCTTAAAATATGAAATGGGTTTCTGTAATTTTTGACATAAGTTTCCCATAATACAAATAAACAAACCCAAAAAATTTCACAAAATTTTGAATCTGGGTTTTTGAGAAAAACACAAATTACCAGTCATTTTCTTGCAAGATCGAATACGAAAATGGCGATTAAGCTTCAAAACTCTTAGATCTACATTCTAGAGGTTGCGGTTTTGTCCTACAATGACTCTCATAACTCATCCTATCCTGCTCTGATACCAGATGATGTGAAATTGATAGTATAACTAAGCTACATAAAGAACAATCACATTAATAATGGAGGAAAGTTATAGAATACAAGACTAAAATTACAGAGGACAAATTATAACAAAAATACCATATATTATTGATAGAATAAAACTTGAGCAATTACATGATGAGAGAGCTTACAATATATAGGAGAATGAACTCCTTAAAACAAGGATTCAACTCCAATCTTTAATCCCACAATATCCTCACATATCTCTCCTATAATCACTCCTAAACCCAACAATCTCTCACACAACTCCCAAATAGCTACGTGAGTTGTTTATTCAACAAACTCACAACTAATACATATTATCCTATATTATTAATAATGAGTTGATTAATAACTCATATTAATAATATTACAAACTTTTATTTTTCTCACACAAATATGATATTAATATAACAATATTAATATCTTACTAACACACTAACTTACTAATGTAATATATGAATATTACATTTAACTATTACAAACAATAATGTGAGCACTAATCCATGGATTATTCCTTACACAACTTCTCTTTATACCTCTCGCTTTCTGCTTGCTCTTGAAGAGTCACAAAATTGTCTCGCATTCTACGTTGCTCATCATCTTCTTTACATTGACATGGTCATGGACAAACAGACCTTACAAGCCCAAACACCTTCAGATATTCAAATTACATACATTCTTCATGGTCTTTAAGACCTTATACACCTCTCTCAAGCACCTATGGCTTGCTTATTCTCTCATCTAACTACAACGCCTAAAACGGCCCTTATATACATGACTCAATATCATGCCCACACAAACTTATCTATGTCGGCGATCGTGATATGCATAAGAACATCTTTATATCTGATTATGTGACTCTTCAATTCTTATGAGTCGGCCCTTCAAAGATCCATCATTGACTAGTGTCCTTTGGTCTCCCATCTTAATTCGTTGCACACTAGTTTACACTTTGCCGCGCTTTGGTTGGTTTTTGGCTAGGTTTTCCATTGTGTGAACTTGATAAGACCAAAACGCTATATCCTACAAAAACCTTCAAACTAATACTCCAAACTTCATCAACTATACCTTTGTCCATGCTCACATTTGCATACTCATCCTTGGAAATTGACTTTAGCCTCTTGACTTTCTTCAACAATGACATGACCTCTACAAGATGATTATGACAACTTTCATGTTGTCTTCAAAGTTTCTCTCACCTTAAGATGACATACACAATAAAGACTCCATGACCTTTGACATCAATGACAACTCATAATAGACACTTCATTTCCTTTGACATCAATGACAATACTTTCAACAATTTGAAAAAGTCAAATTCTTGGAGAGAGAGGTAGGAGAAAGCAAGGAAGAACTTGCAAAGACCGATTAGTAGTGTTAGAGCTTGTGGAATAGTTGTGTAGTCCAAAATCGATTAGACACTCCATCAAGTCCATTGAGGAATTGTGTTTGTACAATATTATATCATTTTTCGGTATGTTTATACATTTTAATAAAACAATTAGAGTGTCATGTAACCTTTGAACTAGTATTATAAATTGTTCAATAATTTTAGATTGTTAAGTTGGGAGTAAGGCATCCATTAACTTATCTCCTCTCATTCTCATGTCCATCACCAATCTAAATCGACTCAGTACATAATCATTTTTGTCCCACAATTGTTTGACAAAAATAGTTAAGGGAGTTTTATAATCTAATTTCTCTATGAATTGATCATCATAATAAACGTATTTTCCTTATATTTCTAATATCAACAACATCCAGATTCTCTCTTCGACATATTTATATCCATAACCCTATTTCTGTTATCTTTGGAGCTTTTCACACCTACATTAGATGCAAAATAAATTATAAACTAGCAATCGTACATGAAATGTACGATGGAAACGCCGAAGGGGATATATTGAAGAATTCAAAATGGAGGGAGATAATTAATGGGAGAGGAAGAGGGGCGAACAAGAAGGGGTATGAGGGTAGAGAATTGCAAGGGCATGGAAGTTGGAATGGGGAGGTAATTCGAAAATCCACCCTCAAACATCCACATGAAATTGCTTTGAATCGTTCAAAGTTAAAAAGGCGGGTTGTGTAAGATGTTGATGCAACTCTGTGGAGATATTTCATAACGTAAGGAGTGGTCGAACAATAATGGTGAAGTAAAAAAGTGTTTACAATTTCATCTCTTACATTTATTGGGTAGTTAACATAGATGTAAATGCAAGGGGAATTCTAGCACATGTTTCATGAGACACAATAGAGACAAGAAGATATGGAGTTGACCTAACATCGAAAGGTAGCAAATACACACTTGTATACTAGATTAGGGTTTCTCTTTTTCTATGAGGACAACAAAAAGGTTATTCCTTAGCAACAGTCGTGATGGTTTCATCTGTCGACAACCATTACCGCCAATGATACACCAAGTAAAGCAAAAACATTCCCGCAAACCAGAATACAACATATGCTAGTCATTATTTGCAGCACGAGAATAAATGGTGCCCATCTCCTTTATGAAAATTGAAAGGGTAGGGGTCAAGGAATGTAGCATGGAGGAGAGAAGGAAAGTAAGAAATTAGCATGGAGGAGGAAAATTAACTACGTGCAAGCCCTACACCTATTCGATGGCTCAGAATAATCCTCCCCAAAAATTATCTTGTATACAAATTTTTTTATCCTTTCTTTCTAGTTGTAAGCTTAAGGAATTGTACGATAATCAGTGGTTTAAAAAAACCATCATAATTGAGGCCATCAAGCCATCAAACATATCGGTGAAAAGGTAGATTTGATCTGTCAATTAAGTTTGCTAATTTCTTTTATTTGATGGCACAAATGATTTTGATTGGACAATGTTTAATTTGATAGGTAAGACGTAGACATAAAAGGGATATTTGAAATTAAAGGTGGATGTAAAATACTTGCATGTCTCACACTTATTCCACATAGCAAATTGTTCCTACCCAAATAATATTTGTCGTTTGTGTTCTAAGTATTTGTCTCAAACTCGTGCACAATATTCACGTGAGTGAAATGCGAGATAAAAGGGGCCAAAATTAAAATTTGGCGAGTATTCAATAGGGGCCAGGTTTGAAACCCAACCACACTTGTTGCTTCTTGTAACACTTTGCAAGCACGCTTTGTAGTTTCAAGGTCGAGTAATTACTGAAAAAATAGGAGATGTAGGAACACTCATCAATAATTGAGCCCCTTCAAGGAATGGAAGTATGAACTACACGAAGATTTTATCCATCGATTGATATTCTCTATTTTTTATTTCACTTTTTTATGGTGTAAAGTTTTTTGAGTGGACAAAATTAAAACACTTGTTGATATGGAATTTAATATACTAAATGTGATAGATCAATTTACTTCTATTAGAAATATTTGAGAAGTGACAAATATGGGAAGATATTTCCACATGTATATAGGGCCTATTAAAATCTATTTTGTACCAAGGAGAAAATAAGGAGGTAATTTTTTGAGCGGGGATATGATTAAATAATTATTGAGTAACATGTGTCCACGAAAAACAAAAATAGAAAAATACATTGTAGGACGAACAATCTTAATCACTTGTGATGGTGAAAGAATGTGTTATAGGGGTGTTGATAAAAATGACGATGGGGGCATTGTTCTCGAGGGGTCGCTCAGTCAAAGCACAATGTTGTTTCCAATTATTTCATGTCTTCTTCTGTCAGCAAGGCCAACAACATGATATCATGTAAGGTGATTAGGACTTTCATTTCTCCATCAATTAAAAATGTGCACATAGATGGAAGAGATTAATTCAAGATTGTTGATATGGACGAAGGTGTGGAAATAGACGATCATATAAACCACAAATACACTCTATAAATTAGCTCCATATTTCTACATGTGCAAACACTTTTAACATAATACTTTCACAAATAAATGATCACCAACAACCAATCTCATATTATTTTGAAATCTCTTACACGTTCAATGCATATTCATCATAGTTCCATTATTAATGTTTAGCAAAAGAATGAAACAAAATCCTCCAAGAAAACCCCCATTTAGCCTCTGAATAATTAATTAAACTCAAATCTAAAATAGTACGTTCCAGAAGCAAACCATTTCGCCTTTCCGAACATTCAGTCACCAGATTGGTCTACTATTACCAGAATATTTTTGTTGCATAGCTCTACCTATAAATTCTCTGAATGACAGGGTTAAAACCGAGCTGGACTTTGCTATAGGAAAAATAAATAAATTGTAGTCTATCCCACAAAATTATGTATTTCTGTAGAAATTTGAAATTCAATTAAGAGTGTATTATGGCAAAGAGAGGAGGAGAGGATGTGGGAATCGACCTGGGGACTACATACATCCACGTAGGTGTGTGACAACATGAAAGCGTAGAGATTATTGTGAAGGACTAGGACCACCGAACGACACCATCTTACGTGGCCTTCGCGCCGAACACTCGAGTGCGCTTCATCGTCGCCGACGCCACCAAAAGCCGGTGGCGTGAATTCCAGCCAACACGTTCTCCGATGCCAATCGACTCATCATTTCTGTTCCTTCCGTGCAGAGCAACATGAAGCTCTAGCCTTTGAAGGTTGTTAACAGCCAACAATGAAAGTTCAATTCAAGGACTATTTGTGGCGGAGGAGATATCGTCCATGGTGTTTATGAAAATGAAGGAAATCACCGAGGCTTATTTGGGGCTGGAGAAGGGGAAATCAATGCCGCATGTATTGCAGGTAAGTATATACAAAAAAATAGATATAATGTATCCGAAGTTCAAGTGTATTATTTAGAATGCAATAAACCGACATAATGACACCGACCTTACGATAGTTGTGTGAAGTGCAATGTATTTGGGTCCACGTTTATTTCCACACCACCAAGGCTCTTCACACTCACTTCAAGACACGAGATCGCTAGAATTTACTGATCCCACATACTTGATCGCTATTCTCTTCGTCTGAACAGCTCCACTAATGGCGGAGTTGGAGTCGAACAACACAGAAAAATGAGTGATTTGGTGCAGGAATCTAAATCCTTAATGGCTGGTATAGTTGAGATTGCAGAGAAAGTCGATGTAGTCTTGTGGATTAACGTGGCTAGCGCTAGATCCACGTGGCCTGCACCGATGGAAAATGGGTTTTTAGCGACGCGGGCAGTACTGGAAGGTCCACTGTTGTGCCAAGCAGGTTGGGGAGTGAAGCCACGTGTAGGGCTGGAATTGTAACGGTCCGAGTAGGCATGAAACTCCTGGTTGGAGCGCAGAATTACGTACACCCTTTGATTTCAACGCACCATTTGAAATTCAATCTTTTCGTCTAAATTCTGACGGATGTCAGATGGGGCAAGTCTAGTTTCACTTATAAACGCCTCCCGCGTAATTAAAGCTCACACAAATAACAACTAGCAATCGTACATGAAATGTACGATGGAAACACTCGAAGGGGATCTTTTGAAGGAGTCAAATTCGAGAGAGAGAAACAATAGGAGAGGAAGAAGGGTGGAGAAGAAGGGGTTAGAGGACAGAGAAGTGAGAGGGTGGCAAAAATGGAAGAGAAAGAAGTTGAGAGTTTATTGTCCAAGAACTACATGACAAGTTTTTCAAGGCGCAACTGTTAGATTATTGCGTGTTTTCTTCGAAATCTGATGCGAAAAGCTCATCTCAAAGTTCAGCTCGTTTCAATGTATGTTTATAGAGTTCTGTAACAAGTCCTATCTGATCTAGGTTGCTCAAAGGATTTGCCCTATCAGATGCATCGACCCCCATGTACTTCAGAATGACCTGGAATAATTTTATTTTATGACTTATAAGGTCACTATTGATTCTTAAAAGTGATGTTGGAATAGGTTCCTGTCAGCAATGCCAGAAAAAGTATTTAACAAAATGACCTTATATGATGTCGAATACTGGAGGCATATTCAATCTCTAAAATGCTAAAACAAGTAATAAAAATCTCTGAAAAAACTTAAAAAGATGACAACGATGAATGTGGATTTTTAATCTACACAAGCTCATTTTTCCATTTCAAAGGCATCCTTGTGTGATTTCAAGTATGGAAAAAACACTCAACTAAAAACATTTCAAAAATATGTGATTTAATAATCTGTTACAATAAATGTGAAAATTAAGGATTTATTTGTGAGCATGTGTACAAAAGATTTTCCCTTAAAATAAACATTTTCACCTGCTGTAACACGTCCCCTGAGCCATAAAATGTAGGCAAACTTACCCTTTGAAAGAAAAGCATGTCCTCCAAAGTGAATTTCTCACGACCTTGTGGGGCTACAGACCTCTTTGAGGAAAACCCGCATTTTCCACCGGACTGCATTTGCTTCTGCATGGATCTAATGAATCCTTCAACCTAATAGAAAGCAAGATGCATAAATTGTTGGTGCTACAACAACCTAAAAATGTTGCAGTTGAGTTGCATAGAACTTCAACAGGCATGAAATAAGAAAAATATTGTGTGTTTGATGCCTCTTATGAAACTGAGTGATTTTTAAAAAGAGCTGATATAATGTATTTGACAGTCTAACCGAATTGGAAAATAAAAAACGTATACACATTCTGCAACTGGTAGTGTGCTTAGAAAATTTCAGGATAATCAAAATGGAAACCTTCTAAGGCACATCAACATATATTGTTACCTGAAACCTTTCTAGAACAAGAATAACTCCAGCCAGCTCCGGCAACAAAGACATTGACAGTGTCCTTGGTGTTCTGTTCAAACATGAAAAATAGTTAGGGACCATGAAACAAAGTTCTCTCCTTTAAATTTACTGAATATACTTGCTTCAAATTCCTTGTAACGAGCTAAAACAGAGATTATTTTGTTTCTGCATTTTTTGCGGATGGGGTTGGCCAATTAAATGTTTCACATAAGTAGATATTTCTCTTTCAATAAACATGTTATTCAGTTTACAGTGATGGAGAGGATCTTAAATTTAATTAGTTGGCTCACGGCTAGCCACTAGGTTTATGCACATCGACTATTCATCCTCATCAAGTCCAATGTCAATTATATCTGTGGAAGATCTGGTATCTTTGTCACTTTCATCCTTTGTTTTCTTTGAAAATGAAAATCCCTGATAGGTTACTTGACCACTGTGATCAAATGTAGTTTTCTCAAGTGAAATTCATCTGGCACCAAGTGCTTAATTTATTTCTCTTTTCTCACCCAAGAGAAAAAAAATTCATTTAAATGCATTAAACATTAATAGGCACAAATTATTATTAAGATAAGTGCCACGCTGATTCTTTTATGTGAGAATAAAAATGTGAAAAGTAGAATAAGAATTCAGATTATAGATTTGACATAAACAACAACACCTTTGCAAATTCATTAATAATTTCAATAACCAATACTTGCAAAAAACACAAAATTTGTCTCCTTATCGTACAATACCTAGCATGTGTAAATAACAAGTTGTTGCAGGTAAGTTGGAACTGAGTTGAAAAATGCATGCATTTACCAATAATAAATACAATGTTGTGTGTGGAAATTTTGTGACTTGATCAGAATTAAATTAATGAACTACTTAATAGTTAATAGCGAAGAGTTGAAATACACTTTAAACCACCAGAAAAACTGAGAGGCCAGCCTGTCTCCTATAAACTATTTTTCCTACTAAAGATGGTTAATAGAGAAATTCTTAAGAATTGGGAAGCTTTTATAAGAATAACCAAAGTTGGCAAATATTTCCAGGACATAGAATATGAAAAGCATAATATTTTAGGGTAATATTTGAAAAAGGGCGAACAAATTACTCGAATACTTGTGAATTTGGTTGATAAGAAATTAGATACATGTTATATACGAAAGACTGGCTAATGTGTTTGGAGGAATTTTACAAATTAGAAAATGCTTTTTTTTAACAGACCCAAAAAATAGTCAAATTTCAAGGAAGATACCATAAACTTGGCCCCGACTCTCAATTGTGCAGCTAAGAAAAAGACCTGCTAGATAAAATTTCTAGGTTTTGACTTTGTGCTTGTGAGGCTTGGAGCTCAAATGCTGCCTCATACTTATTATGTTGGCAATCTACTGCGCAGAAATTCTCCAGAAGTAAATATACACTCGTCACCTGAGGCTAGTAATTGTCCTCCTCGCCATAGACTGTCGCCTCGTCCTTGCCATAGACTGCATATAAACACGGTTCGTGAGGGTAGATATAGTAAAAAAATTCGTTTGAATTCGTTGGTTTGCGTTAAAGGTGTTTAGGGTTTCTTTAAACAGCCTTCACAGTGGCTGAAGTGAAAAAGGAACCGTCTGCGACCTGCCTGGACTTCAAAACGAATTTGAACATGAGCCTCGAATGTATAGAATTTTCCCGAATCGTTAATGGTTATTACACAAGGCACCAGAATTATTTAGCAATTTTTTATTATTTCATGCACTGACCGAACAGAAAAGGTGGACAATCTGACACGACTGAACTTGCCTTCCATGCACAGGCCATACCGCCGGTTTCACGCACTGCAGGTTCAGAATCAGGTCATTGGAATGCAATTTGGGCAAGAAAACCCTGTTTTCACAGCTGCAGAAGACTGGAGAACAAATAGCATGCATCCAGCCACCTGTCTCCACCATGCAGCGAGAAAAAAATAAAATATCCTAAACATTCTATTAACATGCCTGAAATATTGTTGTCCGATGGATTTCAACGCATCCGGGAGGAGGAATGTGAGCGGTTTGATCTCTGACTATTGTCAGAACCAACAGGTCGAAGCTCACTACAAGAACGCCTTCGGCGTAATTATTACATCTAATACATAGTTTCAAGTGAGAGGTCGTGGGGTCGAATCACGGGCAAGTGCGGATATCCACGGGATTAGGCGTGGTTTTAGTGGAATGTTCAATGACACACATCACTTTGAATTTGGAATGTTTACATTGAAGATCACATTTTACTATTTCAGCATACATTGTACCCCCTAAATCTCAAAATTGTGTGTTCAATTTTAGTGGAATTTCTCCAATAATTACAGAAGAAGATTCATTGTGAAGTGGAGAAAGTTTTCATTTCCAACACTTGTACCTCGGCTTTAGGAAATCTTTTCAGCAGAATGTTCTCTCGTCTACTCCCTTGTATAGTTACAATGTTATTTGAAAAATGACCAACGTATCCGTGTTGGCTGAAGGGAAAAAGCCAGCCAAACTTAAAAATATAATATATATAAAATTACGAGGCCAACGAGCAACTGCTTAGATGACCGTCCACATTTATTTGGTTACTGTTGGGACAGTTGTGGTGAACCTGCCCAGAGGAATATCTGGTCTCACACAGGCCTTTATACACGCCTGGCTACAATCCTGCCATAACAATACATTTCCAGAATTAATGAGCACATATAGAGAACATCTTCCATCAATATGGAATGCATTAAGAAAATAGATTGGGATTACGGAAATCAATCAACTATTATGTTAGTATGGTCTCGTGATATTAGAGTCCTAAAGTAATGTTAAGAGAACAACCCATATAGAGAACAACCTAAATTAGAATTTATGGAAATCAATAAACTAATGAGCACATATAAAGAACATCTTCCATCAAAATCGAATACATTAAGACAACAAATTGGGTTTAAAATCAATTATATGGCCTTGCGATATTAGAGTTCTCAAGCAATTCTAAGATGAAGCATACTTAATTTGGATAATAAAACATGTAATTAGAAGTAATTGTTGATTTTTAAGGGGAGAAGAAAAACAGAACAAACAAAAATGCTCATTCCCCAACCAATCAACCATTATGTTAGTATGCGATAAATTGCAAGCACTTACGATCAGTCAACCACAGAATGCCTGCTCTTTAGTGAAAACAATATAATACATACTTGAATGGCAGAGGCAGAGTTTGCATTATGACTGGCTCTTGCACAGGCTGCAATGCACCCTGTTTCACATGCATCCTCCACACTCACATAACAGCACCCCACATCCCCTTGACTTGCCATGCTCTCTTTACCCACTCCCTGCACCTGCCAACACATACACCCAACAGAAACCCCTCAGATTCCAACCATTACCCACATAATTGTAGGCACTTCAAAGGGATTATAGCACAATTGGTAAGGATACTCCTAGGATGATTAGAGATTTCACACCCCATTCCTTAATCCTGCAACTAAATTAGGATGATTATCCTTCCATAAAAACCAAATACCTGAGCGAAGACTCGGATTGTAAAGAGCCCAGCTCGTTCCAAGGCAGTAACCCCATTGACAACAATTCTTCGATAGTCTGGCAAATTTGTCCCCATACAAAAATATGTCAGAGGCCTTGCACGAGAGGAGAAGAATGCCTGGAGGCTTGTTTTGTATTGTTTTATATTGTCCTAGTAAGTGTTATGGGTCGTGCGGACAATAGACGCAAGGCAGGCGATTGGATGGAGTAGGATTTAAAAGGAGAGTAGAATGACACGCCGAACAATACGAGCTAAAGCTGCTGCTGAGTGGGCACAGCGCACCACAGATAAGGTTCTTGGACGGCGGGTGGATGCCTCATAATTGCCACGTAAGCACAGTGATTGCGCTGTCGTCTTGTAGATTTTATTTTCCTATTGTGCATGGGTGGTGATATTTCAACAGTTGGCCGGTTAGGTTTGGATTGGTGGGAATCTAAAAAAGTAAGCCAATTCTGGGGCCCAACCATTCAACTTTTGAAGTTTTCCGCTGCACTTACGCCTAGAATGCAAGTCATTGAGAAACTGCTCCCCTAACATGAAATTCTAAAAGTCTGAAACAGAGTTAATGAGTATGTATTATTATCATGCCCTTCAGAAATAAACACGCTAGGTATAATAGAGTCCATCAAAAAAATCTAATATAATATAAATGTCATAAACTTTATTCTTTCTATTGATGCAACAAGTAATATGTTATATGTTCTGGTCTTAATGCTTGTTTTGGCATAGATGTTTCTCTAATAAATGAAATCCTACTTTTACAACTTCATATGTTCTATTCAATTCTATCCTAACATACCAATACACTAACTTATGTATTTATAGGCTTCTTGAATTCAAATTAAGACCATATTGGTGTGCAAGCTGACACACATCACAAGAGAAAAACCAACAACGATGAACCAAAAACCCCAAGGGACTCAAACAAAGGTCAAAAGGACCCACAAAAAAATGATCAGAACCATAGCAGTACAGTTTCGGGAAACAAATTCACTGTACTGCCATTGTTCTAGCAAAATTCTCATAACCAAAAACAGGGAAGAGAGAAAATCGGACTGAAAGAGAAAACATGAGAAAGGGGAAGCAAATAGAGGAATAAAGAAACAACATGAAGAAAGTAGAGTCGAAAATGTCAAACAACTACAAGGAACATGCTTCAACAATAACTTAATATGGACCAATAATCAATTAACACAAATACACTACCATCATAGTAATTAACTAGTTCAGTATTAAAACTAGGTATCTATATAATGCCCCACTTTTGATGTGTGGGCGCATACATATCAAAGTAAAACAATCACACGATAGAGAGAAATGGTGATCTTGAAACTTATTGAGAATTCTTGAAGTCCGTATAGGAATAATGATGAGCATGTAGGAATAACGATGAGCTGAAAGTCAAAAGGATAGAGAGAAAGCCTGATCCCTGTAGTGTAGGGCTGGAAAGATTTTAAAACTAACATCTAAACTCCCGCGTCTATATAAATCTATAATCAATGAACTATTAAAATCTATGAATGAAAAATATGAATAAACACACCTGATTGTGTTGAAATGTGAAGAAGTCTATGTAAAATCTAAATCTCAAAATTTGTATTAATTCTGAATATGTGTGCGTACATGCGCATGTGTGTCTCATGTTCAGACGAAGCCAAGAATATATATGTGTCTCAAGTTGAGATCAAGTGGGATATTATTAACATACACACATTAGGCCATAATCGACGTGGTTAAAATGTTTTGAACCAGAAAAATTCACCACAAGAAAAGCATGCAACTTCATTCACTTTCCAAAATCAGATGTACGTGTTACAAAGTTTCTGTCCTCTTAGGGAGCGTGGATTCACTCTTCTGCTCCGCACAAAGCCTTTACTCTCAGCATCAAATGTTGGAAGTATGCCCAATCTGATTCTCTCGACGTTGAAAGGTTGTATTTCTTATTGGGAATGTCATTTTCATTTCTCCTCATCTCATGCCTGTTTCAAACTCTTTTGATTATTTCCTCGACTCCTGAGTGTCATTTATCACTTGAGCTTCCTGAACTTCGACTTGTCTAAAGAGTTTCAGCTTGTCAAGAAGGAGCTTTTGTTGGTTTGCAAATGCAGTTTGACTGGTCAAATGGTCAAATTTTCCAACGAAACTTAGTAGATATCTCAAGCCCCGAGGAACATGTCTAGAAGCCATGGATCATGTTTGAATTCAATCCAACACCGTATGGTAGAGTTAATAGATTTTCCATTGAGATTGCAGGGTTTTCAAGTGGACGTGTGTGTCATTTCTCACTGTTGATGAGTCGAAGTCCGATCATGACTTCTCATATTGTCCCCAAACTGTAAGGAGTTTTTCCCTAGAATATAGTACATATTAGAATCAAGCTTCAATGCCTCCTGACATTTTGATGTAGAACCCTAAGTGAAAGATTACTAGCTGCTGGCGGTAAACTACCTATTCAAGATCGTTTCTCACAATCCATCTTTGCATCATGAATGACTATGTTGTTCCAATTCGGATCAACCAAATCAAATGTGCCAGTCCATGATGGAATACACCGAGTCCTAATTTGTGAATCTGCCTTCTGCTCTCTCAATTAGGGAAACATTTCTCAAATTCTTGTTGGTGCTCCGTTGCATTCAGTGAATTCAGCCTGTTCATCTTCCAAGAAGTAAACTCTGCTTTATTCCACAGTGAAAATCCATTTTTTTGCACATCCCAAGGTGACCTGTTTAGCTTTCCTTTCTCAGTTCCTTCACTATTTTCATCTGCTGTTATTTTTTGTTTATGTTGACCAGATTTTGTTGTTAAAAGTTTTCTATAGATTTTCCAGTGGCGGTCAAAGTAATATCATCCTTGCCGAAAACTATTCTGCCATGATTTTTGCGTTTTGTTGAAGATTGTTCCGAAGGCTGAGAAGCAACTTGAGAGGATAGAAACATATGCTTTTGTCAATTGAGATAAATCAGAAAGATTCCAGAAGTCTCGTGTCTATATATTAAAGTTTCTTCTTTTAACTATTTGACATTGATTGCAGATGGCTCTGAAGAGTCAAAGATTATCAATCTCTGATGCTCAGCATTGGGAACAGTAATAATGTTTTGGTACATAAAGATACATGGTCGTTTGAATGAGAAATGTCAAAAGGAACACAAGTTTTAAACTTTAATGTTTACATAATTCTAAGTCCGAAGACAATGAAGGAATTTGTATTCATTCTTAAGAATGACATCAGATGTCATTATATGCTACCTTGAATATAACCAGTACAAAATACTTTTCACAAAGATTCTGACGAGCATAGTTAAAGTGTATTAGCAACAATAATTTACCTATTAATGTACACAACCAAGTGAAGTTCAAACTCCGCTCCATTTTGCAAGATGACCTACTTATCACTGACAAATGTTTTTTCTTATGACAAAGTTTCTGAAGGGCAAGGTCAAAGCATTTTTAAAAATGCATTCGGTGCAATTATGTAAACACGAAAATGATCCATATTGCATGTGGATCTCAGGTCATTTCAATCACAGTTCTTTATGTGGCTTCTAGTAATTCCATGATTCAAACTGTGCACCTTTGAGAAATAAAACGTGAACATAGGTAGAATTTACAAACTCAAAATTTATCCAAATATTCAGCGTCGTTGTAGTTGAGGCCAAACTTACTGATTCCATTTAAGAATGGAACAATACGAATGCAGATTCCTTAGGAGAGGAGCACATAAGAAGCATGTGCTTACATGCTCTTCATTGTTTAATTCTCCATAAACCAGGATAACAATTCTCACTTGATTTAGTAACTAGTTATTGCTAAGCATCACCAATAATCCGCACATGAACAAAGTCCAGATTTAAAATGATGAAAACGGTTTGCATCTCTTACAAGAATTTCTCGCCCTTCAATCTTAGAAATAAATTTGATAGCAGTGTGGCAATCACCACAAATGCGAAGGTTTTTAATGACTCAAGTGGTGTTCCCTTGGGTGTGCTTACAATCCCAAAAGAAATGGCTAATTTTTCGCTGTGATAGCAAATATTGTGCAACTTCTTTTCCTCCTCTACATCATGCAGCACGAAATTAGTATCAGGTACATACCCTGCAGCCTTAATCTGGCACATCAATTCCTTCAATTTATTATATATCTCCTCTCTCTGTGGATGGGACATGTCATCAGCATTGAACACATGCACAATGTTCTTAAACTCAATCCAACTGCATCCTGGCTCCTTTTTTAACCCCTTATCTCTCATTATTTTTCTTAACTTTGATCTATCATCCCACCTGCCCGCAGCGGCATAAATATTTGACAGCAGAACATAGGCCACATCTTCTTCTGGCTCTAGCTCAATGAGGCATTCTGCTGCATGAATGCCAAGCTCAATTTTGCCAAAGTTTGCACAGGCAGAAAGCAAGGTCCGCCACACTGTACCATCAGGTTTGAATGGCATTTTGTAAATAAAATCCTTTGCCTCATCAAGAAGCCCAGCACGTCCAAGGATGTCAACAGTGCAGGCATAATGTTCCATTCTTGGCGTGATGCCATGATCAATATCCATTGAATGAAAGTAGCATAGACCTTCATCTACTAAGCCTACATGACTGCACGCAGAAAGGACACTAACAAAGGTGATGTGATTTGGCTCCATGCCTATCTCTAGCATTTGCTCAAAAAGTTGGAGGGCCTCCTTACCTTGCCCATGCTGTGCATATGCAGCAATCATTGCATTCCACATTACTGTGCACCTTCTAGAGGTTTCGTTGAAAACTTTGTGTGCATCCTCTATAATCCCACATTTTGCATACATGTAAACAACGGCACTACCAACAAAAGCATCCATTTCAAAACCAGTTTGAGTTATCTGGGCATGCACTTGCTTGCCTTGTTCTAGGGCCGCTAGGATTCCACATGCTCTAAGAACACTGGATAAGGAGAAGTTGTCTCGACTGATGCCTGAATGTCGCATTCGACAATAAAATTTCAATGCCTCCTCACCATGTCCATTCTGGGCATATCCTGCAATTAACGCATTCCATGAGACCGTGTCTTGTTTTGTCATTTTGCCAAACATTTTGTGTGCATCTTCTATGCATCCAGAACTGAGATACATAGTGATCAGAGCATTTCCCACGGATGTTTCTGCTTCGAATCCTATTTTTATTGAATGGGCATGGATGTCCTTCCCGTGATTCAGGGTATCTGGAATGCCACAAACGCTGAGCATGCTAGTCAAGGTGAACTTGTCCAACTCCATGCCCATTAGTTGCATTTGCTTGAACAATTTCAGGGCTTGTTCTCCATCTTCGTTATAGGCATAACCAGCAATCATTGCATTCCATGACACTAAATCCCGTTTACACATCCTTCTAAAAGTCAACTCTGCATCCTTGATTCTTTTGCATTTGGCATATACTGTAGTAAGTGCATTCCCTATAACGACATCTGACTCTAATCCATTTTCAATAATCTTCGCATGGACTTGCTTAACCTGTGCATCTGCAGCCTCCAAACTAGCAAACGCTGTAACAACACTAGCAAAAGTTGATTGGTCAGGGTTCATCCCTTCCCATTGCATTTCCCTTAAAAGTTGAGAAGCTTCATCGCCACGACCATTCTGAGCATATCCTGCTATCAGAGCATTCCACGAAACTAAGTTGGGTTTCGGTATCCTGTCAAAAATTGTGTGGGCATCATCTGTCCTTCCGCATTTAGCATACATGTCAAGCAGAGCACTTGCTGCATATACATCAAACTGGCACCCTGTTTTTATAACATTCCCATGCACCAACCTGCCTTCTTCCAATGCCATCAAACTGGCAGATGCTCGAAGCACACTGCCGAAAGTAAATTCATTCCCTCTCACACCCACCCGCTGCATTTGACAAAACATTCTCACGGCCTCCTCTCCCAACCCATGTTGAGCGTACCCCGAAATCAACGAGTTCCAGGCAATTTCAGCTCGTTCGGACATTTCGTCAAACACTTGGCGTGAATCCATCAAATTTCCCAATTTGGCATACATGTTCACGAGATTATTTCCAATAAAAATATCCACTTCGAACCCAGTTTTGATCATGTGGGCATGAAGCCTCTTTCCCACCTGCAAATCCCTGGCAATTACACAACCATGTAGTACACTACCATAGACAGTAAAACCTGCCAGATTTCCTACACTATACAAAGCATCCAATGCCTGTGTCAACCTACCAGCCTTAGACAATGCAATTACATCATCACAAGTTGCACCAGAATCTATAATGCCTCCATTTTCCTCTGCCCTTTGCTTTTCGAAAGCAAGACCCCAATACGCCTACTGCATTTAATCTGAGGATACTTGATAATTAAATTGCTGAGTAAAGATGCCATGTTTCAGAATTGTGTATCGTATCTTTCTTTCCATGTCGTCTTGGTACTAACCATTACTGCATATAGCTTTAACGAAATATGGACGATAAAAATTCAACGAGCTGAGATGTGAAGGGTTACGTGCCTTTGCATTGATTTTCTAATAAATCATGGCCGAGTTTTACTTGTTCGTGGTGTGTATGTATCACAGAAGACCTCGAGGAGTTCGAGCACATGAACATTTGGTAGTTATTCCTTATTAGTTATCAAACCAGCCGCCATAGAAATCTCCGCCACCACACCCAGAAGTTGGCATAGGTGTTCCCGTGATCGCTTCTCCACACTACCTGAGGGGAGGTGTTGCACTCCGTTAATGTGTGGCAAGTCTTCAGTCGACTGTGGTCTTTTCCAAGTCTCTGTTCAAATGGTTGTGCCGGTGGGGAATCACTCTGGTTTTTTCAAGCATGAGTTCAAATGGTTGTACAACTGCGTTGGTCTAATAGTGAGGAATTTGTGCTCTTGTAAGAGACAAGTCACAAGTTCGAATCGTGCATGGGGTAGGATATGTACGCCTTGTATATGAAGTATTGTTAGGTGCCTCCTGTATATTAGGAGTATGAGGTAGTCCCATATGTTGTCAGCCGCCTCGCAAAAGGTCGTCTCACATCGTGGACTATAAAACAATTATTATTATTATTATTATTATTGGTGAGACTCTTGATGGGAATAGGGGTGGTGTCTAATCCACCTTCGAGATGAACCTCCGATTAGGATGGAGCATCATACCTTGTTGGTGCGTCCTTGTCACAAAGGTTTATCATGGACTATAAAACAATTATTATTATTATAATTGGTGAGACTCTTGAAGGGAATAGGGGTGGTGTCCAATCCACCTTCGATGAACCTTTGGTTAGGATGGAGCATCATACCTTGTTGGTGCGTCCTTGTCACAAAGGTTTTTGTGGTAGGTTATATGCACTAGTCAACAAGAGTATAGATGGACGGGACCTAACAGAGATTACTTTACAACTTATTTTGCCCTATCGGAACAAGTTGTAGCTGGATAAATTTAAAATTTGAATCCCCCTTTTGGGCGCTATAAATTGAACCTATTTGACTACAATTTCCCACTACCCTTTGACCACTAGTATAAACTTCACAAATAAAACTTTTAAAAGTACTATAAATTTGTGAACTTCACCATTTATAATATTCATTACCTTTTAGTAGATTTGCAAAGGAGTTGAACTTCGCGCAAAAACAAGGCAAACTTTGCATTAATGAGAATGTGTTTGGAAAGAGAAACAAACATATTTGCGCAGAGGAGTTGAACTTCACATTATCGACATTGTATTTGGAAAGAGAAGCATGCGAAAGATACAACCAACAAAGTTAGCTTGAAGTGGAGTTGTGGGTGAGTCGAGAGGGAGAAGAGTAAGAGCAATGTGCATGCTCCTAAGGATCTAAATTGAATTGCTATCTCCTGAGATTTAACACTGAAATTATGTAGGTTGAACTTCCCAAAGGCCAATGGAGATATAAAGCAACAAGATTGAACTTCGCAAATGTAAGTGCAAATACAACAAAAATTGAACTTTGCAAATGCTAGTATAGATTGAACTCCCTTAACACAATGTCATTCTTAATTTGTTTTAAATTTATTGGTAGAGATATTGGCCGAAAAGGAATTGTGTAATTCAATGTAATGGCTATGAAGCTGACTTTTATGGAATTGTGAAGTTCATTCCAATGGAATTGTAAAGCTTGAAATTTATGAAATCCTTTTTAGAGTATCTTCATAGAGTTGAGTTTGAATATTCTCCCACCTTCCTCTTCAAGGTTGTATAATTAACCATCACCCTTCCAAACCTTATTCTAAAAATGTTGACATAAATGGCTTGTAAGGTTACTAGCAAGTTTGTGCTCCCTAGATCATATCTACCTTGAGAAGCTCATAATGAAATGCATTCATTCGTACAAATATGAAGCAAGAAGGTTTAATATATTATTGTGAGATTCTTCCCTTCTAATTTCTCAAAATTTAGTGGCGAGATCACATTCTAATGTTTTTACTAGATTTAAGAACCTACTCATTCCTTTATTTTTAGATAGTTATACATGTAATCCTAAAAAGAAAACTCGAAAGCCTTGAGGGTACTTCAAATCTTGCAAGTGAGATCTTGATCTTAGTTAGAAAATTTCTAGTAAAAATTGAGCAAAAGTTTGAACTTTGCAAAATGCCAATACAAATTGAACTCCCGTAACAATGATACACACTAGGGTAAATGCACAATAGTGTAATGTCGACTTGGTGGGCCAAAAATGTGACCCACAAATTTCACATCAATAGTTTGAGGGGTGTTCAGGCGAACACCCCCTTCACACGAACAACCTTTTATCACTGTGACATGTCATCAAAGAAAGGGGTTCACCCGAACCCCACCTTCACCCGAACCCCCTTCGCCCAGAAGGGGTTTGGGTGAGCCCCAGGCATATTTTTCCTTCCACACTTTTCGGAGAGAGAACCAGTGAAATTAGGCTTAATGGGGTTCGGGTGAACCCCTTATGTGGAGCCTAGTGGCACCTATGTGGCATGTTTTTCCTTTATCCATTTGGAGGGAAATTATAGGCCAAAATATGCCACTTCAGATGCCACGTGTTTAGGTCTAAATAGTGAATTAAATTATGAAAAATTACACATAAATTCATTTTTACGATCTTTCCAAAAATATAATTTTTGAATTTTTAAAATGGGTTTTTCTATTTTTTAAAATTATTTCTAAACTATGGTATTTTAGGAAATTTGGTACGTCCCATTTGAGACACTATGAAAAATAGTAAATCATTTCCAAAAAAATGAAAAAATATATTTTACTAAATTTTAATGTTATCGTTATGCTCATGAAAAAAAAAAATCAATTTTGAAATAAATAAAGAGATATATAACCATGTCTAGGCTTACTGAGAAACTAGCCTTTGTGAACTTCACGGAATGAGGTGAATTACCTTGATACCTGCTTCAAGCACTGCATGATCTTATTCAACACAATTAGAGTACATACATGATCGGGGTGAGCATGCTAGAATAGACAAATTGGCCACGAGAGGGTTTCGGAAGACTCTGGGGCATTTTTTTAATTTGGCTTAATTTTTGCTTGAAACTTTGAATTTTTCATGCGACTCATTTTCATGACAACAACTGGCTCTAGCTTGGGGACTTGTTCTAGATTGAGTGCAATGAGGAAAGGATATAAGCAGGAACTCCAAAATCTCAAGACACTTTGCATGGACCAATTCCTTATCCATTGGGTTATACATAGTCACCACAGAGATACACAATGAAACTTCCTTTATTGAACACATAGACACGACAAACACACAACAAGAAAAGGAAACACAAAATGAGAAGGGAAACATGCAATTCAAGGAAATGTCGTAAATCACCTATATACATGCAGGGGATAGCCCGCTTTCATTGAAGCACTAATTCGGACTAAGTGCTTACCCATAAACGGGTATCACCGAATGCTTTTCTTCCGCAAATACATTGACAAGCTCGCGGAAATATGAACCTCTCCTCAACTTCTTGAGAAATCCAACATGATTGTTATTGCAATTGATGACCCACAAATTCAATTCAATTCCTTTATGACTTTGACACGTTCTTTCCATCTTCTTATTGATTCTCGGGTCCATTCTCGATTGCTAATTTTCCATTGCAACTATGAAAAAGAGTCTTGATCTCACTTGGCTTACCCTTTTCATACTTTGAGACATTTGTTATTCATTGTCGATTTGCTTCATGACCACCGTCTTCATGAGTTGATTCTTGGCAAATCCTTTGAAAACTTCAACCTTATTGTCAGTCTCTTAATGTTCCATGTTTCTCAATTGGACCAAGAAATCATCTTCCTCATATTTTGGCTCTTTCTCAACATGTTGCCTTATAAAATGTGGCATGTAAATTACATCATCCTCTTGGAAAGAGAATGAGCTTAGGGTTGGGTATGCAACATGGAGACTATCATCTTCTTCATATTTTCCATTTTGGGATTCGTCATCCATTATCATGTTGAGAGCATCCTTCTCTTGAGAAAAGTGAACACCAAAAGTTTCTATCCCATTGAGAATGTTTTCATTTCAAACAAAATCAGCCTTAGGATCAAACACCATTTCATTTCTCTATTTTTCGTTGAGAATGTTTCCCTCTTCATGAAAAGGGAATAAGCACAACATTGGAGTTGAAATGTTGTCATTATCATTTTCATAATCATGATCACCAAGAACCAGAAATCCATTTCCGTGATGAAGTCATCATCTCCTTGAATAGGTTCATATTCAAGAGGCTAAAACATCTTGTCACTCTTGCATTCCTTGTCTTCCCATCCCAACGAGAAGGATAAGTCTTTATATTCACAAGCACATTCATTGAATGGAACTTCATGTTGAACATTGAGAACATGTTTTGAAACATTGAACTCACCTGACAAGAAATTAATGGGCATCATTCCTTCTTCTTGATCCACATTGCTCATCACTTTGAGATTGCTTTGTTGCAAGTCGAGACTCTCATGACCATCATCAACATCCGATTGGGGCAACCGCATTTATACTCTCAAACTATGATTTCATCAAGTCATCATGATGTTCTTTGATTGGCTCTATGATGTTTGGACATTCTTCCACCAACATGGGTAGCTCAAGATCTTCCTCAAAATTCATGAAAAAGTTGTAAGACTTGGAATTTTGACATGGGATATCTATTGTTGGGTCATCTGGTCTTTAAATAGTATACTTCATTTTCCTGATGGGAAGAATTTTCTTTGCTTTACCATTGACCAGAATGGTGGCATGTGACCAATCCAACTACATATCTCCACCAACATCTCGACAGAAGATTCGGTCCAATAACATACCATATGAGGCGGGCATGTCTGCTACAAGTATTCTCATTGTGATTTTATTTTCAAGCATGTCTTCCAATGCTACCTCAAAGATCCTTGATCTGTCCAACAAGAGGTAATTCTTTCATTTCCATGGAGAGGTAGTGGCCACGGTGAGAGGGAGAGGCCAAGATATTTAGCAACTTTTGCAGGCATGACGTTGTCACGAAGCACCAAAGTTAATGATGTAATTATTCAATTTGTACCCATTGACCAACAAGGCTATGTAGAAAGGTTCTACCTTCCTAGAGGTGGAGGGTGTGGAAGCGAGACAGTTCAGAGATGGAGTGGATTGAGATGCATGAGGTAGTTCTTTGGTGGTGGCATCTTTAGAACACGAAATAGAACTAATTATTTTTATATGCTTTGAACAAGCCTCTCAAGTTGCTTGGGATGAGTTCTCAAGTACTCATATTTAGAAATTTGAACTTTAGATTTTTTGAAATGGTCAATGATATCAAAGGATGAGGGAGTGGTATGCATATCGAGGGTTATGGAATCCTTGACATAGATGTTCTTAGGATCAATAGAAACTAATTTTTCAAGCAAAGTTGAAAGATACTTACTTGAGAGGAAAAAAAATTCTTGGTTAAAGTGGTCTTATGCTTCTTCTCACCTGACCCTATTGAAGCAAACTTCGATGATCCTCTTTCGTTCTTATTTTTTGTGGAGTCATTATTTGAGGATTCAATTTATTAGTTTGGATAGCAGAAGAAGAGCCTTATTTTTCCTTTTTTGATCGAGTGAACACCACATAGGAGTAACTATCTATGGATTCTTCAAAATCATCATCAAGTATGCATTCACAAAATCTGATCTGAGCACATTATTCTTCTCCTTCATTTTCAAATTCTGATTCAAAATTTATTCTTCTTCATCTTCATTGGTCTCACATATTGCGTTGACTAGCGGAGCCTCCAAGGCAAGCCTTTGGGGTGCCCCTGCAATCTGCTTCCTATTCCGGTTTGGATGAGGTGCTCATTGAGAAACTTCTTTCTTCAATATTGTCAAGTCATTGGCCAACTTTTGCAACAATTGATCAAATCTCTCATCTTTTGAACTCTGGGCCTTATCCTTCATTGAACAATTCTTGATCTTTCCTAAAAATATGAGGTCATCTTCCAAATCAACAACACTTTCTTAAGCATTGTCCAAATCTCTTAGTTGAAATTTCCGTAAAAAGAAACTCACTTCGGGAAACTAAGCATTCATGAAGAACATTTTCAAATTATCTACAATAGGAAGGGAAATGGCGAGATCCTATTAATCAGCTTGTTGAATCTTTCCATGAATTCTCTCATGGACTCTTGCAGCTCTTTCTTCATCTAAGGAATTTAAGCCGAGAGGGCATGAGCATCTTCCGTGGTCTTGAATCTTTCTTTAAACTTATTTTTCATACCACCCCAATCAGCAATTGAGCGTGAAGGTAAATAGTAGAACCATTTCGCTAAGGCATCTTGCAATGTTTCCACGAACAACCACACTGCAACATCTTTGTGTTGCACTCCAAGGATGCCATGTCTTTATGATATGATTGTCGGACGTTGCTTGCCATCTCCATATAATTTTGGACAGTTCTTTCTTGATTCTTTTAGAATTCCATTAAGTGGTGGAGTAAAACCAATGGACCAATGTTTTCCCCATGGTACAAGTACTTGTCTGCCATATTAGGTTCTTATCTTTCTTATTCTTGTGGAATGAAGACTAGTGGTTCTATAACTAGCTCTTCAATATGACCTTCAAGATGATTTCCAGAGAATTTGTCTTCTTACTGAGTACAATAGGAAGTCTGAAATCAGCTCTTTATTCCTCTTCAAATGTGGGGTCAATAACGCCACCTACATGATCAGCTCAGGTGTACCTTCTTTTCGCAGTTTGTCTCAAGTACTTAGAAATGAAAGAATCTTAAAAAGTGTTGTTTTCTCAACAAGATTGTAAAAGGATTTTTGTTATCATTCACAATATTTTTTTGGTATTTTTTTATTTTTATGGATTCTCGAATATATATATATATATATATATATATATATATATATATATATATATATATTTTTAGAGATATTTATGGGTGCACGAGGCATATCTCTTCCCATTGGAGTCGCTAAAACAAATTGGTGAAATAATTTTTCTTGTTGCAAATTATGTGTTTCACCAACGCTACTTACGGGTTATGCCCCTCCTTTTTGTGTATGGTGAAGCTCCCATTATTGAATGTAAACTATCCTAATTCTATCTAAATGTTGTGGGGTGGCCAAATAGGTTAGGGATCACATATGAACACTTCATTGATTTTTGGAAAAGTGCTTGTACGAGGTACAAGGGAGGAATTTGCAGCGATGAGGGATAAAGGAGAGAAATTAGGAAATAGAAGGTTATTGTTGTGAGTAGGAACTTACGAGTTCACACCCAATAACTAGAGTAGTTCAACATTAAATTATAGGAAAACAACAATGCAATTAAATAGACTAACAAACTAGAGACACACAGTTCTTTAGATTCATCAATCAAGGACACCAAGTTCCTTCTTGATCATTATACTTGCAAAGTTGAAGAAAAGAGAGAGAATAGAGGAAAACATGAGTAAAGGAAATGAAACTTTTATTTGTTATGTAGTGGTGATACAAAGTTTCACAATCTATAAAAATCACAATTGTTGCGAGAAGAGCAAAATTTCAATATCCTTTAGAATGGAAAAGTCATCCCAATTTATAGCCTTGTGAATTTTCTTCTCATCTACCCCCATATGACCCTTCATGTTCACATTCAACTTGTGACCTTACATCTTCCTAGGAAGTGAAGACTATAAGTTCCCTTTTTATAAATCAAAGGGACTTTTATAATGCAACTTTAGAAAGTCACTTAAGTGAATGAGACAAATTACCATGATTGTGTACAATGAAGAATTAGAAAGGGGGAGAAGAAAGAGGGAGAAAGAGAGAAGAAGGAATAAGTTTCCTGATCTGATGTTGATGAAGAAATTTCTGATCTGAGACATGGTGATCACAATCTCCTCCTTTTGGCGAGATGCACAAACATCTCAAACTGTCGAATAAGTGTGATTTAACAAAAATAAGATTTTTGTAAAACGATAATCAAGAGTAACTCGATGGAAACAATGAAGTGCAAATGCTATGATATAATATGACACAAGAAATAAACTAATAAAATATAAAACCCTAAGTGCAAGAAATATAGAAAAGGACTTAGATGATTTGCGCTTGATCTGGGACTGCATTGCAGATTGGGAAAATGGTAAAACATGAAGTGCACTATGTTGTAATAGACCTCTATAAATTCTATAGCTTGCGAGATAATGCGGGACTAGGGCATCGGACCGAGAGAGAGGGCGCTTGGTGCCAAAGACCTCTACTTGGTGCCTATGACTGTGAAAATTCGAGAACTTGATTTTTGTTGTGTCGCACAAGTGTCGTTGATATTCGTTGTTGGTCATTTGTATGTCGCACTTTGATCACCGAGTGTACTTGAAACTTGTAAAACCAACAAAATCACATCAAATCCAAAAAATAAATATGCAGTATGGGGAGTCGGAGTGACTCCAATGATCACCGAGATAGAGTGAACTTATGACCAAGTATTGCACTACATCTCAGAATCCATGTAGTTCTTGTGAGTGTGTGTAGAAATTGTGCCCTAGGATTCCCTTGTGCAAGATGCACTAGATAACGGGCTAGATTTGCTAAAATATGTAAATGTGTGTATGGAATAGAATGAACTTCCCCTTCCTATGTAGTGTATGTAGAAAATGCAGTCCCTTGTCCCTTGTATGGATGTTAGATGGATGCATTTGAGTGTTTTGAATGCATTTGGATGCAAGCTTAGGTGATAGTAAGTATGCTTAGATTTTGGTCCTTTATTTTGATCACATAGCTATGTATTTATATGATTCCCTTGGTTGAATTTCATAATTGACAACTGGAAGGCCGACCCATAAGAAAATAAGATGCCTAAAAGATAAAAGAGGCCCAAAAAGAGTGAGTAAGGTGGAAAGAGGTTAGGGGCACCCAGAGGGGACAAGGATTGATCAGGGGATCATTTCTAAAAGTTCCCTAAACATCTCTAAATGGTGTCAGTGCAGAATATCATCTCGAGAGCTTTCCAACGACTGTGAGAACGCGACAAACGGACATCGGGAGCTCTAGATATGTTCGGTCAAAGTTCGGTCAACGGAAAGTCAACTATGGTCAACTAGTCAATATTGGACCGAATCGCACTGTGACACGTGGCTTGCCAACACTCGTCGAATTCACTCGATTTTCCTATCGGGAGACGACAAGTGGACTACAGGATTATTTCTATTCCACCATTGTATGGGTCGAAATAATATTATTTTGGTAAGGTCACTTTTCAAACGCCACATATATATATTAATGTTTTAAAACATTAGTATAAACCGCCAAAGTCAAATGCATAGGCATTAACCACGTGGAAGGTGGTGAAGTGGTTGTTGGGGCGGTTTATCCTAACATGGTCTTTTGACCACTATGCGCGTGGAAAAGGCTTTAAAGCCTTATACATTATTCTCCACCGCCAATAATGTGGGAGCCTATACAAATGCGGATCCGCCACCATGGGATTCTTATCCCTCATTAAACATGCAATCCGTTTTATATGGGATTTTATCCCATTAAATATCCAAATGCGGCTAAAGTGGGAATTAATCCCATATTATATTCAATCCGCCCATTATTGGGAATTTTGATCCCAAATTACATGGTACGGGCTAGGTTAAAAATAGCCTATGGATGATATTAAATGCATTATTTTTGGGCCCTAATTTTGTATAAATAGGGAACCCATTCTATTGTAAACACACACAACACGAGCTTATTATTTGTTAAGCTTGTTGTGGACATACCGCGTGACACACACATTACACACACAAAAAGGCGTAAGACAAGCTCGAGCTTGGAAGGCGAATGAGAAATTGTTGTGTGAAGACCTAAACTATTTAGGCATTGTATATTTTTATTGTTATTGACCTATTATTTGTTAGGCAATAATAAATGAAATATTTGTGGCTAGGAGTTATTCAAACTACCTAGTCGGCCCATAGCGCCACACCAAGTACTTGCAAATCCTGGATTGTCGACCGGAGTGCTAGCTTCGCATTGTTTGCGTCGGGAAGGCCGATCACAGCCAAAGGAGATTGTACGCCAGGAAGGTGGAAGTCGGGTGCTATTTTTCACCCTTGTCGTCTGAAGAACTGGTGTACTGGTAGGCAAGTAAAATTCCATTAGGTTTTCTTGTGAAAGTACTATCAGAACTTCTGAAGTTTTGACTAGTGGAACGGTTCGATCACGAACCCGGAGACGTAGGCAATTTCCGAACTCCGTAATCAATCTGTGTGCAATTGTCGTTATTGTCTTGCATGATTTTAAATTGATTACTTAAAAGGAGTAAATTATCGGCAAATAATTAAAGCCTATAAGGGTCCGAGATCAGGTCGCAATAATCTGATTATTTTCGGATCAAGGATGCTTGGGTGTTGGTGTCTAAAGTCATAACAGATAAGCAAGTAAAGTTCTCGACTAGGTTATAGGGTGTGTAATACCAAATAGAAAATAAGAAACACAGACAAGAGGCCAAAGATAGTTGTCAATTACTAGTTTTCTCGCTTAGGAATCATGTAAATGCTAGTATGCTTTTAGGACCTAGAACTGTACCCAAGTGCATTATGTTGTGTCTACATTTACCCCCACTTTATGTTGTTGAGAAAATACTCGATAACATAAAGTAGTTAGAATATGCGTACATTTTGTTCCTATAGAGTGTGATGGTAATAACATGCAAAAAAAGACAAGAGAAGCATAAAATGAGTGCAAAATGAAGTGCGAAGCTAAGAGGGGAAAGTGACCCTAGGGGTGAAGCGTATGCTGCTACTTTGTACCTATTTTTGTGCTTGTATTGCTGATGTATGGTTGCTTCTTGTTGTGTATTAACGACATACCTACAAAAGAAGAGCAAAAGAGTAGTCAAAGTCATGTATTATGAAAACTCTATAAAAGTATGTAAAAAGGAAAGTGTGCACCTGATGTATAAAAGTGTAAAGGATAGAAAATGTCTTGAAAATGCTATGTAGAGTGATTTTTTGGGCAATATCACGCCAAACAAAAGTTTTTGGGAAATCTCATGCCATGTGAGTAAAGTGTTGGGGAGAGAGGTCTAGTGTTACTCTCCTTCGATGATTGCTTCCCAAATAAACACCATTACATATGGTATGTCCCCTGTTTTATTCTGTTATCTTGATTGTTCCGACTTAGTTATAATTTGTATTGATTGTTTCGATTGAAATGGAGATATAATGCATTTTTTTGGCTGGAGGATTGTTCATGTATTGTAAAAATTACTTTGAAGACTGATGTGAACTGTGTTGATATGATAAGATGATAGTGTGTGCCCCAGGGTATTAGTGCACGAGGAGGACACAAGCACCCAAACTCTCCTATCTCGAGCCAAGATGTTGGTGTCTATGTTATGATTCTCGACCCGCTTTGATTTTGAGTTGGTGTTGTAGCTGTAACCTATGCCAAATTTTTTTGTAGCTCTAATTTGATTTATGGGGTGATTGATTCACCCAACGTATGCCCAACCTCGTTTGGGTTGTATGCAACGTCGATAGGAGAATGCAGCCCAAAGAGAGGACTTGATGTTGATTTGAATTGTATCCCTATAGGGGAGAAGGGATGTGAATGGTAGAAACCAAGGCACATACAAGCAAAGTGGAAAGAACATGTGTTAAGTACAATCAAATCTAGCATGCAATGAAGCGTAAGACAATGTGCCAAACAAATAAGAAGACAAGATAGACCATGAAAAGTGGGTTTTAAACATGGGACATTGCTCAAAATGTCATAAGACAATCATATCCGAAGTGGCCAATGTATATAAGTAGTAATCAACAAGACATAGGGTGTAGCCCACAAACAATGGCATACAATAACAATCAATGGAAAAAAGTGTCAAGCAAGGTGTCAGATAACCATGGTGGCAAATAGTCCTGCGAGGAAAATGTTGCACATGAAGCACCCGTTATCATGTTAGAAATAAAAAAGTATGTCAAATTGTGTATGTACCAATATAAAATAGTTTTCTATGAAGTAGAAGTAGTAAATAATGAAAAAATAGCACATGTAATGTGTGAGAAAGTAGATGCCCTAGGAGCCTCGGTGGGACTAGTAAGAGGTACAGTCCAAGCATCATTGTAATGTGTAAAGTCCTATAAGAGATTTGCATTCGCTCCAAAAGACCAAGTGAACTCACATGTGTATATAGAAAAGATATTGGCATAATATGTATTCATCTGACATGGGAAACAAAGTGTACATGTAAGTATAAGCAAGCAAAAGTGAAACCAAGATATGCAAATGTTGTGAATGTTGTGAATGTGATGGAATGGTATGCAATATGTGAATATGGAAGGAGTAGTGTGCCCCCCAGTGGATGTGTATGAGATGAGGTTCATTTATAAAAGACCCATCAACAATCAAGAATGAACCATAGAATAAGAGTGCGTCATCGGGAAATAGTTTGAAAATGTGTGTTAGATAGAATAGAACACGAAGCGTAAAGTGTAAAGAGTAAATGATGTGATGTTCATTTCAGATTTAGACCCTCAACAATCGAGTATGAACCGTGGAACTAGAATCTTTCATAGGGTAGTGACGATACAAGATATGTATCAAGTTGTGTAAGATTGCTTAGAAAGAGGAAGTATGAATCATAAAGTGTAATAGTAGAAATGATAGACACCTAATGATGTTAGGAGAGGGGGAAAGGAAGTGTGATGCCCTCCAAGTATATGATAGTGAGTAAGTTATTTGATGAAAGTGAAGGGAAAGGGTCCTCCACTCAATGTCTGAGGAGATAAATGTGTGTGACAATTCTCTAAGGTCGGTGGTGTATGTGACTGACGATGTACATGTGAAGGAAGCTTAGGTGGTGAACACATATGTGAAGGAGACCTAGGAGGTGATGAGCACCTATGTGAAGGAGACCTAGGAGGTGATGAGAACCTATGTGAAATAGACCTAGAAGGTAAAGGAGGTGGTGAACTCCTATGTGATGGGGTTGCCTGAGTAGAGGACTTAGGCCAAGGAATTGGACTAGTGGACCGATGACAATAAGTAGGTCGTGTACAAATAGGAGAGCTAAGTGCAAAATGTGCCTTAGATTTGAGAGTCCCATGGGGCCTAGATATTACAACTAGTGGAAGGATATCCTCAAGAGGAGGTTGAGGAAATGGTGTGCATGGTAGGACACCTTTGAGAATGATAAATTGCTTATTGTGAATGAATTTGAGACATAAGTGATTCATGGAAAAGATAGCATGAGCAAGACAGAGCCAAGGGAGACCTAAGAGCATGTCACTATTAGGAATATTATATTGCTTACATTGGTGAATTTTTTAATGTAATATATATTATGATGGAGATAATATATATGGGTGAATAAATAAAATGTAATATTATTAAATATGAGAAAATATATCTCATATTACTAATATAGGTTTTATATTAGTTGTGAGTTTGTTGTATAAACAACTCACATTGGTATTTTTAGGATTAGTTGAGTGTGTTGAGATAACTAAGGGATTGAGAGAGATTAGTGGAAGGTTGAGAGATATGTGGGATAAAGGATGACTCCTATTTAATAGGAGATCATATGTGTATTTATACCTCTCAATGTAAACAAAGACATATCCCGGATGAATTGAAAATTATTCTAATATTATTTTATTCAGTGTTTTTATTGTGCAAGATTATTTCCAATAATTTGTACAAAGAATAACACAAGCATGGTGAGAGGCCCATAAGTAACTAGAAGCTTGATGTAGCCATAAAATTTAGAAATTGGATATGAAATATTAGAGATTGGATAGTTGATAGCGATGAGGAGTGCAATAGAGCACACACCAATAGGAGCCGATGGATTGATCATCATGTTATTGACATTATGAGGTCTCGATAGAAGCATTGATATGCATTGAATCGAAGAAAATATAGCATGATAATCTTGATCAAAGAATGTAATGAGTGGTGGAGGTGCATCAATATTAACCACTAGAAAATCAAGAAGACCCAATGAAGGAGGAGGCACGACACGATATGTATGATTAGCGAGAAGAATCTGCAGCTTGTTTTTCATGCTTAGGCAAAGGGTCTTTAAATATTTTGAGCATTTGGTTGTCATTGACTGACTTAGATGTCAAAGGCTCAGGGAGCTCAATTACATTTTTGTCAATAAGGTCTTGAATGAGATGCTTAAGTTTGAAACGTCGATCAATTGAATTCCCAACACATTGATGGCGATCACATCCAACATTTTTGTCAAAATTGTTTCCACGAAGGCGAGTTGGATCAAGATTGAGTAGCGGTGGAAGTGTAATAAGATTGTTTTCGATAAGTTGTGGCAATAGGAAGCAAGGAACATGAGGTAATTTTATAAATGTATGCTTTGGAGGTTGTCAGTGAAGCTTTTTAGGAGTAGAAACAAGATTAACAATACTTTTAGCTTCAGTGGGCGTAGGAGATGGCTTGAAAGTAGATTTGCTTTGAAACCGATTAGAAGGTGAAGATTAAGCATGATCATGATATTTGATTTTTCTCATAGATAAGAGTTTGGTTTCGTGTAACTTAAGTGTATAACATAGATGATCAAATGAGGGAGAGGTTTCAAAGATAACACTCTCTTGCAATGGATATAAAAGACTTTGAACAAAAAGATTGTAGTTCAAAATCAGTGAGAACATTGGTCATCTTAGCTAGATTGTTCTTATATCATAATACATATTCCGATAGATACTCATTAGATCCTTGTTTGATTTGTGCAAGTTGAGTATAGGATATTTTAGAACCAATATTGATTGAAAAATGTGCAAGAAAATCATTGGCTAAATGCGTAAATGATGTTACCGGATGAAATTAGTAAATCATAAAAATTAACACATGGCGTAATCTTGTAAGATCTTAGGAAATACATTGGAAATAAAAGTATGATCATCTACATAATCAAGAAATTCCATATGAAAATATCTAAGATGATCTTGAGGGTCACCGATGAGACCAAACTAAGTCTCATCTATTGCACAAAATAACACTATTCCTTCTCTTAGAAAGTGGATTTAGATGTAGTCTTAAGAACTAGATATCTTATTTAAGATAAAATGTAGAATATATTTGATCTATCTTTGAAAATTACATTGCAATATGAATGTTTCCATTTCCTAATATTTCTTGTAAGTTGGAGTTCAATATTGTGTGAGCAGGTCATTTGATCTCTAGAATGTATTGTAGCAAGTGCAAGACTCACATAGCTAAGAGCGTATGACTCACAAAGACCACAACAATCATAAATCTAGGAGTATATGACTCACATAAATAAGAGCGCATGACTCACAAAGAGTGCAAGACTCACAATACATAGAGCACATGACTCGGAAGTCATGAGCGCAGACTCGCAGAACTAGTGCAGGACTCGTAAAATCAGCGTAGAACTTGCTATAACTAAAATTACAAAACTCCAAATAAGAACATGAGAGAAATTTTTGTTCCTCTTATTGCTAGGAGGGAAAACCTCTCTCCATTTTTACACAGCAATAATAGTTTTGAATATATCAGAATTTGAAGAAGAATGTTTTCAAATACGGACTAGTAGAACCAACACAAAAATCCCTCTAACTATAATTGCATAACTCCAAATGAGAATTTGAGAGAGGTTTTTGTTCTTATTATTTATAGGAGGAAAACCTCTCTCCATTTTTACACTACAATAATATTTTTTAAGCTATCAACATTTAAAGAAGAAGGCTTTCAAGCGCAGTACTAGTAGAACTAGCACAAGAATCCCTCTAACTAAAATTACAGAACTCCAAATAAGAATTTGAGAGAGGTTTGTGTTCCTCTTATTAATAGGAGAAAAAAATTCTCTCCATTTTTATGCAACAATAACGGTTTTGAATATATCATCATTTGAAGCAGAAGGTTTTCAAGTGCATAACTCGCATATGCAGCATCAAATTCACTCTAACCGAAGTTGAAGATCTCCAAATGAGAATCTGAGAGAGGTTTTTATTTCTCTTGTTGTCATGAGGAAAAAACTCTGCTTTCTATACAACTCAATAATTAAGGTTATATATTCATTTTAAGTTTCATCGTAATAAGGTTGAAGGAAAGTAAATAAGACATAAAAACATGGGTTTGGAAAAACTATGATATCTCCATCATTTTTGAAAGAAAATGAAAATTTCAAGATGTTTTAGAAAGCTTACAACAAGGGCACCAAACCCAGAAAAGGTTTGAAAATATTATTCAAATTGAATTGAGTATCGATTTGAAAATAAGGGATGATAATATGGCGGACAACTGTCATATTGAAAGATTCAATCATGCAAGAGTAGACTTGGAAATTGGAAAGAAGTAGTTAAGTGCATGTGGAAGAGATAGTTCAATGTAGAGTTGTAATATTTGATTAATTATCTTCCATGATTGTCTCTTTGTCAAGTGGAAGAAGTAGTTGAGTGCAAGTGAAAGAAGGAGTTCAATCTAGAGTTGTAGTGTTTGAATAAATCTCTTCCACATTTGTCTCCTTGTCAAGTGGAAGAAGAAGTAGTTAAATATGGAGTTATATTGTTTGAATAAATTCCTTCCACATTTATCTCATTGTAAAGTGGAAGATGAAGTCAATTCTTGCCCAAGATTATAGGTAGGTAGTTTTATAATCTTAGAGTATTGGCCAAGTGATGAGTTATAAATATCTCTCCAAAGCACTCAATGCAGTAGTGGTAGGAGATGGATGATTTTTGTAACATCATTTCTGATTAATAAAATCCACAATTCAAGTATCTTGGTAGCAGCTTATTTTTATATTTTTTAACCAAACTCTGATGGAAGAGTAAGGGCTCACTCTTACTCAAGGAGGAGGATGGATTTTATGTTGTTTTAGAATTAAATCATTGTTGTTTTATTTAGATTGTTCAAATCAACATTGTGTGTTATATTTTGTTTTGTTTTTGAAGCTTCAATTTCATTTATTTATTTTCTTCATTATTTATTTCAATTTGTTGGATTATATTTCCTTTCGCTTATTTGTTTCAATTGTTAGATTGTATCTAATTTCGATTATTGAATTTCCTTTCATGCATTTTTATTCTAGAAAGGAATTATAAAAAAATTATTTCCTTTAGCCCCTTTTATAGATAGCCTTGAAACTACCTAGTTTTGACATTCTTTGTGATTAAATGGAGAGGATTATAATGACCCTCATCAGTCACCATGGCCATTGAAGGTGGGTAGCTCAGGAGTGACAAAGTTTGGAGGAAGTGGATAAGTTGAAATGGCAAAATGCGAAAGAAATGTGGAGTAATAAAGAGGAGTCAAGAGATGGAGATGCACAAGAAGTAGCCTACTGAAGTTGATGGATTTGAACTTGGAGATCCTAATAGAGAGAGGCTAGGTCTTGAGTGCCATAAGAGGAAGTTGTTTGTGTATGAGAAATAAGAGGTGGAGTGAAATGGTTGGTAAGAGTAGGAATAGAAATGGGAATAGTGGAATTAGGTGGAGTGGTGGAATCGGGAGGTAGAGTAGCGGTAGGAATAGAAGATGAAATGGATCTAGGAACATTAAGCTTAGCTAGATTGGTGGCCTCCTCATGAGCAACGAATAAAAACAAATCTAGATAAGCAAGATGATAATTGAGCTCATGAATATGTTCATCAGTAAAGGGTTCATAAGATTAAGCCATGATAAAAATATTACAAAAATTCCTAGAAGCAAGGTTGGGTTCAAATAGATGGGTTCACCAAATGTTTTAACAAAAATAAGCTTTTAAAAACCCTAATTACAAAGTAACTGATGGAAATAATGAAGTATAGATGCTATAACGCAATATGATACAAGAAATAAGCTAATAAAATATAAAACCCTAAGTGTAAGAAAGAGAGGAAATGACTTAGCTAATTTGCGCTTGATCCATGATTGGTGCGAGGACTAGGAAAACTCGATGAACAAGAATTCATTGTTTCGTTACTGCCTCTGTAAGTTCTAGAGCTCATGGATAAGGCAGACTAGGGTGCCTGGGCACCAGAGACCTCTATTGGGCACCGTGATCATAAGAAATTCTCAAAACTTAATTTTTGTTGTGTCACACAGGTGTCATTGATATTCACTATTGGTCACTTGTATTTTGCACTTTGATCACTAAGTGTACTTGTAACCTGTAAAATAGATGTTCACCTACAAAACCCACAAAACCGCATCAAATCCAAAAATGAAAGATACAATATGGGAGTTGGGCCAGACCTCAATGAAGTCACCCAATAAAGTTAACTTACAACCGAGCGATGCACTACATCTTAGACTCCATGTAGCTTTTGTGAGTGTGTAGAAATTGCTCCCTAGGATGCCCTTGTCCAAGATGCACTAGATAAGCAGATTAGATTTTCTAAAATATACAAATGTGTATATGGAATAAAATGAACTTCCCCTTCCTATGAAGTGTATGCATAAAATGTAGTCCCTTATCCCTTGTATGGATGCTAAATGGATGCCTTTGAGTGCTTTGAATGCCTTTGGATGTAATCTTAGGTGATAGTAAGTATGCTTAAAGCTTGGTCCTTTATTTTGATCACATAGCTATGTATTTATATGATTCTCTTGGTTGAATTTTGTAATTGACAACTGTAAGGCCAACCCATAAGAAAATAAGATATCCAAAACATAAAAGAGACCCAAAAAGAGTGAGTAAGGTGGAAAGAGATTAGAGGCACCTAGAGCAAACAAGGGCGCTTGGGAGCTGGTGTCTGAAGTCATAAAAGATAAGCAAGTAAAGTTATGATAGGTTTGTAGGGTGTGTAAGACCAAATAGAAAACAAGAAACACAGAGAAGAGGCCGAAGATAACTGTCAATTACTAGTTTTTGCTTATGAATCATGTAAACGCTAGTATGCTTTTCGACCTAAAAATGTACTGAGTGCATGATTTTGTGTCTAAAGAGTATTTAGAAACACTGTTATGATACCTTATTATGTGAGCTTGAGATGAACATGGGCATCACTTATGATGGTTCCTCCTTAATCCACAAAGGTGAGAGTGAGGATCACTTTCTTGTCCCTTAGGATTTCAAAAATTCCATTAGTGATCATAAACCATCTCCATGATACTTTAACCCCTTGATGACTAACCACACTACTAAGGTGCTTGATTTAGTGTTTAAGAATATTGTTATGCAAATGTTTCTCTTTGCTAATTAACTAACATTTCTTACCACTTTAGCCAATTAACAGACAACTACTTTATTTTTGCAATCTTATTGCAAAACACACGTAAACCTCTTTCGCATTCGTTAGGATGCCACTTTAATTAACTAAATCGTAAGTCAAAATCCTCTTGAAAACAGACAATTAGCGTTTATTAGCTAATTAAGCCTATTTTTCCCTTGTTTTTTGGTCAATATACCCTAGTATTGACTCAAACCCCTCTTCCAACCACTCAAAATCACCCCATTCACCTCCACAACATCTCAACAAGCTTCAAAAGCTTATCCTAGCCTCCTAGTTGACCCTAAGCGGTTGATTAAGGCTTCACACCTCTTAATCACTTGGTAATTCACTAATTGTGATTAACAAGGCCTAATCATGATTAGCAATTCTAATCTAATTTGGGGCTTTTAGTCCCACATGCACCAAAATACAAGTTTCTCCCAAAAGGAAAACTATAAAAAGGGTGCACCTCATTCCTTTATACTTTACACCATGCTTTGATTTGCATCTCATATAATAAATATGATATATAGCCAAGTTCAATCCTTGCTTAAAGCCTTCATGGGTTAGTAGATGGATATCCAAAATGACCAAGTAGTCATTGGGAGAGGCCATTTCACCTTGTTTGGAGTAGCAACCATAACCATTTGATTTCCCTCTTAGGTCTATTTAGGCCCATGTTAGGTAATTCAAGCATATTAGTAGGCATGTTTAGTTAGATTTTGTATTGTTTTCATACTAGTTAAGCATTCTTTTAAGCTTCTATCTTAATGTTACATTCCTAGACTTAGAACCTTGGCTAGATGGATGGAAATGGTGTTAGCTTTCCTTGTTTAGTCATGCAATTTGCTTTGTAAAGTTTAGGGTGTCATCATTTGGCATGCCCGATGGGACAATACCCCATTGCATTCACTTTTTAAAGCTTTTTAACTTAGTTTCAAAGTTTTTCATTTCAAGTTTATAGATTAGTTTCAAGTTTCCTAGATTAATTTCAAGTTTTCTAGTTTAAATTTCAAGCTTTCTAGAGTACTTTTAAAGCTTTTAGATTAGTTTCTCAAGCTTTTTAGATTAATTTCAAAGTTTTAGAGTAATTTTTAAATTTTTATAGATTAATTTCCATTTTTGAAAGTTGTTTCAACTAGATTAGTGGTAGAAGTTGTGTTTTTTTAATTTCCATTTTTGTTTCAACTAGATTATTAGGATTTAGGGAGGTGAAGCCCTGTCAAAAAAATTGCCAAAAATACAAAGATTTGACCTTTTTGAATAAATTCTTGTCAAAACTCAAATTTTGGCCACTTCAGGTAGAAGGGCGCATGCAAAGATTGAAAATTGATTGGCAATTCATTGGAGTTTGCGTTGAAGGGGGAGCACACACGTCGAACAAGAGGAGCACAAGGCATTGAAATAGTGCACACACACTTCTTTGAAGTCACACATGTTAGCTCATTTTTTTGAACTTTTCATTTTTACAAGGGGAGCACATGTGATGCGAAGCACAGCATGAGCGTTGAAACAGTGCGCACCCACTTCTCTGAAGCTGAAAGCACACATTTAGCTCATCTTTTTAACTATGTCATCATTTTTACAAAGGGGAGCACACACGTTGATAGGGGGCGGAGGCGTTGAAACATGCGCACCCACTTGTCTAGAAGCACACACGTTAGCTCATTTTTTTTAGTTGTCATTCATTTTTACAACGGAGAGGGTGTTGTGAGAGTGCAGCATTGAAACAGGAGCACACACATCGATAGGGGGCACATGTGTGTGTTGTATAAATTTTCCTACAAACTCAAAGTTTCCATTTTTGGTTTTTAGGATTTCTGTTACTTTTCAGAGGTTTTTAGATGCCATTTTTGTCAATTTCATAGATTTAGAGTAAGTTTTCTTATAAAATCACTTAGGGTTTGAAGGAATTAATCTTGTTTCCATGCTTTGTATGAGTTTGGGTTAAGGTGTGTATGCTCTTCTCTTGCACTTTGTGTGATCTAGAGAATCAAAAGCACTCTTAAACCTTCTTTTGCTATCATTAGAGTAAGTAGGAAACTTTGTTAATCATCTTTTAGTTTAAATGCTTTTTCACTTGCTAAATAACCAAGGCTAGAATTTGTGTATGCTCTTCCCTTGCACCTAGTGTGATCTTGGGAATCAAAAGAAATTTTAGTCTTTTCATTAAAAAGCACTTGGATGAATTGGGAATAAACCTTGTTTTTGCAAAATTTGATAGTAGTTAGTTGATTTACAAGCATTTTTCATGGTTATTTTCTTATGATATTGTGAATCTATTTTGAAACTACTAACCATTTTGTGAAGGACCTAACGCTAGTCAAAGAAAGGAGGACCTAAACAATTTTTCTAACTACACGTGTGATTGTAGGTTGCCAAAAGGAGTATGAAAAAAACCACATTAAGTCTAAAAGATAAAAAATACACCACAATCATCACATTGTATTTGTAGGTTTTGGTTAAGAGCTATGGCTCATCCACTCAACTAGGACATAACCCCTTTGGCATAAGCCTTAAGCTACAACAATGGGGGTGGTCCTAGGAACCCTAAAGTAGTTCACACAAGAGGGAACCTTGTGAATGAAATAGGAAAGTGCTCCACACTACCGACTTGTCTAGTATGCCTTGGTGAGATTAGCGTCAAAGATATCCATATCATGACCCCAGTGAAAGTATAACTGCACACTTTGGTGCTCATTATACTGAAGGGGGTAAAGTAAAGCCGAGATACTCCCAAATTAGTTAGTGTGACTTTTTGGGTAAATCAAGCTCACTCTCTAGATATCTTGTGACACCTAGAGAGAGAACCACCTAGGAAGATTGTCGGCTTGGAGCCATTGTTTTTGTCTTAGATAGTATACTTGAGAGCTCTCACAAAGTGAAACTTTGTTAGATTCAAACTCTTGTTTTTTTGAACAAGGGAAATAATCTCTTAAAGTTGAAACCACGTGACATTTCATCACGAAATCTACTTAGTGTCATTTTGTCCTAGTTTTTCACTTGTCTTAAGACAAGGTGAAACTCTACCAAAATAACACCAAGTTTATTTCAACACCACTTGGTCTACACCCTTGTTTTCTTGTTTCCCATTTTTTAGACAAAAGGAAACAACATATATGAGATACCACTAGATATCATGTGTCCACCACTTTTGTATTCTACTTGCATGACTAGGTTGCAATGTCGGAGCGCAAGTGTTGAAAGTGTGCATGGTACGTACTCACGATCTAGTAGGCCCCCTTGTCTCAAAAACCCATATTTGAGACTTATTATCATCATAGTTAGGTGATTTCATCCTTGTCTTCTTTTGAGTTGTTTCACTTCCCACATTGTAGCCATATAATTGAGATATTTACGTCTTGTTTCCATTGTGAAATTAGGCCTAAATCTCTATATTGTAGAGTTACGTTGTTCACACGCATAGCAATTTCTTGTTATACTTAGACAGTTTTTTACATCCTAACTTTGTCTTGAGTTTTGTGAGTGTTGAGGATACATTGTTAGCATCACGATAACATCATTTTGACACTAGAAATCTTGCTTTCCCAAAAATCTTGGTTCACGTGTCCAAATAGTGTCGTTACGTTGCTCACATTGTTATCATCCATTTTACGAGACTTGGACTTTGTTAGTGTTTAGAAACTGGTTTTTAGTATATCTTGTTAGAAGATCACGTCAACATTCTCTTATCATTTAGGCCTTGTTTGTTGCAAACTTGACCTAACTTGGTGATGTTGTGTTGTCACTATTTGGTTGTAAACCTATCTAGATGAAATCTTAGAGAATAAACTATTTGGTGTAAACTAAATTTTGAGCGTTGTACGTCATTGTATTATTCTAAGGAAAACTTGTGTCATATATTACCTTGTTAGGGTAGCTTGTTCATTATTCTTTAGTTCATACATTTGTTTTGACCTATCACTTTTGTGGCTATTCTATAGTCACCTTGTTTTAACAACTTAGGGTCATTACATTGCACAAATTTGACTAGGGTCCCTTGTTAATAAACCTTAGTGGAAATATTTCACATTGTACCTTCTATTCTAAGTAATGCCTACTACGAGAATGGGGTCACGAAAGTTAGAAGCCAATATATTTGGAGGTGACAACCCTCTTTTGGAGGATAATCTCATGGTTGACCATAGTGGTGGAGAGGAAGAGTCTCCTCACGTGGATGCAGAGCTTCATTCCGCCCATTTTGATGACTACATTTTCATAACAAACATGAAGTTCTTATGTGGGTTGTGGAACTAGGAGCCAAATTACCTTCCACATATAGACCCTTCTCTTATCATCGGCATGGTTTGGGGAGAAGAAGAAGTAGACCTCCTCATCACACTCTTAACAAAATTTTAAATCCAGTCATGCCTCTACTTTTGCATGCATAGAAATAATGAGGAGATACCATTTGAAAATGATGGAGACTATCATTTTCCTCCTATTAAAATTCATTGTGAAGACCATGAAGAACATGTTCATCATGCACAACCTCCTCCTAATGAAGATCATCATGAAATACCTATTAAAGAGGTTACGTTAGAACAACAGGTCCAAGCCCTCACTCATCAATTGGAAAGTTTGGCTTCACATATACAAAAGGAACAACCAAAAGTTGTGAAACAAACTATACCAAAGGCAAAACCTAAAGCTTCATTTTACAAATTCCCAATAAACACTCCTCGATGGGAGGCACAAAGAGATCCTTATGAAGAGATTCTTCTCACAAAAATCGGGTGGGCATACACCTAGGCTTAACCCTTTGTATAGACCTACACCACACCCACACAGATCCACTTTTTAATCAAGAGTGGTCAACTATGAAGAACACCCTTCAAGCATTACAAGAGGGCCAAACCGGTAACAATAACAAGAAATATCGGTTCGATGAGTTATGTCCTTACCCATTTGACAAAGCCATGCTACAAGTACCTTTCCCAAGACATTTTGATTTTCCAAAATTTGATAAATATAAGGGAAAAGGTGACCCTCGTGATCATATAAAGGACTTTTATATGGCATGTCAAGAGGTGGCATTCAACGACAATTATCTTATGCGCTTGTTTCCACGAAGTTTAGGAGCAACGATGCTAGAATGGTTTGTGCATATCCCTAAGGGATCCATATCAACATGGCCAGAACTAGCAGAGAGTTTTGTATGACACTTCTCTTTCAATATATAAAATGACATTACCATGTTAGATCTCTGCAATGCCAAGCAACGAAAAAAAAAAAAAACTTCACTATGTTTTTACAATGATGGAGAGGGTTAGCTAGTCACTTTCCTTGCTCCCATACCTAAAAAACAGTTGATAGGCATATTTGTTCCCAACCTCCATCCAGACATTACGTTCCACTTGCAAATGCATTGTGGTAACACATTTGAAGAGGTAATAGAAAAAGGGAGTCAAATTGAAAAGGCATTGTTAAATAGAGGGACCTCTAAAACCTTTCTCCCACGATCAAAACAATTCCAAATCTAATGATAAAACCAAAGTTTGTTCCTAATAAGAACAAAAATTTTGTTAATGATGGAATAGTAGACTCTAAAAAGTACAAGTCATTCAAAAACAACACTCCTTTGAAGCTTGCAAAGGGAGCTCCACCTACGGAGTATAAACGTCATACTTTCACTCCTCTTTCGACTCAATGTCATCAATACTAAAAAATAGAGGTGGTTAATATGGTTAGATATCCTGAAACTACACCTTATGAGGATGACACGCCTAAGCCATCATGGTTTAGAGATAATGAATATTGCCAATTCCACCATGTTAAAGGTCACAAAACAAATAAGTGTTTGAAGTTGCAGCACTACATCCAGGACTTAATCAAAAGTGGCGATGTGGAGATGGATTCATCCACTCTAAAAATCCCCCAATATGAAGACTCTTCCTAAACATAATCGGGACAAGAATGCTAATTATGTGTCTAATGAGGAGAATCATTTTGATGCCCTCATTGGTTGTGTAGATACACACTGTTGAAAATGTCAACACAATAACCCCTGTGATATCCCCTAGACTATCTATGTCTAGGCATGTGCCAAAAAATACTGATTATCACGTAGTTCACATACTTATGATAGTAAGGAACCTAGGTTTCAACATTCCCATCAAAGGATGCCTATCACAACTAGACCTCATTTGATTCTTCATGCTAGAGAGCCCATTCAGGTACCCTATTCCCCACCTTCATCTCATAGTCGGTGGTATGGTTTGGACACTTCTAATCCAAATTATTATTCGGTTCCTCCCACTCTTCTTCTAACTCTGATCCAAACTATTATTCTAATTCTTCATTCACCTAGATCTTCTAAAATTCTAATTTGGTTCTTGAGTCATGAGTCCTCCCTTGCTTTGCAGGACCTCCCTTATTCACCACCTCAACAACCCCTTCTTCCGTTGAAGAGCTCTCGACTCAAATCCTTCTAATCAATCATCCAAGTCGACTCCCATGTCACATTCATCCAATCAACCTCTTGTGGTAGAAAAACTACCCACACCGATTGATTCATTTCAGAATGAAGAAGCCATTAGAGAATTTATGAGGGTACATGAAGACATTCCTCTAGAAGTTTGCAAGCAAGAAACCTCTTTAGACCTCGATACATTTGCATATTGGGAGGAAGAGATTGATGCCTTTTGTGAAAAAAGAGGAAGACCCTAAGATCGAATGTATTGGGAGGAAGAAATTGATGCCTTTTGTCAAAAAAAAGGAAGACCTAAGATCATCAAACATGATCCTCCTCTTATTCTTCCATCTTCACATTCTTCATTGGGGATGAAATGCTTGGGTCTAGCATTGATCCATGACCTATCTTCTCATTACCTAATCATTCTTTATCTATCAAGATTCCTCCATCACAATCTTACCTTGGGTCACCACCTGGTAGCCCATCATCTTCTTCTATATGTGGGCCACCTCCAAGTAGCCCCACATCCTCTATATGTGGCTCACCTCCTGCAGCCCATCTTCGTCTATATTGGGGGCACGTCTTAGAAGTCCCTCATCTTCGATTCTTGGGCCATGTCCTAGTAGCCCATCATCTTCTATATATGGGACACCACCAGGAAGTCCTTCATCTTCAATCTTAGGGCCACATCCTTGTAGTCCTTTATCTTCAGTCTATGGGACACCTCCTGGTAGCCCATCCTCTTCAATTCTTGGACCGTACCCTTCACGTCCATCATATTTTTCTTCTATCAATGATTGTGGCAAACCCACCATTGTCATTTCTCACATCAATTCTATTCATCCACTTTCTTCTCCCACTTCTCGGGATCAGAAAAGTCACGTAGTAGCTTATAAGAAACCAAAATGGTTCCTTCATCAGACTCAGATCAATAATTCCAAGAGCTCCAAAGCTCACAACAATTTAAATGATCTTAAAGTTTAGAATCAAACGCGCTTCAAAAATGCACATCAATGTACACCCCAAGTATGGCGTAAAGTGCACAAAACCTCTAGATAGGGACCTCAATATCCCACATAAAAATCATGTTTCATGATAAAACACAATCATCTATTGAGTATGAGCTCACCACGATCATTGAGATCGGGGATAATATGACTCTTGATAAGAAAACATGCCTAGTCTTCCTTATCAAGGAAATTGCTAACATTGTTGTTGGATCTTATCATGCCAAGTGACCTTATTGGTCCCACCTTTCAAAAAAATTACAAAAATACAAAAAAAAAGAAAAACATTTCAAAAAATCAAAGGTAAATGAACACACATTGCAATCAGGTATTGCATACACATGGATGTTCTTTCTTCCCTTCCTTGTTATTCTTCTAAGTCTTCCTACCATTTTCATCCCTTCGGTGATATTTTGGTTAGCCAATTCACATGCATATTTGTGACATTTATTTCTATGGTATCCATTTGACCTTGGTCTTTTATCACCTTAGTAAATTAAAGAACGACTAACCTCTTAGAGATCCTATCACAATCAACATCTAAAAAACTTGTTGCGAAGAAATTTTTGGACATATTTGTTGACACTAGCTAATGTCATCATCACAATCACTTCCACCTCCTTCCATCAAGCCATCAGTGGTTCTTAACCCCTTGTCAAACAAGAGAGCTGAAATAAGTTTTTAGAAAGCAAAAAAATCAATCAAATCAAAAAGCACAAAGTTGAAAGCAAATGCTAAAAGCAAAATCAAATTGATATATAACTCTCTCTTGGGGTATTTCCAATAATCTCTACTCGGGGCTATGGATGCATGACTGGTAGAGAAAATGTTGTGATTAGAATCAAATGCATCTCCATTAAGGCTATGGGCGTCTGGCTGGCGCGTAGCAGAGCAATGTACGGCTCACCTTCCACAATCCATCCATAAAAATCAACTTTGAAAAATAAATCATTCCTACACATTGGCTAGGGTGTCTTCACTTGTTGTCTATCAAATCTTCCCTCCAAGAGGTAATAAATTTCCACATGCACACACTTTGGATCTCTATGAGCAAACAAGATTAGTATGTTACCAAGTGTCTTTTTTTGGACCTTGTTCGACTCTTACTCTAGTATGTATCTTGTCTCACGATTCGTGCCTTTGGCTAACCATTTTTCATCGTGAGGATTTTAAGCTACATTCACAACATTCACATTGTTCTTCTACTTCATTTAGAACATCCATGTGTATAAGATTTCCTTTTTCCATGTTTGCGGCACCTTTGTACCCTTTCTCAAAACAAACTTCCACTTCTTTCTATCATGTGCTTCTTGGCCAACTTACGCTGGGGGCATCCTTGCTCCTTCCTAGCATGTCATTGGGTTACGTTCATCATCATGTTGAACCTATCCATATTGGCCTTGATCCATATTTTGTGCATGAAGATTTTTCCTTTGTATATTCCCATCTAATGTTGAGGGCATTTTCACATCTTCACTTTCTTGTGCATGTGCATGGCATTCTACCCTTGTACATCCCATCTGTCCTTTGGGGCATCCACGTTTCTTTGTTTCCTATACATAGCTTCAAAAAACTTCTAGAAAATAAAAAACATTCAAATATGTTTCAAAAATTAAAAAATGATGGTAAAATTATTAAAAATCCAAAAAAATACAAAAAAATCAAAATTCTACAAAAATTGGTAAACAATGTGCATACAGTTAAATCCTGTATCACTTGCATTATCCTCGAACATTGAAATTTGTCCTAAAAAAAATCTTTCTAAGGTTCTTGTTTGTTCTAGTCTCAAACGACTTGTGGATCATCATGATCTACATCCATTAACAAAAGCTAGGTTGCATGTTATGTCGGTCCTCCCATGCAACAGTGAGTTGTCAAGGATTGTGTCATAGTGCACGAAAGCTTTTCCATGGGACTACTTGTGTCCTCTGTTTTTCCCTTGCATGTGTTATTGCTTGGGGCATCATTTTTAACCCTTGTCATTACAACACAAACATTTGGGAACTACAACTTGATAACAAAAACATTGGTGCAACTATCTGAACATGTTGTTTGTTTGAGTATATGTGATTGTGCTTGTTTCTCTGTTAGGTTAGTTGGTTTAGCATTGCATTTTGTATGTTTCCTAAATATCATTTTACTTTCTCATATTGCATTGCATAATGTATGTTGCATGGAGTTACGTATTTTTAGTAGTAAACAATTGTTAGTAATTTAGCTTTTCATGTTATCTTACACTTTTTTTATTTTAAATAAAGGTCGATGATGTAGACCTAGGGGAAAAATGATATAAATAGGTTGCTTATTGAAAGGTTGGATGCAAAGATTGGGCTTGTCCTATATTCTCCATTAATCATTTCTTCTCCATTATCATTTATTACCACTACTAATTTTTCTTCCAAATCACCCAGGGGCAATAAACAACCACATTTATCCCTATCCTTATTCATTCTCAATACCTAAGGGTTTCGCGCCATTCTGACTCATTTTCTTCTATCCATTTCAAATCATATTTTCAATTGTCGATTGACTTCTTCTATCACCCACTCGACACTCGAGGGGGCATCCTTCATCCTGCTAATTTTTCTTCAAAAATTTACATATTTTACGCTTGTCTACTATGTTTGAAGTGAAGTCACTAACTTCACCTCAAACAGGGGCAAATGTAGACACCTAAATTCCAATTTTACAATCTTATTGCCAAAACACACGTAAATCACTCTCATTCTTGCCAATTCTGTTATAATTAGTGATCTTTGCTAATTAACTAATGTTTATTACCACTTTAGCTAATTAATAATGCTTTGTTAATTGGGTAACCCCTTTCGCATTTAGGATGTCACTTTACGGTGAATCGTAAGTCAAAATCCTTTTCAAAATACACACTTAGCGTTTGTTAGCTAATTAGGCCTATTTTTACCTTGTTTGGGTCAATATACCCTATTATTGACTCAAACCCCTCTTCCAACCACTCAAAATCACCCCATTCATCTCCACAACATCTCCGAAGCTTCAAAAGCTTATCCTAGCTTCCTAGTAGACCCTAAGTGGTTGATAAGGATTCACACCTCTTAATCACTTGGTAATTCACTAATTATGATTAGCAAGGCCTAATCATGATTGGCAATTCTAATCTAATTTGGGGCTTTTAGTCCCACATGCACCAAGATACAAGTTTCTCCCAAAAGGAAAACTATAAAAAGGGTGCACCTCATTCCTTTATACTTTATACCATGCTTTGATTTTGTAGTGCCCACACTTTTTATAGCTTAGTAGCTTGTTGTTTCATAGACATGTTTTGGCAAAGTGATTGGTTATATCTTGGACATTATATTTAGATATTTGATCTTATTAGATAGGTGTGGACATTTAGGCGTATAGCACCAATTTAGCTTAATTTCTATTTGTCGCTTTTTCTTGCTATGTCATGATATACTAATGGATATGATGTTGTGTTTGGAACATAATTATAATAATGGATAGTTGTTGCATGTGGAACTCTATGGTTATATGTCGCGTATCATTTTGTCTAACTTTTGGAATATTGAGTATAATTGTGCACATTGTCGCATCTTGATTTCAGTAGGATGTTAGGATAGTTTAGAAACGCATGTCGATTGAATTATATTGCATTGTGAGTAGCACCAATAGCTGAATTACATTGTCGCTTTTCTTGCTAAACTTTGGGATATGAGGTTGTGTTTGGAACATAATTATGTGCAATGTGGAACTCTATGTGTGCGTAGGTGATAGGTTTAGTATAATTGAGAATTGTGGATTTCGGGATGTTAGGATAGTTTAGAACGCATTGATATCTTACTATGTCAATCTTGCAATGAGTGTGCAGGTGATAGGTTTAGAGAACGTGGGATTCAGGCAAGCTACTCAATCTTGCACAAGTAGCCCACTGAGTCCTAGCCATGTTCATTGTGTGAAGCCTTAGTATAGGAGATTATTATTTTTGGGCACTATGAGTGACCCTAATTCATGTAATGTATTATGCTTTGAATTATTAATTTTGTTTAGGGTTGCTAGTGAAGTTGTAAACTTGTTTTGGGAGTTAATAATCCCACTTTCATTTAAATTGTTGATTATATTTAATGTGTCACTTAATCACAAGGGTTTAGGGTCACATGTGAGACCCTTGGGTGGTCCCCACACCCTCTACCCTTGTGCCAAAAATGCAAAACCCGAAATTGGGTTATTTTGGGTATTTTTGGGGACCCCTTTGTAGCTTGGGAGTCCCCCTAACACAAAAATGAGCCCTTAGATCCTACCTAATTGGTAGGGGGCTTATTTTCAAGGCTAGAGGTAGTTTTCCCTCCCTTTTTACCTCTTGTTTGGTCACATCCATGTAAGGGATGTGGATTTGAGTGTTTATCAAAAGTTCCACTTATTTTGTCTTGCTTACATTTAAGGGAATTTGGGAGAAGAGGGCAAAAAGATAATTTTACCCTTTCTCTCTTTTGTTTTGGCATCTTTGACCTTGTAGAAGAAGAGGGGTGACACATGTCACCCCCTCATTGGTGAGGATGCTTGCTTGCAACTATCAAATTCTCATCCATGGGAAAAGAGAGGGACTTTGTTTTGGAACTTCTTGCTTGGGATGCTTGTGGATTTTGGAGCTTGAAGATTTGCTTGAGTCAAGGTGTGGAGAAATTTGAAGTTGGAGAGATTTCCTTGAAGTAGGCTCTTATGTCTTTGTTGTGTTGTTTTCCCTTTTAATGCTAGTTGGGTGTTGAGAGTTGTTATTGTTATATGTAGATTTTAGTTGTTGTTTGTTTGTATTACTCCCTCCATCATATGGCATGATGGATTTTTGGAGTGTGGGGGAAGAGAGAGGGAATTTTCCCTCTCAATCCTCAAGGCTCGATGGACAAGCCTTGTAGGGTCTTATTATTTTCCCCTCAAATGGTTGAGGTGGGGAAGTTGATTCATTTGGCTTGAATATCCTTCCCCATTCTTGGTAAGGAAACCCCTTTGGGGTTTGAAAATCCTTCCAAGGAGGACTTGGAGAAAGGGGGAGGAATAAGGAGGGCTTTGATTGAATCAGGAGCAATAAGGAGGATATGGAGATGTGTATATTGTGCAAATAATTTTGATGTATAATTTTGGAGAATTTTTCTCCTCTCTTCCCCATTTTTGGAGGATGAACATGGGTTCTCCTCCTTGTAAATTTTGGAGTCTTGTTTTTGTATTGTCTTATTTTGTGTGCTTGCATTATTGTTAGTGTACCCTCCATCTTGTGCAAGTTTTGGTAGTTATCCTCTTTCCCTTGGGCTTGGGGGAGGCTAGCATGCATCCCAACCTTGGGATAGGCATGTGATGATGCCTATGGTTGGGTGGTTAAACAAGCCTTGTTCCCTTTGTGTTTAGTTACTTCGTGGAAGGAAAGTTGGAGCCTTAATCTTGAGGATTGTTGGAGCATCCTTGAGGCATGGACTTATTATGTCTCTCTTCATTTTTGGAAGAGGGTTTTGTTTCTTGATGAGCATATGATTCTTGTAGAAATATGGATGTGAGTTCCTTTGTAAACCTTCCATTTGAGATTTGTGTATATAGTTTGAGGAAGCATGCTTTGTTCAAAGGGTGTTTATCCCTCTCTTGAATATATTTGCAAAGTTGTATGTAATATGTAAAACTTACTACTCTCAATGAGAAGGAGAGTCTTGTTGTATTAAGAAGTGATTTCTCTTCTTGTTTGTTGAAAAGAAATTACATATATATATTTAGATCTTTAGCCAAAAGGTGGAATGGAGTAAATGGTACCATATTTAGATCTTTAATATACTTATATTATATGATATAACTATGTTACATTCAAACATAAATATATATTAATTAATATACGAATATGTTTATATATTGAAATATAATATATGAAAAAAAAAATATATATATATATATATATATATAATGTATTATCGTATATAAAAACAATAGTTAAAACGAAATTAAAATAAAATAAATAAAATTAAATTAAAAAAGGTCGGCTATTTTTTTAGGGTTTGTTTGAGTTGGGTGTGGGGAGGGCCGAACCCGCCCCACACCCGCCTTCCCCGACCTCCCGGGGCAACACGCCCTCCCCCTCCCGGCCTCCTACACCAAGGCCGCCCCACCCCCTAAACTCTGCGGTGCCCCAATCCTTTCCCCCTTGTCTGCTGCTGAGACGCCGCACCCTGCGCCTGCCCCCCCGCCCCGCGGCCCTAGCACCCTCAAGCGGACTGTCCCACCCCCACCCAAAGCATACACCGACCCCCTCCTCTGTCACACTCCCCACGCTGCGGCCTCGCTTCCCCATTCGCCGCCCCCTCCTCACACTTGTCTTCACAGATCCGCCCTTCTCCCTCACTTACAACAAACAAAAATTCATGGATTCATTCAACAAAACAAACAAAGGAAAAGAATAAACTTCATAACTCCTCTTTTCAAATTTCGCTGCGAATGTGAACAAAAAGAAAAGAAAATAAGGAAAACAAGAAAACAAGAAGGAAATCAAAATAAAGAAAGAAGGGAAAAGATGAAGAGGATTAGGGTAAAAATTTTTAGGACTTGTTCCAAATCCAATGGCCAAGATGAATTTAATTATAGGGTTATTATTAATTCCTCCTTTCTTTTAGTCATGGGTTTTAATGGGAATTTTAGCAAAGGGGAAGGGTGTGATGGGTTAAATAATTTAAGAAGGGGTTGTGGGTAATTTTATCCAAGGAAAATTAATTATATTTAAAAAAATGAGTAAATTATTGTTCCCATGACAAATTCTAATTAAAAGGAAAGAGGTATTTAACGTGTGCAAGTAAAAGATAAGTAAATAATTAAAACCGAGTTTAGGTTAATAATTCATTTAATGGGGTAAATTAAATTAGGATAAAGAGTAGTAATTATCAAGAAAGAGTATAAAAGATATATTAGTAGTAACTAAACACTTCAAAAAAAAATTACCTGAAATTTTAGTCTGTTTGGTGCGTTTTTCGGTGTCCCTGGAGGGGCATTACAGTTGGTATCAGAGCGTGAGGTTCGCACTCGCGACCACTGGGTAACTAATTAAAATAAGTTAATCGTAATTTTAACAACACAAAATTAACTAAATGAATAAAAATAAACAGTTAAAATAAATCATCCACCACCATTAAATTTTAAATTAATAAATGTCTCGCTCACCTCGTGCGCAAGATGGCGCCCAAGCGAGGACGATCAGCTAGAGGTTTGGGGCGTAGTGCATCTACGCAGGAGCCGCCGGTGCCCGATTTTGGGCCTCGGATATTAAAGGCCTTGCGCCACCGTGATAAGCGTTGTGGAGCAAGCACCTACCATAACCCGAGAGAGACGAGAGTGGAGACACCATTGAGAGACGAGGAGCCGATAGACGAGGACGCGCATTCGGAGTTGCTGAGCACAATACACCAAGGTGGGAGAGGTCATGTATCGACACTAAAATTTTCCTCCATAATTTCTATTTCATTAATGTATGTATTAGGAATAGGATGTTGTTAAGTATAATTAGTAGTAGCGTCGATAGAAGATAACGGCGCCACAAGACGATGCGGCCAATAATGTGGAGTACGGTAATGATCAAAAGTACAATAGGAATGTTGTAAAAAGTAAATATTTGTCGTAAGTGGTCCGTAATGTTAAAATGTCAAAGTTTGGGTAATTAGAAGTAGGGTCTACATGATTAGGAATTAGAAATATTATATTGGTAATAAGGACAAGGAGTGAGGTCATAAATATTTTGTGTATTTGATTTGTAAAAAGTCTAAAAATGTGGAACCCATGTAAAATGATAAGGTTTATCTTATCTTAAAAGATAAGTACATGTACATGAGATAAGAGTTAAGGTATGGAATATGATTCGTCAGAGTGGATTTCTTATCCTATCTTAGAGATAAGATGGATAAGCCTGGAAGTTCTATAAATAGAGAGGCCACCCCCCTCATTTAGCATAGAAGGAAGTAGTGAGAAATATTGTAGGAAGTGTGCAAAGGAAGCCATCAGTTTAAAGGTGTGAAGTTTCTCCCATAGTCTTGGTGAAAGGCAAGTGAAGTCAATAACACTTGAAGTACCTCATGGGTGAGATTGTAACAATTTCATGTTAATATTATAATTTACTTTGATATTTCAGATTTGTCATCATTCCGTCTTATCATAGTCAATGGTATTCTTGTGTTATGTTGTTGTTTTGTTTCCAGATTACATCCACCAAACTAAAGGTTGTGCATTAGTAAATAATCATAGCACGAGGAGTTCCCGGTGAAGAATTATCATAGTGCCGGATTGGTGATGACATTTTGGTTCTGTTGCCGAGACCATTCCTCGTTGGTGGATTTTCTGGAGAGATATTCCCACTTAGTCAAAAATCAATTGGAGGGTAACCTTGTTTTTACTATGCATAGTAGTTACCATGGTAAAGTCATTTTTACCGTGAATAGTAGTTACCATGATAAAGTCATTTTTGCCTTGAATAGTATTTATCACAGTAAATTCACTTTTTACCGTGAATAGTATTTACCGTAGTAACTTCACTTTTACCGTGAATAGTGCTTACCACAATAAAGTCGCTTTTTACATGCAGAAGTCAAGTTTTACCATAGTTTACCGTGGTCATTTCTATTTTACTTTGTAGAAAGGTGTAAAGTCACTTTCTAGTATAGTGATTCAAATTATTTGTGCACATAAGTCTTGTTGATTGTACTTGTGGGTTGGTATTTCACAAAAGGTTTACTTTTGAAAATGGGAAAGATTCTGTTTTTTCAGCTCAATCTAATAAAGATGCTTCTTCTTTCATTCAAGAGTTTAAACGATCTTGTATTTGTAATGGCCTCATAAGAAGGAAACAATGGACTGAATTTTTCCTACCTTTTTGGATGGTTCAAAGACTTAGGTGGTTTGAAACACTAGGTGATAATGTTAAAAAATCATGGGATTTATTAACTGAAAGTTTTCTTGAAGAATTTGGTGAACAATAGAAATATGCAGATCTCATGATCGAGATCACAAAGCTATCCCAAGGAGAGAAGGAGAAGATAAGGGATTATCATGCTCGTGTTCTAGAGCTAAGGAGGAAGCTCGATGCCCAGATCCGGAAGGAAGGATTAGCGGATGGGTTGATGAATGGCGTGGATAATCTCCTCTGTAAGCACTTCATTCTTGGGATGAAGCCAGAGATCAGACAACGAGTGAAGTATGACCGCCCAGCTACCATTAAACAAGCAAAGGAGATTGTAAGAAGGCAAGAAGAAAGCATGGAAGAGGAGCCCAAAGAAATTGTTGCTAAAGTAGAGCCTACACCAACACCTTTGGTCCAGAATCCACAACCACTCCTTTGGGTGAGCACAAATATTTCTCCTAGTACATCTACCGAGTACGAAGATCTGCTCAAAAAGATGGGTCGGTTAAATATTAATCTTCTTCAGGAAAAGAATTTAGTTCTCGGGGACGAGATAGAGGTCCAAAAGAAATATTTCTAAAGTTGTATGTTATGGTTATGGTTATCATTATAAGTATAATTGTCCGGATAGAGCTTCTACATCCGTAAAGGAGATAATGATAAAGGAAAAGCACTGTGAATTCTTTTGATGTAGTAGATAAGAGCATAAATAATGAAGTAGATGTGTTTGTAACAAAAAGAAAGAAAGAAAAATATAATCAAGATGGAAATGATCCTAAGAAGATGAAAGGAGAAACTAGTAAGAAACATAGGAGAAGAAAGTTGGGTGCAGGATTTTCTGATTTCACAGGGGCAAGGACCATACTCCATCTTGGAAGATCTATCCAAAAGGCCTACAAATATTACATATGGTCAACTCTTGGCTATGTCTTCTGAGAAGAGGCGGGAGCTGCGAAGTGGACTCAATGCTCGACGAAGAAAGGAGGTTGAGGTCCCTGTTTTGGAGGCAGAGGCGGATCCCTATGCTCCACAAGCTGAGGTATTATGTAATGGTATTTCAATTCATGATGTCTTAGTTGATGGAGGTGCTGCAGTTAATGTAATGACCGAGTCTGTAATGAATATGTTGGGTTTAAAATTTGATCGCCCTTCAACACTTATGTTAAGGTCATTAAATAAAGGAAAAACTAAACCGAAGGTGTAGTTTCAAATGTGGCAATATCTCATGGGTGTTGTATGTGTGGTAGACTTTCGGTTATGAAAAATGGTACTGCTTTGCGTACTAAATGCTGCTTTGGAAAGACCATGGCTAAAGAGAGTTCATGCAAGAAACTACTTTGAATGAAGGTTTCATGACACTTGGACGTGGTAGAGAGAGGTGAAGATAAACGTGATCCTCGACATCATAAGGCGTAACTCGTGGATTCAAGTGATGAAACCGATGATTGGACATCCTCTCGATTACTCTAGTACCGGTGAAGTGGACACCAAGATGAAGAAAGTGAGGTTGATGTTTCATCATAGATATCCTTCTAGTCACGCCAACTCATGACCCCATAAAATTATCGAAGAAGAAGTTGATGATCGTCTCCAAAAATAAAGATTGGTGATCTTTGTGATGGAGAGTGAGAAGGAATCCTACCTCTAACTCTTTCAAGGTACATACACATATTCACTTTTGATTACAAGGAACTCCGTCAAGTAAGTTGGGTAGAACATTCTATTGAGTGGTAGATGGTGCTAAGCCCATAAAGCAAATGCCATATAGAATGAATCCTAATTTTTCCAAGACTGTAAAAGAAATAGATAAGTTGCTTAATGCGGGATTCATATTTCTTTGTGGAGAATTCGAATGGGTTTCTCCCATTGTGATCTCAATAAAAAAGAATGGAAAGCTACGCATTTGTGTTGATTACGGGAAGCTCAATAAGGCAACAAAGAAGGATCATTACCCTCTTTCATTTTCAATCGGATCTTGGGCGAAGTAGGCGGCAGAGTGCTATAGTTTTGCTGAGATGGATATAACGGCTACAACCAAGTTCGTATAGCAGAGAAAGATCAGCTGAAGACCACGTTCACCACTCCTTGGGGAACGTTTGCTTATAGAGTTATGCCTTTTGGGTTGTGTAATGCTCCAACGAACATTCCAACGTTTGATGAATAGGGTGTTCGAACCCTACATTGGGACCTTCATCAGAGTATTTCTGGATGATTTTTGCATCTATGGGAGCAAGTTGGACCACCTGCACTAGATGGAGACAACATTTCAAAAGTTAGATGAAGCACAAGCCTCACTAAACCCTACAAAGTGTGTCTTTGGATGTTCTAAAGGCGTTTTGTTAGGGCATGTTGTATCCAGAGATGGTATTGGTACTGATCCTAATAAAGTTTCAAAAATCAAAGATTTACCATTTCCTATTAATAGAAGTAAGTTGAGATCATTTTTAGGCCATGTGGGTTACCACCATAGAAGGTTCATCAAGAATTTCTCAAAGATTGCATGACCCACTAACCCAGCCTTGAAGAAAGATGTTACTTATGAACCAGAAATAAGGCGCATGAAGCTTTTGACAATCAAGGAAGCCCAGTGTCTTCACCTCTTTTGAAGAATCCAGATTGGAGCAAGCCATTCATTGTGTACACTAATGCCTCAGATGCAGCACTAGGAAGTACTTTGAGCCAAAAGGATGGAAATGGGAATGAACATCCAATTTACTTTGGGAGCAGACAAATGAGCAGTGCTGAGGTAAATTATACTGTAACTAAAAAAGAGGCTCTGGCTATCATTTTTTCTGTAAAGAAGTTTAGAAATTACTTGCTAGGGCAAAAATTTCTAGTTATAACAGATCATCAAGCTCTAAAATATATTGTAAATAAGCCTAACCCATCAGGGAGGATAGCAAGATGGATAATTTTGCTACAAGAATTTGAATTTGATATTATAGATAGGCCAGGAAAGAAGCATGTCAATGCAGATGCACTCTCTCGAGCCTATGATGGTTTAGGATCATCTTGTGATGATGATGATTTCCCCGATGTAGCATTGTTATCCTCGACACAATCCCTAGTGAATACATAGATATTTGGAATTATCTGAATGAATTCAAGTTTCCTGATGGTGTCAATGCAAAGACTAAGAGAAAGATTACTCAAGCCAGTCATCCATATTCTATTCTGCATGGAGTATTATTTCGAATAGGACTCGATGGACAAGATCTGAAGAGGGCATTGGACGTGATCAAGGGAAGGAACTGCTAGAAGAATTCCACAATGGTACATGTGGAGGGCACTTCTCCGGACAACTTACAAAGAAGAAGGATCTTGGATGCGGAGTTATCCCCGCCCACTCTTTTTAAATATTGTTATAATTATTGTAAGACATGTGATATTTGTCAAACACATGGTAACCGTAAGACTTCATCAGCTCCATTATGCCCTATTCTTCCACTTGGTCCCTTTGAAAAGTGGGGAATAGACATTGTAGGTCCACTTCCAACTACCTCACGCCAAAATAAGTATATTGTAGTTGCCACAGATTATTTAACCAAGTGGGTTGAAGCTAGGCCATTGAAAACAGCTTCCATGGATGAAGTGGCAAGGTTCATATATGAACGCATTGTCACCAAATTTGGTTGTCCATTAGAAATTGTAATGCATCAAGGAAGCCACTTTATTAATGAGGTGGTAGAAGCCCTAGTCAATAAGTTTTCTATTAAGCACAGGAAGGCAACAACATACAAGCCAAGCACAAATGGACAGGTGGAACGAACAAATTTTGTGTTGTGTCAAATTCTAGCAAAAGATGCAGCCTTGTAGGTACATAAATGGGATAAAAGGATTCATGCAAAGATTGTGGGCATATAGGGCAACATCAAAGTCAAAGAACAGGATACTCTCCATTTCGAGTTAGCTTTATGGCATTGATCCAGATTCTTCCTATTGAGTTTGATATTCCCACTTTGAGAGTTATGAAAAATGAAAGGATAGATGAAAGTGATTCAAGAAAAGAAAGGTTGGTACATCTTCATTTCTTTAGGAAATGAGGGAAATAGCAAAGGATACAAGCCATAAGAAGAAATTAAAGCGAAAGGAATACTTTGATCAAAAGATCCGTTGGTCTCCATTTCATGTGAATGACTTGGTTCTAGTATATGATTCCAGATACAAAAAAAGAAGACAGAGAAAATTTCTTCCAAAATGGATGGGGCCCTACAAAATAACAGCTGTGCATGAAAATGGTATGTACCGACTGGAGGAATTGGATGGCACTCCCATTACGAAATGGGTCAACCACGACAAGTTGAAGATTTTCCAAGCACCAGAATAGTCTACTCCGAGGACGGAGTAGAAGCTAGGAAGGGGGAAGATGTCGACACTAAAATTTTCCTCCGTAATTTCTATTTCATTAATGTATGTATTAGGAATATGATGTTGTTAAGTATAATTAGTAGTAGCGTCTGATAGAAGATAACGGCGCCGTCAATACGGTGCCGCCAATAATGTGGAGTACGGTAATAGTCAAAGTACAATAGGAATGTTGTAAAAAGTAAATATTTGTCGTAAGTGGTCCGGTAATGTTAAAATGTCAAAGTTTGGGTAATTAGAGAAGTAGGGTCTACATGATTAGGAATTAGAAATATTATATTGGTAATAAGGACAAGAAGTGAGGTCATAAATATTTTGTGTATTTTATTTATAAAAAGTCTAAAAATGTGGAACCCATGTAAAATGATAAGGTTTATCTTATCTTAAAAGATAAGCTTACATGTACGAGATAAGAGTTAAGGTATGGAATATGATTCGTCAGTGGGTTTCTTATCCTATCTTAGAGATAAGATAGATAAGCTGGAAAGTTCTATAAATAGAGAGGCCACCCCCTCATTTAGCATAGAAGGAAGTAGTGAGAAATATTGTAGGAAGTGTACAAAGGAAGCCATCGCTTTAAAGGTGTGAAGTTTCTCCCATAGTCTTGGTGAAAGGCAAGTGAAGTCAATAACACTTGAAGTACCTTATGGGTGAGATTGTAACAATTTCATGTTAATATTATAATTTACTTTGATATTTCAGATTTGCCATCATTCCGTCTTATCATAGTCAATGGTATTCTTGTGTTATGTTGTTTTGTTTCCAGATTACATCCACCAAACTAAAGGTCAGTGCATTAGTAAATAATCATAAAGCACGAGGAGTTCCCTTAAAAGAATTATCATAGTGCCGGATTGGTGATGACAGTCACGTAGCCCTTTCGTTCATCATGAGAGGGTAGCCTCATTACTGTCATAGCCACTCACATAGTCTCGAGGGACCATTCGAGGATAGGCGACCCCCTTCGCCTATTGGGCTTCATCGTCATGATCGAGATACAGGCAGTGTGATCAGGGATCTTCTTCATTTGCACCCGTCCACCTACACCGGCTCTGAGATGGCTTTGGGGTTTAGTCATGGCTCCTTAGTTTGGATAGTTGTTTTGACTTGCACTCTTACGAGAGCAACGTCAAGGCAAGATTTTCCATACACCTCCTCCGAGACGCAGCAGGCGTTTGGTGGAGGAATGAGGAGCCAAAGCTCCATCCGACTCGGGAGACAGTGACTTGGTAGATGTTCGAGGAGCGATTTAGGGCTCGCTTATATGTCGAGCACTTCGTGTAAAGAGGATAGATGAGTTTCATGACTTACGACAGGATCTCGCATAGTAGCACAATATAAGAGTAGGTTCTTAGATCCCCTTCGGATGTGGACTACCCGCAAGATGATAAATTGTAGGTTAACGGAGTTCATTCGAGGGCTTAATGCGAGACATAGCAGGAGCGATTAGGATGCTATCTCCTCCCACACTTGAGAAGGCCATTGAAAAGGCCTACTTAGCGGAGAGAACAGACCAAGGCAGAGGAGCACCGTGATAGGAATAAGAGCAAGTTTCGGGAGAGGATACGGGCCTTTCGAGTCGAGGTCACGAGGTACCGCACCACCCCCTAGAGGAGGATTTTGGCCTCCGCTTGCCAGCCCAAGAGGGCTCCACCGCACCCGCAGCAATGGCAGCACACAGCAGCAGGGCCACCCGTAGCAGGGGCTGAGCAGCACACGTGGGATTTCACGAGAGGTGTTTCTAGAGGTGGTTTTAGTGGAGCCAGAGATAGGAGGCAGGGCACTCAGCAGGCACGGCCAGCTCGCACACAACAATCTGCGAGGATTGGACCAGCAGGATCAGTACACCGTAGTACAGGGGGGACCCCATCTCAGAGGGGTACAAGGGGGTTGTTTTATTTATGGATCTCCGAGATCACTATCTCACACATGTGCCCGCACAAACCTAATACCATGGATGCACAGAGAGTTCTTAGATCCGAGAAGACAGGTGGGTGATGTAGATGCGCTCATCATGTACATGCAATTGGCGACAACTACCGTGCCGAGCATCGTGCCACAGTCATTGAGACGATAGGTATTAGCAGGGGTATTTTTGTCTCAATACTTTTTGATTAAGGTGCTTCAGATTCCTTTATATCACCTTCTATAGTGGACCAGTGTGGGCTAGTGGTGGCTAGGCAACCAGATAGTTGGCAAGTTGAGTTGGCCTCTAGAGCCAAATTCGTCGTGGACTCGTATGTGGAGAGTTGTGTACTTGATTTAGGAGCCTTCTCCACTACTCTTGACCTCCGAGTTATCCCTCTAGGTTCCTATCAGGTAGTTTTGGGTATGGATTGGCTCGAGACTCATCGAGCTAAGGTGGATTATAGAAATAAGGTCATTGAGTGTCAAGATGATCTTGGGAGTGTAGTTGTGATATCAGGGATGCAGAGACCTATCTCCTTGCGCATGATATCGGCTAAGCAACTCAAGCGGAGCATGCGTAAGGGGTGTCAGTTGTTTGCTATCACCATCAGTGATCAATCTGAGAGAATTCCAAAGCATTCACCCTTAGATGATCATGCAGTTTTGAGGGAGTATATAGATGTATTTCCAGGCGAGCTTCCAGGGTTACCACCCCGCAGAGAGGTGGATTTCACCATTGATTTAGTACCTGGATCAACACTAGTTTCTAGGGCACCTTATCAGATGACGACTCCAGAGCTTCATGAGCTCAAGATTCAGTTAGAGGATTTGTTGGATAAGGGTCTCATTTGCCCTAGTGTATCTCCTTGGGAGCACCACCATCATATTTGTGAAGAAGAAGGACGGTTCTCTCGGGGTTTGTGTAGACTTGATGACTCAACAAAGTCACAATAAAGAACTGTTATCCACTCCTAGAATTGATGACTTGTTTGATCGATGCATGGAGTGAGAGCATTCTCCAAAATTGATCTCAAGTCAAGGTATCATCGATTGCGCATTTCGATGCGTGACATTCATAAGACACTTCTCGAGACACGTTATGGGCATTATGAGTTCACAAAGTGGTCCCATTTGGTTTGACTAATGCCCTGCACTGTCTTCATGAGCCTCATGAATGGAGTATTCGGGACATTTTGGATCGCTTTGTCTTAGTGTTCCTTGATGACATATTGATTTATTCTCATTCCAAGGAGGAACACGAGGAGCATTTGAGGCGGGTACTTCGTGTTTTGAGAGAGCGCGAAGTTATATGGGAACTTGGAAAAATGTAGCTTCTTTCAGACAGAGATTCAATACTTGGGTCACATCATTTCAAGCGAGGGTATCTCTGTAGATCCCTCTAAGATGCAGTGCTATCTCGGGTCGGCGCGCCACATCACATGATCGAGGTGAGGAGTTTCATGGGTTTGGCAGGGTATTACCGCAGGTTCGTACAGAATTTTCTAGGATTGCTCACCCTATTACTTCTCTTCAGAGGAAAGGGAAGAAGTTTGATTGGTCAGAGAAATGTGAGTAAGCCTTTCAGTTGCTTAAGGAAAGGTTAACCACGGCGCCCATCTTAGCAGTTCCAGACCCGACAAAGGATTTTGTTGTTTGTACTAATGCATCACTAGAGGGTTTGGGAGCGCTTATGCGAAGGAGCGTCAGTTATTGCTTTTAAGTCTCGTAAGCTCAAGGAATACAAGCTTAATTATCCTACTCATGACTTAGAGCTTGCAGCAGTTTTACATGCTCTAGTGCATTGGTGACATTTCCTTTTGGGGAGGCCTTTCATTTTGAGGACAGACCATCGTAGCTTGCAGCATATCTCCTCATAGCCAAACCTCAACGCTTGTCAACGGCGTTGGATGGAGTTCCTATGTGAGTATGTTATGGAGGTTTAGTATATCAAAGGGAAGGAAAATGTGGTTGCAGATGCACTTAGTAGACGACGTACGCATGTGCTTGCTTCCTTGACACTTTAGTTAAATTTGAGAGGCATGATTCTTGAGCACCTTCCAGAGGACAGATTTTATGAGGGAGCTAGACAGATGTTAGAGTTTCAGGGTTCATTAGAGGGCAGATATTTAGGGTGTGTTTTAGAGACAGATGGTTTGCTTCGGTTCCACAGCGCATCTACGTGCCTAAGTCAGGTGATCTACGTAGCTTCATCCTCACAGAGGCTCATCGAGCCCCATATGCGGCACATCCAGGAGTGAAGAAAATGCATGCCGATCTGAGAGAGTTATATTATTGGCCAGGTCTTCGACGAGACATAGCAGATTTTGTTGCACGATGCCTTGAGTGTTAGAGGGTCAAGGTAGAGCATTCTCATCCCGCAGGACTTTTACACCCTCATGATATTCTTGAGTGGAAATGGGATGTGATCTCCATGGATTTCATAGTCGGACTCCTATGTCTTCTTATCGTCATGACGCCATTATGGTCACCGTGGATAAGTTGATTAAGGTTGCACATTTTTCGCCAACCAAGGTCACCTATAATGCGCAGGCCATTGCCAAAGTATTTATGGAGGACATTGTTAGGTTGCATGGGATTCCGAAGACCATCATAAATGACAGGGATACTATCTACACTTTAGTTTTCTGACTTCATTTCGTGCCGCTCTGGGTACGTAGATTAATTTTAGTTCACTTATCATCCCGAGACAGATGGGCGGACAAAAGAGGGTCAATCGGGTGTTGGAGGACATGTTGAGAATGTATGATATGGATCAGCAGAGGAAATGGGAAGATTATTTGCACTTAGTTGAGTTTGCCTACAACAACAGCTATCATAGTTCCATTGGTATGGCTCCTTACCAAGCTCTGTATGGATGACCTTACAGGACACCTTTGAGTTGGGATAGACTAGATGACAGGATTATTCTGCAGGACCGACCTATCTTCGAGGATTTAGAGCAAGCGAGTTGTTACGATTAGACAGAGTCTTGAGCGAGCGAGCACGCCAAAAGGCGTATGCAGACACCAAGAGGATTGATCGTCACTTCTCAGTGGATGACAAAGTCTTCTTAAGGGTTCATCTGCATAAGAGTCCAATCTGTTATGGAAAGGGTTCTAAGCTATCGCCTTGTTTTGTGGGACCTTTTGATATTTTAGAGGTCATCGGTCCAGCTTTCTATCGCTTAGCTTTGCCACCATGCCTTGCACAGGCCCACGATGTGTTTCATGTTTATGTACTACGTAGATATGTACTTGATGCTTCTCATGTCTTGGATTGGTCGGCATTACGGTAGAGGGACGGAGGATAGTGGAGATTGGAGCCCATACGCATCTTTGGAGCACGCGAGGTTGGCCCTTCGAGGTCAAGACTTGGGCCAAGTTAGAGTACAATCTGGGGACCGGTGACGATGAGACAAAGAGCTACACCGGAAGGATGCGATACCTTTGAGGGCTAGATATCCCTATCTCTTTCAGTGACTTCCAGGAGGAAGTCTAATTTTAGTAGAGGGGATGTAGTGCCCACACTTTTATAGCTCGATAGCTTGTTATTTCATAGACATGTTTTGGCAGTGATTGGTTATATCTTGGACATTATATTTAGATATTTGATCTTATTAGATAGGTGTGGACATTTAGGCGTATAGCGCCAATTTAGCTTAATTTCTATATTGTCGCTTTTTCTTGTTATGTCATGGATACTAATGGATATGATGTTGTGTTTGGAACATAATTATAATAATGGATAGTTGTTGCATGTGGAACTCTATGGTTATATATCGCGTATCATTTTGTCTAACTTTTGGAATATTGAGTATAATTGTGCATGTTGTCGCATCTTGATTTCAGTACGATGTTAGGATAGTTTAGAACGCATTGATATCTTACTATGTCAATTGAATTATATTGTATCGAGACAGGTGCGGTTAATGTGTGCAATGAGTGTGCAGGTGACAGGTTTACAAGAGAACGTGGGATTCAGGCCAGCTACTCAATCTTGCACAAGTAGCCCACGGGCTGAGTCCTAGCCATGTTCATTGTGTGAAGCCTTAGTATAGGAGATTATTATTTTTGGGCACTATGAGTGACCCCAATTCATGTAATGTATTGTGCTTTGAATTATTAATTCTGTTTAGGGTTGCTAGTGAAGTTGTAAACTTGCTTTGGGAGTTAATAATCCCACTTTCATTTAAATTGTTGATTATGTTTAATGTGTCACTTAATCACAAGGTTTTAGGGTCACATGTGAGACCCTTGGGTGGTCCCCACACCCTTGGGTTTAGGGTCACGGCTCTTATGTCTTTGTTGTGTTGTTTTCCCTTTTGATGCTAGTTGGGTGTTGAGAGTTGTTATTGTTGTATGTAGCTTTTAGTTGTTGTTTGTTTGTTTTACTCTCTCCATCATATGGCATGATGGATTTTTGGAGTGTGGGGGAAGAGAGAGGGAATTTTCCCTCTCAATCCTCAAGGCTCGATGGACAAGCCTTATAGGGTCTTATTATTTTTCCCCTCAAATGGTTGAGGTGGGGAAGTTGATTCATTTGGCTTGAATATCCTTCCCCATTCTTGGTAAGGAAACCCCTTTGGGGTTTGAAAATCCTTCCAAGGAGGACTTGGAGAAAGGGGGAGGAATAAGGAGGGCTTTGATTGAATCAGGAGCAATAAGGAGGATATGGAGATGTGTATATTGTGCAAATAATTTTGATGTATAATTTTGGAGAACTTTTCTCCTCTCTTCCCCATTTTTGGAGGATGAACATGGGTTCTCCTCCTTGTAAATTTGGAGACTTGTTTTTGTATTGTCTTATTTTTGTGTGCTTGCATTATTGTTAGTGTACCCTCCATCTTGTGCAAGTTTTGGTAGTTATCCTCTTTCCTCACTTGGGCTTGGGGGAGGCTAGCATGCATCCCAACCTTGGGATAGGCATGTGATGATGCCTATGGTTGGGTGGTTAAACAAGCCTTGTTCCCTTTGTGTTTAGTTACTTCGTGGAAGGAAAGTTGGAGCCTTAATCTTGAGGATTGTTGGAGCATCCTTGAGGCATGGACTTATTATGCCTCTCTTCATTTTTGGAAGAGGGTTTTGTTTCTCGATGAGCATATGATTCTTGTAGAAATATGGATGTGAGTTCCTTTGTAAACCTTCCATTTGAGATTTGTGTATATAGTTTGAGGAAACATGTTTTGTTCAAAGGGTGTTTATCCCTCTCTTGAATATATTTGCAAAGTTGTATGTAATATGTAAAACTTACTACTCTCAATGAGAAGAAGAGTCTTGTTGTATTAAGAAGTGATTTCTCTTCTTGTTTGTTGAAAAGAAATTACATATATATTTAGATCTTTAGCCAAAAGGTGGAATGGAGTAAATGGTACCACATTATAGCTAGTGTTTCCTTTTCCAACTTGGTAAATAAAGTTTGTATAGTGCTCCTTTATGCATCTTAGGCATCTAGACATATGACTCTTTGTGATAATAAATTTTAGAGCTTAAACTTCATTGTTATGTAAGCTATTACCGCATGGTAAACATCATAAGAAAGTTTGCATTTGAAAATAAATCTGGTTGTAACATGGTGCTTGAGGTTTAATATTGAATGGCTAAACACCTTTCATGTGATATATCTCCTTGTTAATTTTTGTAACATTATTGAATGGAATGAAATTAGCTTGCTTCCTTTCCATGTGAAAACTTAACAAAATGATCATATTAGGAAATCGAATTAAAACCTATTCATATTCCATACAAGTTGTGGAAATTTTAGTACTACCCTTCAATGCTAAAATCTTACTTTAAAAAAAAAAAACCATTTAAAATCTCATTTAGATATAAAAATTGTTGTGACTAAAATCTATTTATTACAAATGATATTCAGATTTTAAATAGATCATTGTGTGATGTGTTTTTATAAATCATCAAAACCCATGGTATATATTTGTAGACTTACAAAACATAACCTACTATTTCACAACCTAAAATAGTTTTTTTAACATTATTTATAATATAAATATATTAAAGGTATATTTAATATACTTATATTATATGATATAACTATGTTACATTCAAACATAAATATATATTAATTAATATACGAATATGTTTATATATTGAAATATAATATATGAAAATATAAATATAAATATATATATATATATATATATATATATATATATATATATATATATATATATATATATATATATATATATTTATAATGTATTGTATATAAAAACAATAGTTAAAACGAAATTAAAATAAAATTAAAAAAAAAAAAAAAAAAAAGGTCGGGCACTGCTTTTTTTTTAGGGTTTGTTTGAGTTGGGTGTGGGGAGGCCGAACCACCCCCCCACACCCGCCTTCCCGCGACCTCCCAGGGCGCACGCCCTCCCCTCCTCCCCGGCCTCCCGCACCAAGGCCGCCCCACCCCCCGAACTCCGTCACGCCCCAATCCTTTCCCCCGCCCCGCTTTGTAGACGCCGCACCCCCTGCCGCCCTTGTCCCGTGGCCCTAGCACCCCGCGGACTGTCCCCACCCCCACCCAAAGATACACCCCCCCCTCCTCTCTGTCACACTCCCCGCACGCGCACCTACTTCCCCATTAGCCGCCCCTCCTCACATTGTCTTCACAGACCCACCCTTCTCCCTCACTTACAACAAACAAAAATTCATGGATTCATTCAACAAAACAAACAAAAACAAAGGAAAAGAATAAACTTCATAACTCCTCTCTTTCAGCCTGCAAATGTGAACAAAAAGAAAAGAAAAGAAGGAAAACAAGAAAACAAGAAGGAAATCAAAATAAAGAAAGAAGGGAAAAGATAAAGAGGATTAGGGCAAAAATTTTAGGGCTTGTTCCAAATCCAATGGCCAAGATGAATTTAATCCTAGGGTTATTATTAATTCCTCCTTTCTTTTAGTCATGGGTTTTAATGGGAATTATAGCAAAGGGGAAGGGTGTGATGGGTTAAATAATTTAAGAAGGGGTTGTGGGTAATTTTATCCAAGGGAAAATTAATTATATTTAAAAAATGAGTAAATTATTGTTCCCATGACAAATTCTAATTAAAAGGAAAGAGGTATTTAAGGTGTGCAAGTAAAAGATAAGTAAATAATTAAAACCGGGTTTAGGTTAATAATTCATTTAATGGGGTAAATTAAATTAGGATAAAAATTAGTAACTATCAAGAAAGGGTATAAAAGATGTATTAGTAGTAACTAAACACTTCAAAAAAAAATTACCTGAAATTTTAGTCTCTTTGGTGCGTTTTTCGGTGTCCTGGAGGGGCATTACAGATTTACATCTCATATAATAAATATGATATATATCCAAGTTCAATCCTTGCTTAAAGCCTTAAATGGGGTTAGTAGATGGATATCCAAAATGACCGAGTAGTCATTGGGAGAGGTCATTTCACCTTGTTTGGAGTAACAACCATAACCATTTGATTGCTCTCTTAGGTCTATTTAGGCCCATGTTAGGCAATTCAAGCATATTAGCAGGCATGTTTAGTTATATTTTGTATTGTTTTCATACTAGTTAAGCATTCTTTTAAGCTTCTATCTTAATGTTACATTCCTAGACTTAGAACCTTGCTAGATGGATGGAAATGTTGTTAGTTTTCCTTTTTAGTCATGCAATTTGTTTTGTAAATTTTAGGGTGTCATCAATGAGATAATATTAAAACCCTTTGAAGATGTGAAAAAGTAGCAAGATGAGTTAAATTGGAGCCAAATGCAACTTTTCGCATCCAAAATTGAGACTTTCTATTTTTAACAAGTCGCACAGAGTCGTTATTTTGGGAAATTTTCCATGTTTTTCTCAAATTTGATCCTTTGAGTCTCTTGGAACACTTAATTCACCTTTTGATGGTGCTTTACCCTTTCCAAAAAAAATCTATTTTTAGCGGGTTGCTTTTTCCTGACTCGCTATTTTGAGAAAATCGTCAATTTTGTCTTCGTATGCTACATTTTGCATTATTTCTGGATGAACTGAGTGGTCGAGTTTGAAATTCGAGGGACTTCCTATTTTTAGCATGTGTATGTGTAGGGAATATTCTATTTTTAATAACTTTTTAAAATGGTGTCGGTTTCTGATAAAAAACAACATTTTGAATTCTGCGCATTGTTTTGTGGTCCCGCACTCTTATTTTTACAAAGGTGTTCTAACCATTAGAACTCTCACAAATCAAAAAGAAAAATTTCAAGATGGAGGATTTTCATTTTGTTTTTTGTGATGGTATCCATTAATTGAGTCTCTCGAGCTTTAGGGAACTTGGTATAGTGATATTTTTTTAAAGTCTCATTGAAGTTCATTTTCAAGCTTACAAGTAATGAATAGATCTCTGTTTAAGAAATCATGGATACTCCGGTATGATTTTAACATCATGGTGGCTATGTTTATAGGTATTTTTATTCTTCATGGCTTCAAAAATGGTAGATGGTTCAAACCGGGTGAGTAAAAAGACTTGGCAGTTAGTTCTTTCATGTTTTACAGCTTCATGGTAGTCAATTTTAATCACAACAAAGTAGAAACAAAAACTAGGGCACAAACTATGGTTTTCATGGTTCAGTGAGGAGTGCATATTTGTGTCATTTATGTCCCCTTGGGAATGGGCACAAGAGCTACACAAAAAATGTGCCTCAAGGAGATCTTGACAAGTGGTAGGTTGTGACTGAGTGAGAGGGAAGATGGGATAAGCATGACTCTAGCATATGAGGAACCATGAGAGGGTTGCATTTTTTTCCCCTTTGTCCCCTTGGAAATTGGAACAAGAGGGACATAAAAAAATTTCCCTTGCTGATGATGCCATGCGGCACAACGTGGATGCAAGATGGGGAAGATAGGGTTTGACCTGCTAAGCACTCGAGGCTACAAGTTGGTCACATGAAAGACCAGAGGAGGAGCTAGAGAGGAGCACATTTTATGTCCCCTTAGGAATGGGGACAATAGGGACACAAAAATGTGCCTCAAGGATGTGCTAACACATGTCCCACTCCAAAAATGACTAACTGCGAGAAGTGTACCTGCAAGAGAGACAACTCAAGAGACGATTGTCGAGCTCTAGGAGGTCTTTTCTTATGAATTATTATATTATTTTGACTCCCAAGAGAATTAAAAGAACAATGGAATAGGTTTCAAGATTCAATTTTTCCTACATCATCCAAATTTGGTCCCTTTTCGTCGCGACAACAGAGTGTGTCTCCCAAAACTAAGCTACCATGAGAAGCCATCATGTGTTGTGAAATATTTTATGATTAAATCATGTAGAGGACTCTTTAGTATTTCCAATAACTATTTTTTTACTTTCCAATTCATTACGGAACTCTTGGAATCCTCCGCAAAAGATCAAGTCCCTGTTTTGACTACTTACTACTTACCCTTGAAAAATCCACTTTCACATCAAATGTTCCCAAACCTCCAAAACTTCCTAAAATTTCCTAAATTAGTCCCAAAATGGTCTTATCTCTTCAATACCACCTTTGGATGAGTGTGGGATTTCATATCCTTTCCGGAGAGTGCACACCTGCCCTAAAATGGCCAAAATTAGTCTTTCTAGGCGTACTAAGAAACTAGCCTTTGAAAGAACTTCACAACATGAGATGAATAACCTTGATACCCTACTTCAAGCACCTGCAAAAGATTATTCAACACAATTGGAGTACCTGCAAGGTTAGGGTGAGCATGACACAACAAACAAACAGTCGATTAGGGTTGTCATGCTTAAAAGTTTGAATTTTTCATGCTACTCATTTGCATGACAACAAGGGTATAAAAATCCATCAAAATGTAATTGAAATTAGATATTTATCGATGTCATAAAGTTGTGAATGTCTTGTTAAACATGGATGCAAAATGTTGAAGCATACATAAGACACGTGAATTGTTTGATAAATTGTCTTAATGGTCTCATGGAATGAATTGATTACAAGTGATGATCATGAACTACTGTTTAATTTATTGGCTAAATATTTGGGTCTAAATATCATCATCCTTATATGCATGAAAGTGTTTGACTTTAATATGGGGAAATTGAATATTTCAAAATGTAGAATATCTCTTTTAAGTATAAATTTTCATAGGAATATTTTGTTTGTATGGATATGTGATTAGTATAAGGTTTACTTAAATCCCTTAGTTATATTAGATAACATTATACATAGAGATTGTGAGAGCTTATTTATGAAAATAATTTTAGTATGATAACAAGAATTTTTGTATTCTACTCCTTTTCTTCGATGACTATGGAGATGAAAAAGAATCAAATATTAAGAATTTTAGAATTTCATAACTTGACTTTTTTAATCGATGTTTTGGATCACTTTGTTTGATTTTGTATTTTTGTTAGATGACATCGCAAACAAATATTTATAGACATGTATGTGAAATGCAAAAGTATACGATGAAATCGTTTGAATCTTAAAATTGGATGTGGTCGGGTTCAATTCCCAATTGCATCGCTCTCAAAACTTTCACTTTCTCTTTAACTTTTGAGAAGAAACAAAAAAGAATGAAAGGTCCTCGTTCGAGAGGTAATTCACGCTCACTCAAAATGAAAGATTGAAGTGAGAGCTTCGTCATGTTTGTTTTACCACTATTAAACACTCGCTATATATAACATTTAAAGTATCAACTATCGATGCTCCTATAAAATCATTGTAAATTATGGTGTATATACAAGGTATAAAGTGTATCCTTCATGGCAATCACACTTCTCTAGAAGCCGCAAGATGAATAGAACCCTAAAATAACACTTTTTTATGATTTTTTTTGAGGGGTACTCTCTTTTCTTAAATCAACGAATTCCCCATAAGATAAAATAAAGAAACAAATTATAAAATTAAAATTAAAAATAAATTATAAAATTGGATGATTGCTTAGAACAAGAAAATAGATATGCATTGCGTTTGATATAAAGGTTTTGTGTTGTGTTGCATTATAAAATTAGGGAGAAGAGGAAAATATTAGATATGGAAAAAGCGCTTATACGTTTTTAAGTGATTGTTGTTTGATTCATAACTTTGTACTGCAACATTCCCATATTTTATTATCAACATAATTATTACACCTTCTAGTAATTATTCTATATTACTAAAAAAAAATTAAAAATTAAAATCCTTCCCCTATATATATATATATATATATATATATATATATATATATATATATACACACACACACTTTTCACATTTAAAATTATATATGCGATTAGATTGTCTCCAAGAGGAATAAGGAACTAAGTAGCACTCGTTGATTTACTATATTAAGAATATAAAACATGTAATAGAGTGACATGACTCCATTATTCGCGCATTTCATTTTCTGTATCATTCCCGTGTCATTTTTAGGCTTTTTTAAACAGGACGTTGAAAATAGGGCCTCCGACAGTCAACCAACGGTTAGATTTCCCGTCGATGTAGATCCCAAGCTCGCCGCAAGTAGGCCTGCAAGTTTCGCAAACTGTAGGACAGTAATCCAGCGCATAAAAATCTCCTTTTTCTCAATTCTAAACGTAGCGCTGCCCCCACCGCAGCCACAAACCCTTTCACAGGCGTGATTGCATCCTTCACCACACCCCATCGCCTGGACGCCACACACGCATTTGCTGCGGGCATCTCAATTATCTGCTCCACCCCTTCCCTGATCATCACGCCCTTCTTTCCTGAAGCGGGCTCAAACACCACCGGAAGCCCTCTTTCGAGCTCCCTCTTTCCTGAGCGACCACCTTCGCACAGTCCTCGTAGCGCGCTTTTAACGTGAGTCCGCCGCCGCTGCCTCTCCTGAGTGGCAACACGTAGTACTGCACGCCCGCTCTCAATGGTTGCCCATCCACATCTACTACTACCGCTCCACCCTCTTCGCTTTCCGCTCCGCCCATCCAGACAAACTGTACTGTAACCATTGCCACCAAAAACACCCTGTTGCACGCATACAAAATACAAATTTCATGTTCTAATCAATTGAAAAAGACTGAAAACAGGACAATAAAATGGTTGAAACAATGGGAAACAGACATTAAAGTAAAAGATGAGATTTTGGGCATTTGAGGAAGAAACCTTGTCGTTACAGCCCCCATTGCAGTATTCTCTTGCTAGTTTTCTAACACAGAATGTGCATCCCACTTTTTTAGCTTGAACCGTGTGGCCATTGCCGTCTTATATGGTTTTCAGCGCCCGCAGTAATGGATCACCAAGATGGAACGAATTTTACCTTTGACTGAATAGGGTGCATTTTGTGCTTCCAAAAACCATATATTGTTATTAAAATTACTGCATACTTTTTGGTCTTTATCTTTAGTTGACCTTAACATATTACAAAATGTTATTCATCAGTGAAACGTGTGGATTTTGCTTACACGTATATTTTTTATTATAAGTCAACTTTATAACATCGTGTCCGCGTTGGAGAGATAAGCGAGCCTTTACCGTTTAGGAGCATTAGCGTTATCCGTTGTGAACACTTTGGAAAATCATGCAATGTGTATGCTACGTGGCAATGCTTTACACAGGTCACAACGACGACTATACTCTATACAAAATGCACCAACCCCTATCCAAATTATATGGAAAAAACATGTATGCTCATTCAAAAGGCAACGAAATCTTGTTGTCGAAAAAGTGTTTTGACATGAGTCTAAGAGTGGCAGGGATAATTTCGATTGTTGACTTTAACTCTCGATTTTTGTTTCATTCGCTAGCTTTGCTCACCGCTCTATTTCCCGAACGTTGACGGAGCTTACACATAATCGCATTATATCACAACAACTTCAACTTACTTCAAACCAAGCTTACACATGATCGCATTATATCACAACAACTTCATCTCAACTACAAACCAAACTTCAAACCAAGCTTACAAGCAATCCCAATTCTCCGATCCCCGTGTGTCTCTCGAAGTCATATTTAAGCGCTTAGAATTAAGGTAGAGTGAATTTGAAGATTGCCCCCATGGGATACTGCTAAGAAGACTTTTCTCTCGCAAAAAGTCAGAGAGTTAGAAAGAAAATATATAATTCAAGTCAGAGCTGAAAATGAAGCACGAGAGAGAAAGGAAGAAGAGGAAGAAAGATAGAAATGGTCTCTTCAAAGAAAGGTCATCACCTACTTCAAGGCCTCCTATACAAGGACGTATTCATCAAAGACAAACTCCCTACAGAGGAAGAGGTCGTGGCAGAGGAGGAAGACACTCTCCACCTAAAAGAAGCTTTCCATTCCTTTTTCCAGAAGAAGATCTGGACAATGAATTTCAGGTAACTACTCCTAGTACAGATATTGTTATTCCAGTACCTGAAACAATGAGATTGTGGAGAAGAAATAGAATAGAATTCTTACAAAAGGTGATTGCTAAAGCTACAAATGAATATAAGAGACTAGTTGAAGAAGAAAACAGGAGAAGAAAGAAGTTGAAGGTGATGAACAGTTTCTAAAAGAAGCCTATCAAAAAATAGCATCAAGATGCGGAAGAAACAGTCCCGACAGAGGAATTCAATGCAGAGGTATGTATTGTAAAAGGAGCTCAAAATCCTTTTATTACTATCAATACCTGCATCCCAAATATCAAGCCTTATTATATAGATGCAATGATAGATAGATACAGAGCGGTATAAGTCTGCTTAGAACCAGAGCCATACCTCTCGCATCATTGGATCAAAACATATTTAAAAATAAATTTTGATAAGAAAGAAGTGATTTCTAAATATACAACATATGTGCCTATCGAATAGAAGAATATGAAAGAACATTGCGGTTTTATCAGCGATATGCTTTCATATGACTGCTTGATAGGAGTAGATGCCTTGCAAGAATGTGGTACTTTCAATTTAAATAAAGAATTTATATCTTTATTCAATCTTGATGTTCGAGATCCCGAAAAATATTCATTCGAACCATCATTCCTCTACCAGGGACAAAAGAAGGAATCCAATCATGAATAGATTTATAAATCTATAGCCTTGTGCAAAGGAAATATAGATGACATTGTTGCAAAGATCAAGAAAGATCTTTGTTCAGATAATCCTCATATTTTTATTGAAAGAAAAAAGCATTACTGTTCACTAGATTTGCAGTTTTAGAAAGATGACAAAGGGAATGATATCATTCCAAAATTCAAAGCCCATCATAAAGGCATGATCCCTTCTGAAAGAAAGGAATGCCATGAAGAAATTAAAAAGCTAATCCAAGGTGGTTTCATCAAAGAATCTAATTCCCCTTGGGCATGTGCAACTTTTTATGTGAATAAGAGAAGTGAACAGATTCGCCAAAAGAAAAGACTTGTTGTTGATTACAAGCCTTTGAACAAGTTTGTGAAAGCCGTCCAACATCCTATTCCTGCTAAGGATGATCTGCTATCCAGAATCAAAGGATCAAAAGTATACAACAAGTTTGATCTAAAGAGTGGCTTTTGCAAATATTCTTGAAACCAGAGGACACCTACAAAACAACTTTTGTAGTTCCTGGAGGACAATATGAGTGGAAAGTTCTTCCATTCGGATTGAAGACTGCTCCATCAATCTTTCAGAAGAAGATGGATTCTATCTTTGGTGAGTTAGCTGATTTCCTGATAGTTTACATTGATGACATATTAATATTTTCTAAATCTCCCAAAGAGCATATTGATCACCTAGAGAAATTCTATGAGATAGTCTACAAGAATGGTTTGTGTTTGTCTCCAACAAAATAGAGATTTTTAAGGATGAAATGGATTTCCTAGAAATTAGAATTAGAGATGGATCTATTGAGATGCAATCTCATATCGTCTCAAAAATCCAAGAATTCTCATATCGGATCTCGAAAAAGATTCGATTCTGAGAGATTTCTGGGTTGCATCAATTATGTTGTCGGTTTTATAAGAATATTGTTGCGAGACAGAATATTGCTCAATGTAAGATTGAAGAAGAATGCTCCTAGCTGGTCAAAAGAAATGACCCAAGCTGTTAGAAGAATTAAAGCATAGGTTCAAAAGCTTCCTGCTATGTCCTTGCACGACAAGGACTAAAGATCATAGAAATAGATGCTAGTGAAAATTATTGGGAGTTGTGCTTTGAAAGAAAAAATAGATAATGGAAAAGAAAAGATATGCAGATATACATCTGGATCTTTTCAAGGATCAGAGCTGAAATATCATTCTACTCATAAAGAAATTTTAGCTGCTAAGAAAGCTATAAAAGCCTTCTTATTTTTTTATCCAGAATGAGCACTTTATTTTGCGCTTTGATTTAAAAGATTTTAAGGCCAGACTTAATAATGGAGATCCTGCCAACAAAATTGCATTCAATGTGGTTTGACAATTTCAGTTTTGAAATTGAGCATATCAAAGGCAAAGATAATTCTCTAGCTGATTTTGCCAGTAGAGAATTAAATTATTCAAAAAATGTAAATATTACACAGGTGATCCATGAATTTGTTGAAACCATCTGGCAATCTTCTACTTGTCACAATTACCTTGAATCTCTAAAGAGGAATGACAATGAGATGTCATATGAAGCACAACATCTGTTACTCTCAAGAGGAATTATTTTTGTATCACCTTATAATATGACAGAGGTGGCATCTAGATTTGTTGATCCTGAAATTCCTACCACAGAATTTCATACCAGGCAAGAACCTATGATTTTTTTGCACTTTATAGTGGCAATGGAGACATTCAAGGTACGTGGAACCTCCTCCAGATGATATTCCAATAGAAGGAATTCAACTAAGACAATTGGTCCCAAGACCAAAAACATTATGGAGGTTTGAATTTTCTAAGCTTTGGCCCGAAGGACATCCTATTGAGAATGATGCATGGAATAGGCCAAGCATTCTAGGAGACAGGTAGTATATTGCTAACCATTTTAAGTATTTTCTTTCTAAATATCTGCCTACTAAAATTTCTGACAGTCCTCTGCTTAATGTAGAACCTGATACTGTTAGAAATATTTTAATCAATTGTAAAATCCCCTGGTATGTAAAAATATCCTATTATGTTAGGACTAATCCTCTACAGGGACATCATGCTAATCCAAATGGACAACTATGGAGAAGAATCTATCTCCATCATACAATGAATGTCCATCCTCCTGCACCTGGTCATTTCCTTCAGATTCCAGATCACTATCTTTTTCCATCACGAAGGCATCTAGCTCCAGATAATGATGGAACATCCTCTGTATCCAGACTTTGGTACGAGAGGAACACTCATGACCACTACTTTGCTGAAAGGAGAGATTGGGAAGAATCTTCCAGCTCGTCGGATAGTGACAATAGCCCTAGAGTCCATTTCAGTCCATAAAGCTATGATGACAGGCTTGTTGTCATCCGTCTAATAAAGCTTTGAGATGACTTCACTTTAGTCATTTCAAAAGCATGGTGGACCTCCCCACTTTCTAAAGGTGTCATTGAGTGGCATGTACTCAATCATTGTCATCTCCCACTTTTCCTTAGTGGGAATCTTCTTGTTTACCTGGGTTACTAGTTCTCTGTTTCTAGGTTGCCCATCTATCCGGTGAAAAGCCTCTCACATTCCTATAAAAAGGTATGTTGAGACTCATTCACTACATCGAAGAATTGGGATTGCTTGTAAGCTTGGTCTAAAGTTTGGTTTGTATTTGAGTTGAAGTTGTTGTGATGTAATGCGATTATGTATAAGTTTGGTTTGAAGTAAGTTGAAGTTGTTGTGATATAATGCGATTAGGTGTAAGCTTGGTTTGAAGTGGTATCAGAGCTTGGTCTCTATGTAATAGAGTTTGAAGATCAATAAAATTTGTAAGATTCTGTTTTGATGTGTTTCTATCTTAATGCTTGGTGCATGATCAATCTTTCTTCATCTGCGAAATAAGTTTATACCTTGTAAATCAGGCAAAGAGGCGAGCCTCCCGCTTTGTAAGTCATCGTGGATGTGTGCGCTTTTAGGTTAAAAGCCAATATCGTAAATCCTGGCTTTGAAGAGTTGCTTATCGAATAATAATGGAGTTTGAAGATCGTACTAGTATTCAAGGAGAACATGAAGATCAAGATCTTGTAAGTCTATCTGATGTCTTTCCCGTTAATGTAGAATAGATGTACAACAAGAATCAGATCCCTTACCGACATGGAAATTGCCTAAGATCCCATATAATCAAGTCTATGATAAATTAACTGCTTTTCATTTGATTGCTTTCTACTACCTTGAAAACCCGTGAGTCTGTTATTCAAGTTTCTCAAACTTCTAGTCATGAATATGATATACCTTTGATAGATCCTGCTGATATACAATCCCTTAAAAAGCAAAAGACATTTAAGTTTGCTCATATAGGTTGTGTTCAAATAGGTATTACTCCACTTTTATGTCATGGTCTTAATGCTTCTGTTTTATGTTGTCTCATGGATTTGCGTTTTGAAAGCTTTAAAGATTCCCTTTTAGCAGTATTCAAACTGGTCTCCATAATGGCCCCATATCTTTTGAAGTCTATCCAAATTACCCAAAGAAGCTTTGTAAAAAGAGGATTTGTTAAAGCAAGTCTTTGCGTCTACATCTCGCTACCACAGTCTTCATATGAAACTTGGTGCTTGTCCTTTGGCTATTCATTACAAGGTCATCTACCATCTTGTTAACACAATGCATCCTGCAGTCAAGCATGGTATTTCTAAAGGCAACAACATGGTGAGTCATACTAGTATAGAGAGTCAAAAAATAGAGCCCGAACTTATCTCATGGTCCCAAATTAAAGTTCCAAAAGAATGGACCCTATCTAAAAAGTTTCTTGAGAAAAATCAGCCTAAGCTAGAAAATGCTACAGTAGTAAATGAGTCTAAGTCAAATGTAACTTTGTCTTTCAGATCCAAAACCTCCGTGTATGATACGTCCAGATCTAGTTCTTTTAGATCAGATACTTTTGTTTTCTCTACAGTTGAACCTTCGAGAAAATCTCTGAAAGAACAAACTTATATTTGTAGTCATAATAGTTTGATTCATGATCCAAACACAGATTATCTTTGGTGTAAAGACTGTGAGCAAATTATAAAGCAAAAGTATGTCCCTTCTAATGGTCCAACTATTAGTATGGCTTCTAGAGAAACCAATATTTCTGCATCTTTTCGTCTCTTGACAGTAGTGAAGTCTTATCATCTGATGAAACCCAAAAGGCTATCTTTTGGTACCAAAGAACTGTAGACAGACATGTAGACCCTTCTGAGTCTTCAAAAATGTTAAACTGGACAAATAAAGTTGTCAAGTCTGTACATGATCGTCTGCAATCTCAAGAGTCTATTCTAGCAGAAATGGAAAAGACATTGAAAGCCATAGAACTCCATCGAAAAGAGATATATCTTCTGCCCTTAGATTATTAAATTCTAAAGTTGATGATGTTACTACCCATATGAAAAAGTTGATAAAAATCTTGAGAATACTTCTAGATATGTATCTACTTGTCCTGATATTCCTAAGATTGTGTCTAGAGAAATAATTGATGTTGTTCAACCCCTCATTAGCCAGTCTGAGGATACTAGAAAAGATATTGCTTCTAAATTAGGTACTACCCATAAGATTGTACAAAATAGTTTGCATCAGTTGCATGAGTCCACTGTTGAGTTGAGTCACAAAGTTGACCAAGTTCAAGAGCATGTGAGTCCTATCCTTGAGATAATTCCACAAATAGAAAAAATTCTGGACAATACAAAAAAGCTAGAAGAAATAGAACCAGATTGGTCCCATAAAGTGTCCTGGACAGAAGTTGCCAATTCTTCCGGATCTTCGACCCGTCATAAGACTGTTCTACTGGAACATAGTCCTTTGTTCATTACAGATAAAAAGAATCTAGATAAAGGATCAGTCAGTATGGCTAAGCTTCTTCCAGAAGAAGCTGAAAGTATGGTTTTAATGGAAGAAACTTCTAGAGCTTCAACATCTGAGCCTCTTCATCATACTGCAAGAACTCAAACCTTGCAGCCTAATTGGTATAAGCTAGATTGTTCTACTCTGAACAAGTGAAGGAGTTAATACATGGAATTATAGGATGGGAAAATTCTCAACTCTTGTTATATAAGAAAGATCCTAGAACTATAGCTGAGGTTATTGCAAATGGATTTGTTGGCATAGTAAAAGAATGGTGGGATGCTCATCCACACCAAGAAGAAATTTTGACTGGTGGATATGCTTCATTGACCGCAGCTCTCATTCATGAATTTCTAGGAACTATTGATAATGATAAGCTTAAGAATACTTCTTTATTCTTAAGAGCCAGATTATGTGACATGAGTAGGATTAAAGAGTACCAGTGTTATATGTAAAAGTTATATTATAATTCTGGCAATATAAATGATCCTACTATGAGACTCCGCTATATAGAATCTTTCCCTGCATTCTTTGCCACAGAATATAAGAAATCCCTGCATGGTAGGAGTACAGAAGAATTGAGTCTTGGTGCTTTAAATCAGATCATAGATGAGACGAATGCTCGTCTCTGCCAAGAGAAGCAAGATCATAAAGAAGCTGCTAAGGCCCAAAAAGCCTTAGGAACCAAATTCTGTCAGTTATTAGATCTTGACCCATTTGGTTGCCGACCCCAGAATAAATTCAAAATTCAGAAACCTTGTAAAGATTGTTCATCTTTTTCAAAGGGGAAGGGTTAGTATAAGTTTTCTAAAAAAGATATTTTAAAGACGTCCCATACGAAAAAGCAATATTTTAGAAAAAATAAATATATGGGAAAGAAAAGAAAATATATGTGGCATTTAATACGCCAACTTCTTCAACTACACCTATAACATCCAAAGCAAGGAAAATTAATTTAGTGAATATGATTTCGCAGTGAAAAATGAATTGAACAAAATAGAGAATTACGTAACAAAATGTTTATGAACGAAGGCGTGGATTGACAACAGAAATAGAAAAGATAAAATTGACCAAGGAGATAAAAACATAGTGTTATTTCTAAAATACAGTGTTTTGTAAGTTAGGCAGATAACCACTAGGAAAGTGAAGAGGCTTTTGAAAAGCACGATTGTCGAACCAATTACATGCATAGCAACTTTTTCATCAATGCAAGAGATTAAACACAATGATTTTTGGAAAAAAGTTTGTTTATGAAGCTAAACAAATGGTAGGGAGTCAAGAGGGGATTGAAAATGAAAAACACACCAAGTCGAAAAGAATGTTTACTCGTAGAAAGTGCTAATAGAAAACAAGTTATCTTCCCTCCAATTACATATGTGGCAACTTTCTTCATCAATGTAGGAGATTAAACACAATGATCGTTGGAAAATATTATGTGTTTATGAAGTTGAACAAATGCTAGGGAACCAAAGAGGAGATTCACAAATACACCAAGTCTAAAACAAAACGTTTATTGTAGAAAGCATGGTTAGAGAACATAGTTGTCCTCCATACAATTACATACGTAGCAACTTTCCTCATCAATGCAGAGATTAAACACAATGATTGTTGGAAATTACAATGTGTTTATGAAGTGAACAAATGTTAGGGAACCAAAGAGGAGATTGAAAAACACACCAATTCTTAAACAAAATATTAACTAGAGAAATCCTAGATAAAAAACAAAGTTGCATTCACTCTAATTACGTATGTAATAGCTTTTTTTATCAATACATGAAATTAAACACAACGATTGTTGGAAATTGCAATGTGTCTATTGAAATGCTTGGTTCATATTTGCACAAATTAAACAAAACTAATCTCACATTATTTTATTCATCCATATACATATATTTATATATGAAATATATTTCCTATAAAATAGGAGAAATAATATCCACAAATAGCTCACTACTATTCTATGTGAGTTGTTGAAATTCACTCAACAATAATTGTTATAAGTTGTTTATTATAACAACTCTATAACAATATTTACTAACTTGTTAACCAATAACAATAAATTACCATACAATAACTTCACAATAATGGAGCACTAACATACAAATTTCTAACATTCCCCCTTAGTGTGAGCATGGGAGAAAAACAATTTCACTTCTTTTGCAGCTTATCACCCTTGCAAGCTCGATCCGAATGGTTTTTCAGGACAACTAACAACCTTCAAGGATGGTTTTATTGACAACCACCAACCAACAAGGATGGTTTTTTAGGACAACCAACAACCTCAACAAGGATGGTTTTTCAAGTGGCTTACCAACAACCACAAAAAATGATGGTTTTATAGACAACCAACAACCCAAATATCATGATGTTGTTTTTCATTGTGCTTTCATCTGTCCACTATATTTTTCCTTTAGGGGATTACATAGGAATCTACTCACAGGAATAGTTTCACGCTACATCTTATTGATTGTAGCTAATCTAGTGCATAAATGGAATGGAACATTGATGTGATGTCCCCCCACAATGTGAAATTTCCATTTATTCAAACCACACAAAACAATAGGAACACTACAAATGAAACACACTGCACACAACTAGAAACAAAAACTATGAAAATAAAGCACACAACTGAAAAAACACATCACGAATGCTTTGTGTGGTCTCGTCATTAGTGATTAACGAGAGGTTATTGATTGGCCTCCACCTCATATACCTCCGTCCTCCAAAGAATCGAATTATTTCATTTTCCAGTACTTTGATATATTCTCTTGTAGTTAACCGTTGACGTTTCGAGGTTGAACTTTCTTAGGTTCATTATTTGCCTCATATCTAGCTTCACGATTTTCTCGAATTTTATTTTCCGGCACTTTACATATTGGAAGTCATGTTCTAGCAATAATGCGTTCGTTTGAATTATAAGTAATTTTTAAAAAAATTAGACTTTTACAATGACTGAATTTTTCAACTCTTTTTGACATTTTAACAATGACATGGACATGTGACTTAGAGTAGACACACAAAAGACAATTAAAGTGACAATAATGACTTTAAAAAAATGTTTGTCTCATGGCTAATTTCATTGGCTCTTCTTTTTTTTAAAAAAATGTCTTGTGGTTAATTTGATTTTCATACAAATACATAGAAGTGAACATGATATCAAATTTGCAGTGATATCAACAATGAATGACAAAATGAGGCACCTAGGGAAACTAGTCATACTCTGTATATATTACACCTTATAAGAATGATGGAAACCCCATAATATTTATGCATGGAATAACAACAACTATACTTTGTACATAATACAATGACTCACATCCAACTTACATAGGAAGTACATGCATGCTTATCCAAATTCCATTGAATTTTGGCAATCCAAAAACATTCGACATGAGTCGATAGTGGCTCATAGTGGATTAATAAAATAAAGGGGAATCAAAAATTCATGACATCTCATCCTATGCAAGTATACATAATATGTTTTCCTATAATATAAGGGTAAACCGAGACCTTGAAAGTAAACAATTTAAAAAAATGGCTCGAACAAAATCACAAGAATGTGTAATACAAAAAGAGTGGGAGACAACTTTTATCCATACATAATGTATGGATGCCCATCCAAAATAAACTTTAAACACATTTATGTCCATCCCGAATCCCTTAGACTCATTTGGTTGGAAAAGGACACACTAGCATTTCATCAAACAATTTACTAGAAATAACATCCCTATGTGTAGTTACCTAGTCTTCACACTTAATAGTGAATGGATTTGAATACGATAACAATTTTTGGTTATGTTATTGTTGAAAAGCACAATGTGTTTTTCAAGTAGTAACCTAACCACATTTTAAAGCTAAGTGTTTTTTGGCTTTGGTTCCTATTATGTATTCAAATCCACTCACATTGGTTGTATTTATTTTATTTGAAAGTATTTTGGATGGGGATGGGTGCATAAAGTATAGAGAATAGTCATATAGGTAATGACACAAAGGAATGTATGAAATTTCATTACCTACCTAATGCATTTAGTATCATTTTCCACCCAATTGAAGTTCAATGGTTTGAATGAGCATACATGTGTTTGAAATGTATTTTGGATGGGGATCAATGCATTTTTATAGATAATAGTGTCCACATAAGTCAAGTTTGATTATCAAATGCAATAATTCTTAGTTTCCTCTCCCTTTTATGAGATTTTTGTATAATGTTTATGTTCTTAACATGTCCCTTGTTAGGTCATTATGATTGTTCTTGATTAATGTTTTGACTTAAGTATTTTTTTATTATTAATAGAAGCATTTTCAATTTTTAAAAAATAATGTCTTGTAACAAATTAAAACCTGCTTGGGGTTTATGGTTTAAAAAATTCTCTAGAATTATTTTTTCTCGTGCGCTCGTTGTTGATATGCAAAAAAAATCAAGGTTGAAAAATCTCGAGTACCTTCTCAAGTAAGCATTGGTTTGATTTTGTTTTAGTTTCTTCAATTTTCTTCATTGCATCTATTAGAATGGATAAGAATGTAAGCGAACAACTCAAATAAGCCTAAAGGCCCATCTCATGTGAATAATTTTTTTGAAAAAGCGGTAGATGTTATCTTGAAATGGGTGAAATCTCACCCAGTATCGAAACCCCAAGTAAATTAGAAGATGGCAATTTTTTGTACATGGTCATAACCCTTAAAAACATTACAAGAAAATAAATAATAAATCCTTATAAGACTCCAATATCCAATCCTATGTTTCCCCTAGATGGAAATGTGGAGATCTCTTTGATTATAAATTATGGAGAAAAAGACTTGCCCATTTCAAATATCTTAAAAATTTCAAAGATGAAGAATCATTAGAAGCCATTCGATGTCTTTTTATATGTCCATGGATTTCAGAAATTTATATAAAATATATGGTTAAGTTATTATTGAAAAACGCAGGTGTGTTTTAAATAATAACCTAAGCACGTTTTAAAGATAACTACATCTATACACATGTTTGGTATTATGTATTCAATAACATTCACATTCATTGTACTTTTGCATTTCACCCACACATACTATTGATTGGATTTGAATAAAAAAATAAAATGTGGTTATGTTATTGTTGAAAAACATAGTGTGATTTTCAATAGTAACCTAAGCACGGTTTTAAATTAGGTGCATATTTATCTTTGCTTCCAATTTTATATTCATATCCACTCACATTGCTTCTATTTGAACTTGGCGATGGTTGTTCTCTAAACATAACATGCACCTATCCTCATCCATAAAATGTTGCAAACACATGAATGACCATGGAAAACCCAACTTTGGCTACTCATAAAAGCATAACAACATGAGTCTCGAGGAATAAGGACAAATATGTTGCAAACACATATATGACCATGGAAAACCCAACTCGCTACTCATAGAAGTGGGGTGGGGTGGCCATCACCGGTCAGTTGTACCTATGTTGCTGCAACAATGGCTTGTTCTGACACCTTTGGTGTAATTCCCAATGAAATCAACCATTAGTGGGTCCGATTGAGAATATGAGTTGCATGCTCCTTAGAATTGGTGCACTCTTGAAGTGACCAATTGATCCATGACAATGGTTGATCCTTCATGTTTGTTTGCTCATAGATTGGGTCTAAAACCTCTCCATTGTCTTTGAGACACTCGGGTATATTTGTAATTCCATATCTGGATACCTCATCAAGAGTCAACCTCTAATAGTCTCTTTCCCGTACTACAATTTCATCTCTATAATTGATCCAAATATCTTCTAACTATGGTATATGAACACCAGTTGGTCTAAGTCCACTGACCACTCCCCAATAATCGAAGTTGATTCATGGGTGATAGGTCTTAATTGTTATTTGTTACATTTCACCCTCAACATTCTTTGCTTTATATGAATATGTACAAATATATTGACCCAAAGTTACTAGGAATTGGACCCCTGCCTTGTGCCTTCTTTGTTGAATTTTGTTGAGATGTAGCAATCGTCAAACTAACTCTATAAATACTCGATTGTCCATGGGAAACCTCGGTAGTTTATAAGGAGCACCTAAAAATCCTCCCCTCGAGATATGTGAACATTGGGAATTACAGGAAAATACAACCCCAAGTCCTGACTACATTCCAAGCCTATCTAATATCCTTCAATTATAGAGCTCCTTATCAAAGACAAAAATGAGGGCAAAAATAAAGCATCATTCACCCTCCTGAAGTGGTTTAACCCTTATTTCATTGTTAATTGAGGATAGAAGTTGTAAATTTGTGGTGCATTTCTTGCCTCAACGGATGTCAATCCTGGATAATTTCTCATTCTCGTAGTGACATATACCAAATAAGAAGTCATATAGAAGTTTTCTTGTGGTTGGTACTTCTAACATTTGGGTGTGTATGACATCGCCGATGTGCTCCGCCCACCGAATGAGATCATAATTTTTACGAATAGTATAAATGTACAAGTACATCCATTCTTGAAAATCCTTCGAAGACGGGAGCCATGTAACTCTGCTCAACAATGTGATAATGTCATTCACTTTTGAATGAAATATGAGTGGGAATGGTCTTTGGAAATTTGGTCACTGAAGACTTAGGCTTTGCTAGATAGTTCATATCAAGAACCTTAACATAAGCTTTGGAATTTGTTTTCCAATGCTCAAGAGTAGAACTTGGAGAAATTGAGGCATATCCCTCGACATCAGGAAGCTTAAGTAAATCCTTGAAGTAGTCAATATCCGGTCGATTACAATTTTCCCATCGTTATCTTTTACTATTTGGGAATCTACGTCATAATGTGTCTGAAACCTGTTAGTATAAATTTGGAACATTGCATTGAATCCGAAAAGCAACGACCAAAGTAATCCCATTGTCATAAATACTTTTCATCCAAGCATTCTTAGATGGAGCTCTAACTCTATCCCAAAACTCGGCAGATCGATATGGCCGAGGTCAGTGTCTCTAATATTGTCAATGTCGGATGTGATGTTAGAAGGGGAAGCGACCCCTTAGAAACTATACTTTATTTTCCCTTTTCCTTTGAAGACAATTCATACATTTTCCTTGGGAAGAATATCTGAAAATCCTATGAAGTTCTCTCGAAAATGAGGATGGAAGTCGACACTTGAAAAACAACTAGGAACTTCAAAATGCACCAAGGAACTCGAGCTCGCTGCAATCCCAAAGTTCGATTTGGTCTATTATGGAAGTCAAACCTTGTTTTGCAAGCTTTGACCCAAATTGTCTCGGGCGAGAGGTTGTTGTTTGTTTTTCAACCCTTGACTTCCGATTTGGTCTCTTGTAGAATTGAAGACTTGTTTTGTAGCTTGATACCTTCGATATGACAATTTGATGATGAACACTCATCCATTTCTCAAGTAATTGATATTTTGAAGCCTAATCTTCACCAAAAACACAAGTGAAAGAAGAAAGGAAATAAGGGCATTAAACCAAAGATACAATGAGGAAAACCCTAAAAATGAACCAAAAATGAAAACATCAAAAACACCCATAATGCCAGGTAAAAGATGGAAAAGAATGCCCAAAATAACATAAAAACCTTGCAAAACAATTAAAACACTAAAACTTACCAAAATATCAAGTGGGTTGAAGATAAAATCACAAAAATTACTCAAAAATCCACACAAGAAGTACAACTAGAAGTTGAGGGAGTGTCAAGTGTTAGTGTACAAAATGTCAGGTGAAAATGACGTGTAAAAACTTGACCTTAAATAGAAAATGATGAATTAATTACCACGTTTAGGTGACACGTGTGGGTAGGTGGCATTTAATATGTTGACTCGGTGTCAGAACTTGGCTCCCTTTTTGCACTGTGTCGGGTTTCAGGTTTCAAAAGTCGATGTGCATATTACATGTAATTTGCAATATCAAACCCAAAACCAAAAATGGTCTGAGTTCCTTTGTATTTTGGGTTTTGAGACTCAACTTGCAATTTGCATGCAAATTGTAAATTGAGTTCCGAAACCTGAAATGGTCTTACTTGGTTGGGAGTCGAGTTTGGAGATGAACTTGCAATTTGCATGTAAATTGTAAATCGGGTTCTGAAACCCGAAATGCATTTAGGGGCCATGTTTGAACTCAGATTGTAATTTGCATGCAAATTGCATTTTAACCTCTGATTCCCAAAATGGTCTAATTCCCTTTGTATTTCGGGTTTCAAGTTTTGGGAAGCAATTTGCATGCAAAATGCAAATTGATTCCCGAACCCTAAATCAAATACATTGAAAATTATAATACATATGCAATTTTTCTCAAAAAAATCCGTAGAAAATAACACTTGATGAAAGGATTTTTTTGCAAGGAAGTATTTCAAAAGAGAAAGCAAACTGACATTGGGACTTGAAAATTCAACATGACCTACATCAGGATTTGAGTGGAGAGTGAAGTAAATATCCTTCGATAATCAAAACCCCTTGCATTGTAATATCATGACAAATATATCCAACATGTGTGATAAAATTGTTCAAAAATGTTATCCCTTGAATAATACTTTAGTGTGTTAGCTTGTACTCGATCATCAAATGATCCACAATCACATACATTAGTAAATGATGTGACTTGAAATTTGCATGCATGCCAAATTCTAATGGCTATAAATGGGAAAGGTGGGAAGGGGTAGATGGGCCCACCTAGTTATGAGGGTAGAAAGTGAAGTGTTAGTTCCATACATGCGCTTGATAGGTTTGAAAATGTAATGTGCCCAGTTACATGACAAATATATCCAACATGTGTGATAAAATTGTTCAACAATAAAATGTTATCTACAACTTGAATAATACTTTAGTGTTAGCTTCAGTATAATCATCAAATGATCCTAATCACATGTCTATTAGTAAATGATGGACTTCAATTTTTGGTGATTCTATTTTAATGGCTATAAATGGGAAAGGTGGGAAGGGGTAGATGGGCCCACCTTTAAGTGTGACACTTCCATACACATGGCATTTTCAAATGTAATGTGCCCAATTCTTAACGTATTTTGGGCCACTTCATTCCCAAGTCCCTGACTTTATGGGGGATGGTTGGCTGATTTCTTGTTTTTGTTATATTTTGGGCGTTGGGAGGGTCTAATGGGCCCTTTGTGTTCTATTTTGTCGTTGGTATCACTTAAGTGGACACTTTTGGCATTTAATGTTATGTTTCTTCGTTGGGGCCACTTAAAGTCCCTTTTTGGCGACTTGGGGGGATATGTATTGCATTAAATGTTATATTTCTTCGTTGGGGCTCATAAAAAGCTATATAGGGAGGTGGAGGGTGTAGTTGGAAATCATTATTGCATACATATTTTCTTTGGTGATACTTGATAGTGAGCAACTGTTGTTTGCTTGTTCCACTTGTGGAGTGAATCCCACAAGATCCCTAGCTTTGGTGGTGAGAGATCCACTCCTAGCTAGAAGGGCACTCTTCGGTGGTGAAAGATCCACCCTAGTTTGCTAGGCTCTTGCACCTTTTCAGATCTGATTTGTAGTCATCTTGGCGGGGTTTTCCAGGCGATTTAGGAAAATCAAGATAACTTTCTCGGTTTTCTCTGTTTGAAGTGAAATTCTTTGTGGTAGCTAAGGAGAGGTTATTTGTCGAAACGACAGGGTTTGTTGAGGGTTTCAGCCATTCCTAAGCAAAAACGACCTGATTGGAGAATTGTAGGCCCTAAAATTTAGGGTTTCGGGTGGAATTTTCCATATCTGAAGGTTGGCCTGTTTTTCTCATATTTTTCATTAATTATTTCCAAAATTTTAGCTTTTTATGTTCAGTATTCGAAAAGATATGAATTTTCCGGAATTCTATCATTTTCAGAGCTTATAAAAAAATTCCTGGCAGTTTCCTATGTTATAAAAAATACAAAAATAGTTTATTATTGTTAGTTATTATTTTTTCCAGCTTCCTGTGAAATTTGAAGTGTTTTGGGCAAGTATTTTTCAAGATATCATATTTTTATTGTTCGCTGCCCTATTTTTGCAAAAATCAGAAAAAAATCAGATTTAGTATTTGCTGCAAATTTCTGTATTTTGTCAATTTTTTTTAAGATCCCAACAAGGGATATTTCAGTGGTATCAGAGCCGTTGTTCCTCCAGCCTGTTGGGGTTGAAAGATGGGAGACAGAGACAGAGACAGTGAAGAGATGGGAGTAGATCTGATGAAACAACTGTTCACCAATATGGTGAAGCAGCAGGAGACTACCAACCTCTATTTGAGCCAGCTCACTGAGAGGTTAGCACAAGGTAGGATTGAGGCTCATGCGGAGAAAGGAGAAGCCAAGCAATATGGGACAACATGGTAATAGAGGTGAGAGTGGACATTCGGGACAAGGGTCCCCTCATGCTTCTACCAGGCCCTTGGGACTCCACGAGCCTTCTTTCTTGAAGGATCCGGAAGTTTCGTAGACACGACAACCCGCAGACATTGTGGATGAGGAATCTTGTTGGGAGAAGTACCGGACATTGAGTGAGGGTTTCGGGACAACATGCCATTTCAAGAGTATTGTAAAATGAAGATTGGTAGCAGGCCCAGAGAGATTACCAGACACAGGTACCTGAGTTTCAGAGGAGATTGGGACAAATCTCTATTCCACACTTCGATGGCTCTAAGAAGTGTACTGCGCAATCTTGGATTCAGAAGTTGAAGACTTACTTCGACTTGAATCCCATGCGTGAAGAGGATGCAATTAAGTTTGCTATCCTACACCTCGAGGGAGATGCTCATGACTGGTGGCATCATGGATTGATCACACAGGGGCACATGCATATCACTACTTATGCAGATTTTACACAGAGGTTGATGAGCAGGTTCGACAGGAGGGACCCAGATAGGCACTTCAGGGAGTTGACTCACTTGAGGCAGACAGGTTCTCTAGATCAGTACATTGCAGATTTTCAGAGGTTATCAGTTATGGTATCTGATGTTTCAGAGATGAGGTTGACTTCACTCTTCATGGCAGGGTTGACTGATGCCTTAGCAGGATTTGTGAAGGCATTTGAGCCTTCTTCTTTGCATGAGGCTATTAGGAGATCTCGAGACTTGGAGTTATCCACTCCAAAGTCGAGGGTTCCACCTCGCGTTCAGCAAAGAGAACCTCCATCTGGATCAGACGAACTTCAGCAGAGGGAGCCTCCACCGAGGCAGGAGGTGGCTAAGAAGCCATTCATTTCCCGAGAGGACAAAGATGAGTTGAGGTGAAAGAAACTATGTTTTGATTGCCGCACACCTTGGGTTCCAGGACATGATTGCAGAGGTAGAGGGAAGGCCCAATTCATCGAGGTCTTTGAGGAGAGTGAGGATGACAGAGGTGAGGAGTTGGAGACTCACGAGATGGATGATGGGGATGGAGTTGCGATGGATAGTGCTGATGCGGAGCAGGAGGAGGAGACTTTCCCTCGGGAGATTATAGCCACATTGTCTAGTACTCCGATGTACAAGGCATTTAGGATTAGAGGAGTTATGCAGGGTCAACGAGTTATGGTACTCATTGACATAGTGGGGCTACCCACAACTTTATTGATGCATCATTGGTGGAGAGACAAGGTTTACAGACGAAGGACTTTGAGGGCTTCAACATTGTTGTAGCCAATGGGGAGTATATGAGATGCACACGGAGAGTTCCACAATTGAGCATCACCATGGGTAACTACACAGTTACTGATGATTTCCACATTGTTGGTATGGGAGTGACCCACATAGTGTTGGGAGTGCAGTGGCTTCACTCTCTTGGTGAGTTTCGGACTAACTTCCAGACGATGGAGCTGAAGTTTAAGTCCGAAGGCAGGAATGTGATTTTGAGGGGATTATCGGCAGGAGCACCTAGGGTGGTTGCAGCTGAGGGGATGGAGAGGACTTTCCAGCATAATGAGGGGTTTTATTATTGTGGATCGATGTGGAGTATGATGGATGTGGGTGTGACCAATAGTGTTGCACATAAGGCAGTTACAGAGATTGGGATTACAGGTTCAGATCATCCGAGTTTATCATTATGTTGGTTGTCTGAGGTTTCGGTAGACTGGAGATCTCATTTGCTTGTTGAGTACTCCAAGAACCGACACACTTGTGAGATTCTGGATGGTCACATACAGGATGATAACTATAGATTGGAGGATGAGATGATCTTCTATCAGGACAGATTGTACCTTGTGTCGGATTCATGGTTGAGGATGGAGATACTGCGACATGTGCATTATTCTTCCATGTCTGGACACTTGAGCTTTGATGAGACCTTCAACTTCATATGGGAAAGGGTCAGATGGCATGGGTTGAGGGAGGATATCCTCAACTTTGTGCAGGGATGTGTAGTTTGTCATGGTGACAAATCTAGAGTATGCATGTTCCTTATTTCTGGAGTTGATAGGGGATAACACTCCTATATGTTTTACTGCTTATGTGGATGACGAGCACTTCACCCATGTGCTAGCTAGCCGAGGGACGGAGTCGACAGGAGATGCAGTGAGTGATCACATGATGACAGTTTTGCAGTGGCAGGGATTGGACAGATTGACAATTTCAGTATGGGTACCAGTAGAGAGTCGATGTGGGCATTATTCTACTTCGGGGCAACATTGTTATCTACACTGCATGGAGAGCATGATGACTATATGAGGTGTTTTGGTTACTTCGGATCACACCGATCTTTGGTTGACTGCAGGGTGAGATGGAGGCACTTACTTTGTGGTATTCAGTTTCTACAGCACAGGAGGATAATGCTTGGGGTCAAGCATTTTTCGGGAGGGGAGGATTGTAATGTCCCCAATTCCGAGCAGTTGGCCTAACGGCCATATTTTGGTCTTAGCCTTGGTCATTCCCAAGGGGCTAACGACTTTGGAGGTTATTGGGGATGGTTGTCTGATTTCCTACTATGTTTTTGTTATATTTTGGGCATTGGGAGGGTCTAATGGGCCCTTTGTGTTCTATTTTGTCGTTGGGATCACTTAAGTGGACACTTTTGGCATTTAATGTTATGTTTCTTCGTTGGGGCCACTTAAAGTCCCTTTTTGGCGACTTGGGGGGATATGTATTGCATTAAATGTTATATTTCTTCGTTGGGCTCATAAAAAGCTATATAAGGAGGTGGAGGGTGGAGTTGGAAATCATTCTTGCATACATATTTTCTTTGGTGATACTTGATAGTGAGCAACTGTTGTTTGCTTGTTCCGCTTGTGGAGTGAATCCCACAAGATCCCTAGCTTCGGTGGTGAGAGATCCACTCCTAGCTAGAAGGGCACTCTTCGGTGGTGAAAGATCCACCCTAGTTTGCTAGGCTCTTGCACCTTTTCAGATCTGATTTGCAGTCATCTTCAGGCAGGGTTTTCCAAGGGCAGTTTCGGGAAAATCACGATAACTTTCTGGGTTTTTCTCCGTTTGAAGCGAAATTCGTTGTGGCAGCTAAGGAGAGGTTCTTTGACGAAACGACAGGGTTTGTTGAGGGTTTCAGCCATTCCTAAGCAAAAACGACCTGTTTGGAGAATTGCAGGCCCTAAAATTTAGGGTTTCGGGTGGAATTTTCCAGATCTGAAGGTTGGCCTGTTTTTCTCATATTTTTCATAAGTTATTTCCAGAATTTCAGCTTTTTATGTTTGGTATTCGAAAAGATATGAATTTTCCGGAATTCTATCATTTTCAGAGCTTATAAAAAAATTCCTGGCAGTTTCCTATGTTATAAAAAATACAAAAACAGTTTATTATTGTTAGTTATTATTTTTGCCAGCTTCTGTGAAATTTGAAGTGTTTTGGGCAAGTATTTTTCAAGATATCATATTTTTATTGTTCGCTGCCCTATTTTTGCAAAAATCAGAAAAAAAATCAGATTTAGTATTTGCTGCAAATTTCTGTATTTTGTCAATTTTTTGTAAGATCCCAACAAGGGATATTTCACAAAAACACATGGATGGTGCTTGACACACAATATGAAAACTTAGAAATAGCTTAAGCGGTAGCACAAACATCAATAAAGAGAGTTTAATGATAACGTAACACTTAGTTTGAACCAAATCACCTATTTGAAGATTATTATTTTTGCGGAAACTTTATTTGTTTGACTTTTAGTCATTACCCCACCGACTTTCACGAGTAGTCATTACTCTAATGTCATTTTTCCTCATGTATTTGTTGGTAATTATCATAAGGCAAAAGGACCTACTTCAAAATAAACATAAAATAAATGATTTGGTTGTAATTATGTTAATCCCATGTCATAATAATTGATGATTGGGTTATAATTGGGTTAATCCTGTGTCGATAATAATTGTGAGATAGGGAAATTTATTGGACACTTCATGGAAAAAGAGGTTAAAGGGTGAGAATCTCAAAGTGGTGAATTTTTCGTAAAGGCATAAATTTCTAATACAAACTAACAACTTAACACTATATATAAACAATGACTCACTCCGAGTTACTACTTTTAGGTGTCTATTCATAACATTTTTTCATAAATATATAGAATAAATAATGATATCTTTTTTTTGAAAATATAAAAAACAAGTTATATTAATGGGACACAACTTTAACCTCTTTCAAATTTAAACATGTGTTTCCTTTATTAGTCGATAGGCTATATAACGTGAGAAAGAGCCCCTCCCAAAAACATGCCCAAATTGCCTCACCCCATAAATCCCTCACGTTGGAAATAGACATGCCCGAAATCCTTCGAGTTGGAAAAAGTGTTGCACGACAACCGCTAATAAAATATCCTCGTCTTCATTTATAGGGTTAAATATATTGTATTTTCGTTTAAATAGCCCCATATGTTATTGTGAATCGATATCCTTGCGGTGCATTGACATTGTTTCATCAAATGCAACCAACATGTGTCTAATTTGATCAACTCACTTGTCTTAACATACTATCCACCTATACGAAAAATAGAGTTTTGTACATCGTTGGGGATGATGAGGTGGCAAAAACCCTAGTTTTGGCTCCGAAGTTAGTGTTGGTTTGGGCAACAAGTGGAGAAGATGATGGTTTGGGGGGTAGCATTGGTGGCTATTTGGGTGGTGGCTCGGGAAATGGATGAGATGCCATGGCGGTGTATGAGGAGGCTCTAGCCTTGGCAGAGTACTAGCATCCGCCTATCCCGTACTGCAAAGTGGGGGCTAAAAAACAAGACATGGATTGATGTAGTCAATATGTGTAAAGCCAAAGGCCATAACCTTTGTTAAGATCCTCTTAATCTCTGTTAAAATGGGTGATTTAAAACATGGTGTTGTGTTGTAATATGCATAACATCGCCTAAATATTTGCACCAGTTTCATGCCTAATTTAATTTATTGTACTTCCTCCTTTACCTATTATTTTGCCAATTCTTTCATTTTGGCACAACATCCTAAACAAAATTCTTTTCTTGACCCATCATCTCTTCTCTGTCTGACCACCCCCTCCCCATTCCCCCAACCAATAATACCTAAGACCGACAAAGCCAACAACCCATGGAGCACCGGTTTGCTTTTATACCCACCAAGAGTTATCGATGAAAACCTAACATGAGCAAAACCTTCTTCAAAATGGCATCCCAAACCGAATTCTAAAAGCCCAAAAATGAAAAATAAAATAGCCACATGATATTGTTTTTGAGTATGGCCAAAGGAGGTTTAATCAAATATAAAGGCAAATAAAAGTGAAGGCTTAAAATATTTAATAATTATTAACCCCCTTGATATTTGTTGGAGAGTAGTAGCTCTGACAACCTCTTGTATGTTTTTCTCTCTATCCCACATGTCAATGGAGTGTTATGGAACTTTGCATTCAAAGAGGAAATTAATCCTCAATAATGTAAATGTTTGTCTTTCTCAAATGTTTTGTGTTTTTATTTTACTTAATTAATCATAATAAGATGTATATATATTATTTCTAGATTGGGGTTTATTAAGGTGAAATAAATTTGCAGCATATTCTTGTTGGTGGGAAATTTATTAATGTCCTTGCCATATCCTTGTTGGTGGGAGATTTCATGACTTTTTGGATTGTTTGTTCAATATGCGGAAGGCAAGGGAGACTTTGTGGTTACGACTCCAACTCATGTTTAACATTGACGACCATTTACATGTGTTTATTTATTTTTAACTATAAATAATTAATAATTTCATAACTTTCTTTGTAAGTTTCTTATTGATAGGTGATAGATGGTGTCACAAAGATTTAGACATGGTCATAGTTTATTGTGATCTTTGCGCCAATAAGGTGTTTGTTATAATGGAGGTGGTCCTCTCATTAATATAGTATGCAAATAATGGTGACACCCCAACCTCTGTCTTTAGCTCAAGTGACGCTAATGGTGATGACGACAATAGACATGCTTAGTGCTATGGACTTGGTGCACCTTGAACTACCAAAGTCAAACATACCTCTTCAATACATCTTGAAGTAGCTTCACGACTTTACAAACCCAAAGATTTAACTATCCCAAAACATTGCATATACAACAATCTTGACCGACTATCAAAAATAATAATTATAAAAACAGATACCTAAAGTTACCCTTCAAATGAATTCGCGTTCAAAATTGCACACGTCACGGCCGTCAAAGGGATTTGAACACGTCAGAGAAGTGTAATATTAATTTTGTCCGTAAAAAAAATCAAGATGTAAAAATTGTTTGACAAATGTGAAGGTTTATATTTTATTAAAATGTCCCTCGAAGGGCGTCATTTCAAGTCCGCCACTTGCATGTTTAACTTGCAAGTTTTCACCATAAATGTTCCACCGAACTTTTCTTCAAGCGTCTATTCATAATTTTCATTGGATTTGTGCAAATATTCAATATGATTATGCATCTGCCAAATGACTCATGTTCTGGGAGTGGGAAATCTATTTTAAAACATTTCTCCTGTAAGTTGTAACGTATGGAGTAATAGGGGTGGGGCTATTCATATTTATGGAGTAATGAAAGCTACGATGGCTCCATGTTGAGCAGACCTGTGATTCCCACTCTCCCACCACTCCCACTGTCTGTCCACCTCCCATGCTTCATTAACTATATCCAACAAATTTCTAATAACTAAAATATTGAGCAACTAAATTAAAAAAATCTTTAATTGGACAATTGACATTCAACGTAGACTGTATTAAATGTGAATAGAGGAGTCTAGACTCTAGACGCAACTGTAGCCTCCAGACACAACTATAGCCTCTAGCCGTATATTATGCATAGTAAATAAAAATAAATAGATGCTTGGTAAGGCACCTCAATGAATATTGCTAAAAGCCCAGTATTGATTTTTAATTTGATAACTGTTTCACAAAAAAATTGGGTCCAAATTTCACATAATATATTTGATTTGAGTTTAAAATAGTAATACCTACACATTAAGAATTGCAGTTGGACTGTGGAGAGGGCCTGTACATTTAATGAGTTAATTTTTGCAAGAAAAATAACTATTTCGTCATTTTCCAATTCAATAGATAACAAAATTAGAGGGACCAGTTGGGGCCTTGCCTTCATCTTGTCCCAAAGGCTGAAGCAGGCACACTTGTGAGTCACCTTAGACTGAGAAATAGAATGAACTCTGCACATTTTATATTTTCATTACTGAAACTATTGATTAAGCGCTTCTCCATCTTAAAATTAACTATTCTTGTAGCTATTGAATGATTTTTTTGTTTTGTATTTTATGATTGATGAAAGTTAAAAATCATGATTATGTTATTGCAAGTAACATTCAATTGCACTTTTGGAAAACAAATTAAGTGGCATAATTATTTACCACTTCAAAATTGTCACCTTGATAGCATAAAGTCATTGGAATCCCCATACGTCTTTACCTTAACATATGTGCAAGAGGTTTTAGCGTTGGTCCAAATATCCCATTGGAACTCCATTTCTATCTTTTTAATGCAACATGTTTCTAATTTTAATATATATTTTTTATTGTATGTTGATTTTTATTACTAGGCTCTATATTATAATTTAGCAAGTTAAATTTGAGCAAAAGAACCTTGTTGTATTGTCATTAATTTTTAGGCTTATTATGTGTATTAAAATTTTAGTTTGTCACTTTGTAATTTCAATGTTGATCGGAGGGTTTAATTTTATTTATTTTTATTGGATCTCACAATATATCTTATTCATTAGATTATTTTATTAACCAATGACCGTGACAAGTTATGTTAATTTATTAGTTAATAGTAGAATACTCAGATCCCTAAAGTTGCATGAATTTTTTTTAATAAATAGAAATAAAATGGCCTTTTTTTTGTAATTAAATATTAGACAATATAAAGTGTACATTTTATTATAGCAAGAAGAAACATAATATTAAAAACACAATAAATGATGCAAGTACTGATACATCTATGTATTCAACATGTCTAGACATAAAAAAATTCAATCTATATTTTAAAATGAGTAGTGGAGATAACTGTCATTATTACAAACATTTTTTCAAGTTTGAATATATTTTTAAACTTAAAAAGGTCATGTCATTTACAATCATACACACTTTCATCCACAAAATTAAAAGACTTCATTGTCAAGTCATATCCACATTGCCCCTTCTTTCCATCCCATCTACAAGCATTAATGATAAACCTGCAAAAAAATACAAATTTGTAAGGCTCAAGAAACACTATGCATTTATTGAAGGGTGGAATTCAAACAAATATATCTCACCTAAAAATTCACCATGGCCATTAGATTTATCATCTCATCACTCTCAATCCACACTAACCAAATTCAACCAATCACAAACAAGCACATGGATCAAGCACCCAATGCAGGTTCAACAACATCTATAAATACATTTCATTGTTCAACAATCAAATTTCACAATTTTCCCTTTCTCAAATTGGAGCATCGACCCAAACTTGTTTGGCAGGTCTCAGTTCTGGTAAGAGTTTGAAAATATTCCAATATTATAATTACATTATTTGCATTCTCAGCTCAACTCATTTTCCATTTGTAGGAAATGAACTTTGAATATATATAGATATTCTAGTTTAGTTACTCTACACAGAAAACCTGCAAATAAAATATTTATATGAAACATGCATAAAATAGTTTCTTCATTTTTATTTTATAGTTCAGTTTCAGAAAACCTGCAAATAATATTATTCTTCCCAAGCAGCTGAAAAGGCAAAATACGTGCAATTAAAAATAAGGTAAATATAATATAAACAACTACCAGCAACATGATATTCATTGGCTAGTTCAGTATTACATACAAGTATATAATAAGAAATATATTCTCATTAATGTTGTGTGTATACAAACTCAAATCGAGTTAATCTTTTTTTTTGCGTAACTTATTTGCAGGAATTTTGTGTGCATGGAAACCTGTTTTAGAAAATGCAATTCAAAAAGACTATTTTATGCATGTTTCATATATATATCTTATTTACAGATTTTATGCGCCTAAACTAGAATATCTATATTTATTCAGTGTCATTTTCCTGTATACATATATGCATACTACAGTTTCCAATACACGCAAAAACCTGCACATAAGAAGGTGAATGAATATATAAATCTATATAATTTGAGTTCATATACACAATGCAAATGACAATAGTTGTATTTATAACTGTATATAAAACTGAAGTAGATAATGAATATCTTGTTGCTGGTAATTATTCATATTATAATTAATTTCATTTTAGAATGCCATCGTCTGTATGAAATTAGACTCTGAATCATATCTGTCAAGATAACTACTTCGACCAAAGAGGATAGTAAAATGCCTGGTGGAGGGATCAAATGCCAGCCCACAAAAAACCCACCCATCCATGTCTGAATTGTTATTACAGTAAATATAAAAACCAATTTATTCATCACATCATGTATTACAAATGTCCAAACTTGGTTTATTGTTGAAAGGTTTTGGATTTTTTCGAAATTCTTTATGGGATATGCAGTGCATTTATACCTCCCATTAAGAATGACAGTGCCAGCTGTTAGGAAATGTGACTTGGTCATTTTAAACGCCTCCGCCATTGAATGCATTATTAAATCCTGTCGACTTTAATTAATGTCCCCCTGTGTGCCCGTAACTCCATATTCCAGAGGCGGTGGCGTGGGAAAGAATGAACCTCCATAGTGGCGGTGGCCTGTCCGCGACGTGAGCAGCTTCAATTTAGTTGTTGGTGACCACGTCACATACATTTTCAATTTAGTATTCAATTTAAATGTTGTTACATTTAATATAAAAACTAATTATATACCTATAACATCTTGCATTCGAAATCAGTGACCGTGCTTTGGTTGTTCATATTGTTTGAAAATGCACTGATATTATTCCTTGTGTTTTTAAGGTGTTATTTGCTAACATGAGGAGAAAACGATCACTCAAGAGAGTCCGCCCTGCTTGCGCCAAAACAAGGGGAGTCATATTTCCACCAAGTGAACCAGAAGAAGACGAGGTTGGCAACAATGGACCACAACTACAGTGCATGAATCAAAATCAGTGGAGGGGCAAAGAACAAAAAAAAATCAGAATACGTGGAGATTGGGATGAGACTAGCATGAATAATGCCATCAAAGAAGTCGAAGATTATGGTTCCTCAACACATGGTGCTGCAAGAAAGTGGGGCATACCTCCAAGCACACTTACTTCATGGTTGTTGGGGATAACCACTAAGAAAACAAAGGGACCACCCACAATTCTTACTAAAGAAGAAGAACTTGAGTTGGTGCAATGGTGTCATGAAATGGCTGATATGGGTCATGGGTTAGAAATATCACAACTTAAAGCATATGTGGCACAAATATGCGAATCTAGATCCACCCCATTCACAGATGGTATCCCTGGAAACTCATGGTGGGCAGGTTTTAAAAGAAGGCACCCAAATTTAATTTTGAGGACAGCAGAAGGCCTTGATAGAGATAGGGCAGTAAGTCTAAGACCATCTATTGTTAATTCTTTCTATCTGAATTTGTCCTCTGTTTACAAATCTAACATGTATGAGCCGAGAAAAATATGGAATTGTGATGAAACTGGATTACAAGCAGGAAAAAATTGTGGTATGAGAGTACTTGCTAGAAGAGGAAGTAGAAGTGTCCCATACATAATCCCAAAAAGCAGAGAATGGATAACCATATTATGTTGTGTCAATGCTGCTTGGACAAAGCATCCCTGGTTTCTATCTTTTCAAAGGGAAGAAACAATTGCAGAATTACATAGCAGGTTGTGAGCCTGGTGCTTGCATGGCAGCACAACCTCATGCATGGATGACAAAGGAGTTATTTATGAAATGGTTGCATCATTTTGCAGCATGTGTGCCTGGTGGTGTGTCTCCAAATAACAGACATTTATTGATTTTTGATGGTCACGGTTCTCATGTGGCTCTAGGAACAATTCAAGAGGCGCGAAGTTTGGGGATAGATTTACTTACTTTACCAGCACATACTTCTCACAAACTACAACCTCTAGATGTCAGTGTCTTTGCTCCATTCAAAAGTTACTTCAAAGAGGAAAGGCGTAAATGGCTATTTGAGAAACATGGGATAGATGTCAACAGGGCAGAATTAGCTACATTGGGGAGTAGGGCTTTCCAAAAGGCTCTTTCCCTGAAAATATTAAAGTAGGTTTCAAGAGGACAGGTATATGGCCTCTTAATCCACATGCCTTGGATGAGGACATGGCACCTAGCAAAACATTTGACACATCTAGTCGAGATGAATCACATGCAGCAGAAAATATATTAAGGCTAGCTAGAGATAATTTAGAGGTGTCAAGTAGTGAGTTGTGTAGTGAAGATGTTGAGATTGTACTCAACACACAAACAAGTAAAGAATGTGATGCTGAACATAATGAACAAAACACAAATGAATCTGTTCAACAAAAACTTCAACTCAGAGTGGAGGGAGTCAATTCAATGAGTCGCTAGCATTGCCTACCCAAGTTAGTTGTCCTGATTGGATGAAAGAAGCTGCTCTTAATCTTGGTGTCAATTTGAACAACATTGAAGAAGACACCTTATGTACTCCCTCACAACCATCAGTACTTCATGAGTCAGATGTGGTCCACTACTTTGTCAACACTCTAGATGAGGAACACATTGATGCAGCAGAGTTAGAGGAAGCAGATATTAGAGCAGAAAATGGGGACAAAACATTCGAGGAAAATAGAGGACAAAGTTCCATTTCTAAATTTTTGAAACTTCCAATGGAAAGGGTGAAGGATTCATCAAGGTCAAATTGTAATGATGGAATACGATTAAGTAGAGAATCTCAACTCATCACTACTGATCAATATATGGAGCTGCTCATGGAAAAAGAGAAGCGAAAGAAAGAAATTGAAGAGTTAAAGCAAAGAAAAAGGGTACAGATGCAAGAGAAGAAGGCAGAGAGAATTGCTGAAAGGGAACGAAAAGAACAAGAGAAGATTGAAAAGGAAATTAGAAGGCAAGAAAAAGAACATCAGAAGTCGATGCAGAGGCAAGAAAAAGAGATGAAGAAAGAGCAAGAAAGGATCCAAAGAGACCAAGAAAGGAAGGAGAAAGAGTTTGAGAAGGCAAGAAGGGAGTTGGGAAGGCAAAGGAGACTTAGTACTCCACAAAATCCTTTGCCTGAAGAACACCCATTATTGAGGGAATTAATTTCCATGCATTGTCCCCAGTTGTTGTCAGTGCATAATGTTCAACCTGGGGTAAGTGGTTCCAATCCATTCTCAACACTACCTGTGCAAGAAACCAACATTGGAACTCAACCACTTACATACAACACATCAACTTCAAGCATGGCTACAGATTCACCCCCACCATTTCCTAGTTTTTGGAAGTAGGTGCCATATATACTATACAAACTTTTTGGAGGCTTATTAGGGCCATTCGAATAGTATATAACTGATATATATATATATATATATATATATATATATATATATATATATATATATATATATATATATATATATATATATATATATATATATATATAATATATATTCTAATTTATATGGGCCAAATATATTTCTAATCGATGTAAGGCCATGGCTATTTTTGATTTATGTATTCCCAGCCACATATGATATCGAAGTAATAGATGATCTAAATATGTTTTGATATGTACAATTGCTTGAAATATGTAATGAAAAATAGCTTAGTTTCATATTGTATGTAAAACAACTGTGTTTTGTATATTTCTCTAAAATAAAATTGTAATATCTTTCATTTTTCACGAAAATGATGCAATACAATTGATGATATTTGATCAAAATCCAACACAACAATCATGCTATGTTCCTATCATTGCCTTAGTGAGGGCAGTATCCTCACCAGAGTTGTCAGTATCATTTAGGGAGGTACCAGCAAGGACATTCGTTCGTCCAAAACCCTACAAAAGAAAAATTAGGATGCAAAAGCACAATTTATATTTCGATGGGTAAAAAAAATTATGGGCAACAAAAATTTTCCTGTGACATTTATTGTGTTCAAAAACACAATTCACCTGTCAGTTGAGGGTGAGTTGTGGACAGGAGAAACTGTGGCTTTTTGCATTCCATCATGGGTTCGTTCTGCCTGAATTGCCATTACAGGTGTTGCAGTGCTATGAAGTATTGTTGTGGTCATCGTGCATATGCTTGTGCTTTTGGTATTATTCAGTTGCTGACACATTTTTTAACGTCTTTCACATCTCATTCTCATTCTGCAACTCCTGCCGAGTCTTTGCAGACCTGAATTTTTTTTTTGTAAACTGTTATAGGTGGCTTAAGTAATATAAAATAGTTTTTTCCTGTTCTCAGAAGAAAGATTGTATGGTAACTACACAGAACATGCGGGTCGAAACTATTGTTGTGTCTGTCATTTAGCTATAAAAATATGATACTTTAGTGCTATTACGTACTCACACAGTCGCACTACAGAAAATATAAAATCTTCTAACTGAAAAGAGTTATTAAAAATCCAGTACCTTTATAGAGAGCGCAATCAAGATGAAAATATTGACTGCAAGGTCGACAAGCAATGCTACTGTGAGAGAGGATTCATGGGAAAGAGCTTAAGATACAAAATCCCACTAATAATGGTCCTATCAGAACTGAAGCTGAAGTTAAAAGAATAAATCTGGAAGAATAAAGCTGAAGAGTCTCTACCTGTTCAGGAAAACTAAGAAAATCTGTACACGCTTTTCCCACACTAACCTGCACAAACTACTGTTAAGATTTATCTTCATTACGGGTTTTGAGGAATTACTGTTAAGATTTAATTACCAATTAAATGGCAGACAATATAGGAAACATGGCACTTTCAGGAGACATTACTTGAGCAACGTGGATCAGATCCAATGGCCGACTACCGCTTCAGACCTGATTAATTGCATCTTTGTTGATGACAGTAATCTTTAGTGCCTGCCCCGTATTTGATGAATTAACAAAAACTATCAATAAGCTCCCAAGAACGTTGGCTTGCCTGCCCCACGCTTGCCTGCCCCACAACGGGAAAGCTCCATGCTTGCCTGCTCCACAACTGTAAAAAAGTTAAAATGAAAAGCTCTGCTAAACGTCAGAGACACCGCCCACGCCGCAGAGAAAAAACACGACCAGCACGGTCCGGGTAAGCCACGACCAGACCAAGGAAACGGGTAAGCCACGACTAGACCAAGGAAACGGGTAAACAACCCACGACCAGACCAAAGAAACGGGTAAAAAGCCACCATTGCTACGTATCTAATAAACTTGTTGCAGGCTGAAGCTGCTCACGTCGCGGACAGGCCACCGCCACAATGGAGGTTCATTCTTTCCCACGCCACCGCCTCTGGTTGTTGGAGTTACGGGCATACAGGGGGACATTAATTAAAGTAGATAGGATTTAATAGTTCATTCAATGGCGGAGGCGTTCCTAACAGCTGGCACTGTCATTCTTAATGGGAGGTATAAATGCACTCCATCTGCCAGAAAGAATTTCGAAAAAATCCAAAAGTTTTCAACAATAAACCAAGTTTGGATATTTTTAATGCATGATGTTATAAATAAATTAGTTTTTATATTTACTGTAATAACATTAAAATTGAATAGTATAACATAGATTTTCTATCGATCATTGGATGACACTATCTCGATGGATAGTGTATACTTTTTTAACATGCAATTTTAATATCTTGTAAAAAGTGGTTTAGAAAATATATGTAGAGTGGTCGCTCTACGTTGAAACGAAATTTGTAAGTCGAAAACATGTTGAAATATAAAAGGGTGTTTTTAAAAAATTGAAATTCAATATATATGTGTGTGAAAAATGACACCAAACTTCAATTCACGATGATTTCCTAGACCCGTGTGAAAATTCGCAACCCGAGTCACCAAACCGTGATTAAACTGGGCAAGAGTATTTTAAAAATATTTAGTTCAGATCCTAGTTCAGGGAGGAGCACCAGCAGACAAATTTATAGAACATAAAAACATTACCGCTGTATCAAAAAAATCAAGTGGTCTGTAAATTAGGGCAAAAGAAAAACAAGAGTCAGCAGCCATGGGCAAACAAAAGGGAGATGGAGCTCGCAGTAAAACTCGCCCATCCAGTAGCAAGTAAGTTAATTTTAATTTTGTTAAATCCTTGTATGTTACTCAAATTATGACAAGACTGCTGTTTTCTAAAGATGTAACCGAGAAGCAGTAATTTCTGAAAACTTCGATTGCCTTGTGAAATATGAAGCTCGCGAACATTGATATAACATGTTCATAAATTTATAACTTAGAGACGTGCGCATATGCGTATAATTAGATCGAAATTTTCTTCCATACTAAATTTGCGGCAATCGCCTGTTTAGTCTTTCAAAAACATTTAATCAGCTAACTTTGAACAAGAAAGGTTCGAATTTTAATTCAAGTTAAGGCCGTCTTGCTGTGTACGGAAACAAGCGTTAAAGAAATATGTAGGTTTTCTGGTCAAATTTAGGGGAATTGGGTACAAATTATACAATTACAAATAGACTTAAGGGCGTTATTTTTCCTAATTTGGATTAGGTTCAGTTTATTTTATTCAAATCTTGCCTTAAATGATACAGTCTACTGTTTGTCACTTTCTCGTTTACAAAAGATTGTGAATGTTGAATTTTACCGAATTTGACTAGAAATTATGAATTTTAATGAAGTTGAATAAAGATTGTGAATTTTAATTTGTTTTAAAGCACGGCTGTTTCTTAGCTGTAAGATGCCCCGGGAATCTTAATGATCTTAGTTTATCAAGTTTATCAGGCAGCCGCACCCCACCACAATAATAAAGCCCATCACTCCAGCAGACATGTGGCAAGGTTGTGGTGCAATATGATTATAGGGTTCATATGAGAGCGATATTCACAATTTCTATATAATTTCGTTAAAATTCAAGATGCTTACAAATTTTAAGATGCGGCATACCCTACGCTTTGTTGAAGGCATCCCATAACCTCACCGAAGATTTACCATTAAAAAGCGTTTACTAGCCCATCAGAGTGGCCTTTTTCTGACTAATCTATAACTGCTTTACAGAAGAACTTGCAACATAAAGCTCCAAACAAATAACAATGTTAATGTTACATGGTAGCTGTTAACCTAATCTGACATATAACTACACAAGGTACAACTGGCTGACATAAAACTTTGTAAGCTAACAAAAAAAATACAATTGACCGACACAAAACTTTGTTGACCTATTGAAAAGAGCAAAGCCTGTAAAGATTCCAATTATCCAAACAAACACTATAACTAACTGAAGTGAATAATCTTTTGATATTATAGCAGTTCCCTTTCCTTGAGTAGCCTTTCCCCAAAGGGATTGTAGACGTAGTTCTGGATGTTTATTGTTTCAGGCCTGCTCACACCACGTTGTGTAAGGTAAGGTCCTTTTATCGGATGATATACTTTCTTTGTATCCTATTCCTCCATTTCTTTTGTTTGGTGGCCAAAATGTAATTTGGAACCATGGCAACATGGCCTTCATCACCTAGAGGTGCAAGGTATTTGGAATTTTGATGTTTTTGCTCAACTACTATTTTCAAGCACGAGGTATTGTGCACCCACGTTTCTAAATTCTATATGTAGCCCGAGAGTGTATGCAATCTGTTACACTGTCTCCAATATTTTGTAAGGCACATAGCATCAAGTTCCAATTTTCTTTGCTTCTCTCCTTTCAAGAGGTTTATATTTATAGTAACTCTTAGAAGACCCAATCACTTACCTCAGATGCTTTCTCAATTTGGCGCAGGTACTATTGGAATTTCATTGTACTTTGTGCCATCTTGGGGGTCTTCTGTAATGAGGTTATACCGGCAGTTTTCAAGGAAAGTATGAGCAAATGACACTTGGGTGTTTTCAATAGACAAATTAATAAGTAGGGGAGGATCATAACCATACAAGGCCTCAAGTATTGGCATACTAATAGTTGTATATCTTGTATTGGATTAGTTATTTGCCAAGTACAACCAATTTGGCCGTAAAGTTTAATGCTCAGCACTATAAAGTCTTAAGTACCCTTTTAGACATTTGTTAACAATCTCGATTTGTCCACCCGTTTGAGGGTGATAGTCTATACTTGGGTTAATGTGGTCTCAACATGTGTAAACAAGCTCCTTTCCAATAATTATACCTGAATATTGGATCTTGGTCACAAAAAATGTTCTTTGGAAATCAATGTGATAGATAGACACATAGTTAGAAGACTCGGCGAGTAATCGCCAAAGAAAGCCCCAAACAAATAATCGCCAAAAAAAATCGCAAAAAAAGACTCGCCGAGTTTTGGCGAGCCCTCAATTATTTATTCTTGTTGCATGGTGTCTCGACCTAAATTATTCATTTCTTTCCACGTGGGCTCCAAGGTTGACTGCATCACTAGGGGTTTTGTCTCTATTGACGTTCTTTTCTGAGTTCTGATGTTTTGGCCGCCTTCCCTACAAGCTTTCAAGCTCTCTCTGTGTGGGCTTCAAATAAATCACACGTGACCATTATATTCATCTATCCCTCATCGCAAAAATTTGTGGTCAACTATGTTTAATTTGTGTATAGCTATGATTGACTCCAGTGAGCACTTTCCCTTGGCTATGAATACTAAATTCACCTTGCTTGCATAGGTTTGGATAGCTTTGTACATCTCACGGATATGGATTGAGTTTTATTTCTTTGTCATTCTTTTTGCATGATTCTTCTCAATGGCTCAGCTTTCAATATTTTCAACCTCCTTCCACATGGCATCTCTAAGATATTCTTCTACACATGTTGGTGGGCGGCTGAGTTGACTGTCTACCTTCTCCTGCGCTTCCAATCACCACCAAAACAGTGATATGTGTGCTTTCAAGCTCTTATTTCCATATACAACATTGTTTAACTTTAGATCAACGCAATGATTAGGCTTATATTACGATAACTTGGTACAATATCTTCTATTTTCTCTTACAAATTACGAGTACTGGTGATGGAGGACAACTTATCAGCCGGCTGTTGTATTCGCATGATGATGCAATTTTGTATTGTATTTGTATTCAAATCTAATAGAAAACACTTCTCCAACATTTTATGGACTCATTTGATACATTTTGTAGCTATATTTTTCTTAAAATTTACGTTCTTTAAAGAAATTTGCGTATTTTTAAAGTTGCCGAGTATTCCCGAGTATTCTCCGAGTTTTGCCAGTTTTTACCGAGTCAATTTTTTTGGGTCTACCGAGTAGGAGTATGCGAACTATGTATAAACATATTGCATAAATATTTTAGCAACTTGTAAAGCTTTGTCAATGCTTGTGGCATCCTTAAACTTTTACTACTCTCTTTTTCCTTTGACAAGTTTCACATGAAGCCACACAATTTCACATCTTTTTATAGAAAATTCTAGAAAAATTACTACTTATGCTATAATAGGTCTTAAAAAAGCCAATATGACCAACAGTAGGTGAGGAATTGCATTCTCTAAAGAGACCTTCTTTAATTTAGAATTAGCTACAAGGTATATGATTCTTATGGAAAATGAGATCACTTGAAAAGGTAAACCTGACGCCCTCCTCTTTTGTCCTTTCCGGATGGCATAAATAGCTCTCAGTTTTTGCATGTTCAGCCAATTCTTCTTCTTTTCACATATGTTCTACTGCAAATATTGCATGCTACTCAAGTAGTATAGACAAGGAATACGCAACAAGACAAGTTTTTCCCTTAACTGAATTTTGAAATTAAAACTTTGTAGCTTGCCTACCCACTTTGATCACCGTTTTCAAAAATTCCATTTACATAATAAATATTTCAAACTTTATTGTTATGTTTGTTATGTTTGGATATGACATGATGACTGGAGCCATAAGTATGGCCTGAATTTTTTTATAACATGTAAATGTATTAGTATTTCCTTCTCATAGATGCATAACTTCTCCCTCCTAGTCAATTTTCAACTTTTAATAGCAATAGGTTGTTGATATTGTAAGAGCACAACCCATATGCCGGTACTTGAAGCATCACATTCCTCTAGAGAGGGCTGTGAAAAATATGGAAACACAAGTACATGGCTAGAAGCCATTATCTTTTTCATTTTTAGGAATGTGGCTTTTGTCACCGTTGTCCATAAATTGATATTTTCTTATAAGCTCAGTAAGGTGTGTCGTGATGTCTTCAAAGCCCATGACAATAACAATTTTTGTAGAAATTGCATAGCCCTTAAAAACCCCTCATATGGGTTGCATTAATGGGAATGTGCCAATCAAGAATAACTTAAAATATTAGCTGGATTAACTTTGATTCCGTCCTTGCGAATTAGGAGGACATTGTAAGTAGGTATGATGGTGAAGGCATGTGTACTCCATAGAGGAGGCACACGTTCAAATTCGAAGGATAGGATATGTACACCTTGTTGAACAATATATGAGGTAAATGGAATAACAATCTCCTTGTGGACTTCCACAAGGGGGGTCTCATACCAAATTGGTGTCATGCTTGGCGGTGACTTAAAAACTACCTTTACCTTTTACTAGCTCGCTCCTGCGCAAATTCATAGTTTGAGTTTTTCGCAAGTATGAAGTTTAAGATGAGAAGTTCTAAATTATTTTAAAGTGATTTAAATGATCCCACCTAGTTTTGACATAAAGAAGGTTATTATCAAAGAAATCCATAAACTTACTCAAATAGGGCTTGTATATTCTGTTCACCGTACCTCAAAATATGGCTGGGGCATTGATTAACCAGTAAAGCATTGTGATGATTGGATCAGATTAACACACGAATAATCTTTATTGATTAATTCAATGAACGAGAAGTACAAACAAACATAGGAAAGATCTATAGATAAGGAGTTTATCCTCATCAAGATCCCTACAATATATCTTCATATGCCTATATCTAATATGAGTTGTCTTTAACAACTGATACACACAAAATATTATTTATTCTATTCCTACGGACTCATAACTAATGTGAGGAATAACAACAAATTCTCAACATTCCCCCTTAGTATGAACATTGAAACGTGGCTACAGACTAAATGAAGGTAGAGAGGGAACTAATTGACCTCTCATCAACCATCCTAGGGATGGAAACTACGAATAGGGATCAACACATCTGTTCAGCCTCCATATCTGTCACACACGGATTTCCTGGATGGACATATCAACCATCTAGGTATGTTTGGAATGCCAATAGCCAAATATGACTTGTCACTAGTTGACATGCTTGGGTATAAATGGTGGAGGCCCTATGGAGCACACTCCTGAACTACAACACTTTGCTATTCGAATTTTGAGCCGAAGCAAGTTCATGAACTTTTGAGAGGAATTGTAGTTGCTTTGCCCACCATTCTAAAAAGAGCAACAAGTTGCTTGTAGAAAGTTGGGGGATCTTGTTTATAGTCGGAGTAATTTACAATTCTATATGAACAAAGCACCAAAAGACTCCACCTCTTCTTCACAATTCCAACAAATTCCAGAAGACGCAACGGATGTATATGAACTTGACTTTTTTGATGATGAATTGAGTGGTGCATCTAGTGACGATGATACCACATCAACTCAACCAAGTGCTCTTTGAACTTTTTTGAAGTTTGAGTGTTGACTCCTAATGGCCAATTGTCACTTTTGGACAATTTCATATGTTTCTTGTAGTTTAACTTTGATAAGTTTATCATTGTTTATAAATGTGGCATCTTCTTATATAGATTTCAAATCTATTTAGTAATGTTTACCTATTTTGACAATTTAGTGGTTCTTATATTAAAAAAATTTTGCAAATTTATATTAGTTGAATTTAATCGCAATTTTTTTCGAATTTTACCTTTGCTAAACTTATTCGAATGTTATCTTTGTGGAACTTGAACACGATCACAAACCTTTTGACTAAGTAGATAACTTAAAGAGAGGAGATCATTATGAGAATGATTCTCATCTTTTTACCCCTCCTATCCATGACAACCATCTGCAAATGTAGGTCTTGGCTAATTTCTTCCTTAGTGTCTCTTTTCACATCCAAGGGCCGTCTTATTGCTTCCCTCACGAACAGTGCAATTTCCAACTTCCAATTACTGCTACCTCGAGGGTTGACAAATGAAGCCATTTCTAGTCTGCCAATCAGGTCGAGAAAGTGCTTGAACACTACTGTTTCTTTTGAAGACTGGAAAACACACTATTTATACTATATAGGCTTGAGCACCATCCATCCATCCATAAGCTGATAAATATATATGAGGCCCCATTCCATATGATCATCTCTCCAGGTACCATATATTAAATTTCAGGTGACTAAGAATTTAATTGGGTAATTGCATGTAATAGCTAATATATCAGCTGCTTATTCAAAACAAGAGAAACTATAGTTTCTGATCAGATTTTGTTTAGACTTTAGACCATCTTAAAAGAATTTTTGTGCACTGTGAATGGAACTTAGATGATTTTATTGCAGCACAAAGTAGCCCTTAGGCTGGCTTGACGTCAGTGGTTAGATGTCGTCTGTGATAAGCAGCAGGTAAGCCAGAGTGTTCTATGCCGGATTGATGATCAGAATCAAGTGACCTTTAAATTGATCGAGTTTTAATTTAATGTATGATAAGCAGCAGGCGAACTAGAAATGTTCTTTGTCAGGTTAATCACCAGAATCAAGTGACCTTTAAATTGATTAAGTTTTAATTATTCTAGGCCTTAGGCTGGCTTGACATCAGTGGTTAGAAGAAATCTATGATAAATGGCAGGTAAGCAAGAATGCTTTCTGCTGGATTAATGATCAGAATCAAGTGACCTGTAAATTGATTAAGTTTTAATTTAATCTATATGATAAGCACTGGGCAAACCAGAAATGTTTTATGTCAGTTTAATCATCCGAATCAAGTGACCTTTAAATTGATTAAGTATTAACTACGCTGGTAGGCACCCTACAATGGGAGCCAGGGGTGATGGTGTACTTTAATGTCCATGAGTTAACAATTAACGTATGATCTTATGAGATCCACTTGACTGTCACATGGAAACATCAACCTTAAATTTGATGTCCATTTGACTATCACCTAGAAGCTTTTTCTTTTTGCTTGGAGAAGTCAGTCAAAAAGTTGGAATATCTTGGTCATGCAGTGGAGTTTGGAGCCTGTTTTTAACGGGAAAGAGTATTTTCATTTTGTGCTCAACATAGTGGTGCAGCTAGTTAATTTTGTAGTGATGGACAGCATACAGAGATTTTTAATCTAATCATCTTTCTCATAAATAAAATTAAAATCAACCATACAGGAAATGTTTTTTTCGGATTTTTGAATCTGTGTATCCCTACCCTTCATCACAGAAAAGAATGGATACATGTTATTATCTGAATTGATGCATTAAGGAAATTGACTATGGACCTAACAAGCTTTGTTTTAATTCTACAGCTCTGCTGCTTCTCTCCTACAGTCAGGGGCCACCGGCATTGGGTTTGGAGGTTATGTTGGAAGTTCTCGTATTGACACAACCTTGACCAAGGAGTCAAATGCTCTTCTGGTAAGCATTTTCTGCATTGGTTATTAGTATTTCTCCTTTTTCCTTCTTACGCGAACATGCATTTCAAGATTTACTTTTTTCTTTGACAACATTCACAACTGATCGCTTTGCTGCAGTGCCTTTAGCATGATGAAAATATAAATAATTAGTTTTTTTTAAAATTTCTGATGAGCAATTGCAAATGTTCAGATTTCCTCAAAAATAATAGTTACTCAATTTTTATTTTGTTTCTCCCAGTCTTAAAGGCCAAGCCTGGCAACTTTTTGCTTTATCAATAATTAAGTTTTTGAATGGATCCTCTATCGAATCCTTCATAAATGTATGACAGGGTTTTAGTGGATTTTTTTCTGTTTATGCAATCTCTCCAATAAGGTTCTTTATGATGCTGTCACACAAACATCTAAACTTCTTGGATTATTGGGGAAAGCTGCAAACTTTTATGGCACACAGTTTGGCAGGTGGTGTTTGTATTCTTGTGGAAGGCAAGGTGCAAGACCACTTTGTATGATAACCTCTCACCTCTCAGCTTACGGGAGTTACTACATTCTAAACAAGAGCCAGTTTTGCTTGTTAAGGTTAATTTTTAGTTTTTTCACAACAATGTTGAGCCATTGCCTTTCGTGTCCAAGGCTCAGATGTTATCTTTTCGGCTTACTTAGGGAAAGACTTTCCTTGTTACCCTGTTGTTAGATTGATGTAAATGTTCTGTTCTATGAAGTAATATGAGGCATTTCTCCACAAAAAAGTTGTATCGTTAATCTCTAATGCTTCATATACTCAACATCTTCAGAGGAAGATTCAAATGACCCTCTTGATGGGACGGACATTTACAATGTAATTCTGTGAACCTCACTTGCCAAGGGGCCTTAAATAATATTTATATAAACATGTATCTGTACGCTTATTCAACTAACTTGTGTTGTGGGTAAAATATCCCTTGAGCAATGCCTGCATAGGTAAACTTTAACCTGCAGGGGTAAAGGAACTTTCTCCAAAATCCCTTACCAATTTTGCATGCCAGTCAATATACAAAGCACACAATTTCTAAATGATAAGGAGGGAAATAATAGCAGTAAATGGATGTTTTTCATTGATACCGGACCTCGAGGGGTGGCGTTGACGGTAAACAATCTGATCTCCCTTACTTTAAATGTCTGAACATATAGAGACAATATGTAATTAGTAGCTGTAGTGGCTATTTAAGATTCTATTTACATTCCAGTGACTTAAATATACAACATATAAGGATGAAAATGATCTGTAAACTCCTAAATTCTATGGCTTGATAGAATTTACAGAATCACGAGAATGTAGTGGTACGCTGCATTGACTTCAAAATGTCAGATTGGAATTCTTAAATGAACTTAGAATTAATGTAGTTTGCTGTTGGAAACATAAAAAATTTCAGAACTGAAACATGAATGGAAATCGATATGAGCAGTAAGCATAAAGTATAAACATGAAGCAACAAGACCATGAAGGTTTTAGTTTGTAAAACCCCAAGCTGGGGACAGACCAGTTGGAAGTGGCAATTGTCCAGCTTTCCAATCTTCTTATGGCCAAAGACGGTTTATAAAGAGATCAATAGAACAAGTACAACAAGCATCATGCCATCTTGCTCACTTAGCTCCTCTCAACTCCCTTTCTTCAATCCTTTTACAACCAACTAAACACCAACTTGTTCACTTACAGCTTGATGATCTCTCCTTTTCACATGCTCAGGAATGTCCTTCTGTGTACCAAAGGATTCCCTGTCGTCTTGGAAACTGAAGAGGCAACGTCCCCTGCTGTTATTGTACTTGTATAGCCAAAATAGGTGAAACTTCCGGTCAATGCAGACTGACAATTTTGTAACCACCATTTTATAGAAATCAGCTGTTATGCAACGGCCCTGACGTTGTGCAACCACCACTCTACATAAAGCGGTGGTTTTGCCATGATACAAGAAATACTTCATTTGAAGCCCTGCTGCTGACTGAAACTGTGTTTGACGAGGTTGGTGATAAAGTGGATTGATTTTCCTGATCCTTGTGGATTATTCCTCACTATTTAAAGCTTTTGGTCCCAAAAAGCTTAGCGGGGGACGATAAGTGGGAAAAGTTCTCCAACTTTCTTCTTGAGGTATCATCTTACTTGTCTTGGTGTCTTTCCTTTGATGTCATCCTGCCAATCCCCAACAAGTCTCTCCGACTTTCTACTGCACCATTACATCCTCCATGAACTCTCCTTGTGCTTCCAAGACAAAGTTTTTAACAGAGGGTAGCGATTGTCCTCCTTGTTCATCAAAGTTGGATGGCTCATATAGGTGTAAATTATCACAAGTTACTACTGAGTACTTCCTCAAAACATAGTGAAGATCAAGACTGAAAGCATTCTCTTCAACATGCCTTAAGATGGTGAATGCCCCAGACCTTAAAAGTTTGAGCTTCCTAGTTTGTTCTTGAAGTCTTTCCTTGCTCAAATACAGCCATACCTCATTTCCTACTTTGAGCTAGCATGCTTCAAAAAGTGACTTGTTTGTGGGTGTTTGTATTGGCCTGTTGTATGGGATATATGCCAAAGGCTCATGTAAGTCCTTGGATACTTGCTGTTGTAACCTTTTATCAGTTGTACCAAAGTCCTATTTACAACTTCCGTTTTAGGATGGAAAGTTGTGATTCGTTGGAGTTTGGCATCCATCTTGTTACACAAAGTTGTCCATAAATTCTCCTGAAATCTGGAATCTCTATTTGGAGCAATGGACTTAGGCAATCCAAAATGCACCCAAACATTACAAAAAAATAGTTCAGCTGCTTAAAACCCTTTTATTGTCTTCTTACATGCAATCAAAACACATATTTTTCTGAATCTATGTACAACGACATATAGATAGGCATGGCCATGCTTATACATAGGTAATCCTCCCACAAAAACCATAGAAATGCCACCAAAAGTGCCTTAAATGGTGCCGTACCTATAAATCTTAGCGAAAAACATTATGATGCTTAGCCATATACACATATTGTCATTTTTCACTCTGTAAACTTCTAATAAAAATATTTTATTAGAATTAAAATTGTGGGACCATGGCCCAAAATACACTTACTGTATCAGTTGTATATGTGTACTATTTAGCCAAATCAGCATGATGTAGATACTGTAGTATGTTGGTATGAAAATGAACGATTTTGTTATCAATGGCCATCTTTGGAGCTGTACTAGTTTCAAAGCTAGGAATGATTAAGAAATGGTATTTATAATCAGAAAATATACAATAACCAAATTGCCTACCATGTTTCTGCAAGGGTTCCCATTTGGGTTGTCAGCAAGAAGGATAAAATGCCCCGTACATCTTCCCAAAACAATGCTTTTCGACCATCACCAATGTCCTAAAATAGTCCTCATTTAAATATAGCTAGGCCTTGTTTTATTTACCGCTACATTCTTGTTAGTGCAGTAAAATTAGCATGCTGCAAAATAGTGATGGGTGACCTGTTTCTCAGACATATGCATGAAATGGCTTGGCTTTGTACAGTATTGGGTTCCTTAAGAAATCGTCATATTGGGCTTAGTGGAGAGGTCCTTGTTGAAGTTATAAGTACACATAGGTTGTCCCCTCTTCCCCAATATGGATAAGTTCCATTTTTCTATGAAAGCAGAGTTGGTTTATGCCAATCAGTAGTTCCAGTGGACAAGAAATTCTTAAAAATCCTTTCCTACGGCCTAAATGGGAACAGCCTACAGGATTGCCATTTTTAGTAATCTGCTTATATATACTGGCACAACCTACAGGACTGATTAGATTGGTAGTATTCGCCCAGCTGGTGTGTGAAATCGGATTTTCCACCCACCAATTAACCCAATGCTTTGTTAGACGCTGTCAGTAAACTACTGGTAAAGGCAAGAGATTAAATAAGTAGCTTGCTTATAGCATATGCTATGATGTTGTGCAAAGCTTCGTCTTCAAAGAGAGGTATTTAGGAAAATACATTGCGTTGTCTAAGTTTTTTTGCTTTGCATTTAGGTTGCCAGGAAACAGAAACAGGTCTGAAATGTGGAAACACCGATTTCAAAAAAACCTTGGTGCAAAATTGCACTGAAACTTCCGTACAATATATTGTAAAAAATTAAAAAATATAAAATGCATAATACTCATTTTTAGTCCATAAAAGATAAAACACTTAAAAATATAGTATTCATGAAAGTTCAAAACATTCACATGCTTATATATATTTATATATTTTAAATACTGCTGAAAGGTTTGTGAAAACTGAAAATCAGCAAAGGAACAAGACCGTGTTTTGTAATTGGCCAAATGTGTGTTTATAGAGCATTTAGCAAGTTTAGGGTATGCAAATTAGGTTTTTGACTTTTTAAATATATATTTTTTTGACTTATCTGGTGACTTTTGCTGCTGGTAAGCGGAATGGAAACATTCTGGAAATGGCAGAGCCATTTCCACACCATTTCCTATACAAACCAGGGACATAGGGTTGTTTCAGAGCTGTTTCGGTTCTGTTTCTGTATCGAAAATGTCCCTGCGCAGGTACGGTTGGTCAGGACGTTTCCCTGCAACGTAGCTTTGCATACAAAAATTGTAACTACTTGATTGTGTTGCTTTTGAGTGATAATAATGGATTAAAGTTGACTGCATTTTTTTTTCTGATGAAAGCTTTTCCTCTTTGTGAATGTATAGGATGTTGATGGTGAAGTTGCCCAACATTTGCGTAGGCTCAGTAAGAAGGACCCTGTTACAAAGGTATGCATCAGGTTCTTATTGATGAATAAAAATATGCTTTAACTGCAGTCATTATCACCACAGGGATGCTTATGTACCCTGAATCTTTAATTATTGATATAGGATACTGCCTCATCATACAAAATCACACTTTTGAGCTATTTTATGAACTAAAACTCTAGATACATAGAATACCTAGCTCATACAGTTTATGTTTACTGGGTGCTTCTGAGTGGAAATTTGGTCTATATAAACGATAATTTAGTAGTTGATCATTGCTCTATAGTTAGACATGCCAATGCTAAGGCCTAATAAGATGTTCGAATGAAAAATTGAAAACCAAAATCATAATAAGCACAAGTTTGTTTTCAGTTAGCTTACAGTATTAAGTGATGGAAACCAAGGAAGAAATTGTTCAGATTCTGGAAGATATACCATATAATATGTGCTCTGTTGCAATGTTAAATCGCATTGTAATGTCGTTTACAGTTTTTGAGACAACTCTATATTGTGGCCAAAATAGGTAGGTAGCTACTATTTCATTGCATGCTCCTTATCATGTTAGTAGACTAGAGTAAAAATGGAGCTTTGCAAGAAACTGATTGTTTCTTGAGGAAATGGGCTTTTTAATGGTAGAGCCTAGATGTGTTATTGTCAATTTAAAAAGTAGCGGCCTTAGACAACTCCAAAATATCTGTATATGTACTTGCGATTTGGCATGGGAAGTTAATTGACATGGATGCTCACCATATACATTTTAGCTTATTGTGTCATCGATGATTATTAAAATTTCAAAGTTTTTGTGTCATTGATGATTATTAAAATTTCAAAGTTTTTTTATGTTGAATTGTACTCTTGCAATTTTTTTTAATGTTTATTTTTTTGTGGATTCAAAATTTTCATAGAAGTTCTTTCCTATTGGTCATTATGTCTGGATTTAGCATGACTTTTTTTTCAGTCAAGGAAAAATTGTTTATATGGTGCATAGCCACCATTATCTAGAAGAAAAAATTAAATATGTTGTCAATATCAGATTCTTTGAAAGTGCACCCTTTATATAGTTTGCTCTTCAACAATGTTTTGGGCAGAAGGATGGAAATTGGTAGATTTTCAAGTTAAAAGGCAAGAAGCCTATACTGTTGCATAATTCTGTACATGGGGCTTTGAAGTCTTTAGAGGAGAGTAATAGGATGAAGAGAAGCACAATTAGTAGTAAGAAGAGATGGGAAAATAGAAGATGGTTTGTTATAGCAGCACAATGCAGATATCACAGACACTGCTAAGTTTACACAGAATAATAATGTTATGATTTGGATTTTAAAGTGGTTTATTTATATTACCACATGTTCTGGATGATGTGTTCAGGTGTAAGGAAAGACTGAACAAATAACATCAATAAAAATCTGCAATAGGGAACACTAGAAATTCAATGCCATATATGAGAAAATCCACCTGAGGCTCCTTACAATCATCTGTTTTACTGGTACATAGTTTCCCAATAGCTCTCTGAGTGCGTCATGGGTGGGTGGGGCGAGGGGACTGGGTGAGAAAATTGGATAGTGGGCTTCTTTGGAACATCATAAAGAGAACTGGCATGGGAGACCCAGCCCTTGGGATCTGTGTCAGAAAAAGAGGATTTACTTGGAAGGAGAATACACTGAAAATTCTTATGGGAATGCGAGAGGACATTAGGGAGCTTGTGTCACCCAAGAGAAAGAAACTTACGTTTCTCACATTTGAGGAGACTGTTCTGTGTGGGTGGAAGGGATAGAGGAAGGATCATGAACAAGGGAAAAACAAAGTCATTGGTGCATAGTTTTGCAATCCACATCATACCAATGATTCATAGGACAAGACTCATGGGGATGAATCAACTTGAACTGTGTGGGGAAAGGAGTTAAATGCAGCCTCCCAAAGGACAGGGGGCAAGAAGATATATTTGGCTGTAGCTGTAGCAGTAGAGGGATTAATATCTTGACATTAGCTCATAGAGACAAGTTGCAGAATCATCAACATACCATTTTTCAAAGGCACCAGAGGCATAAAAATTCATTGTGGTATGACAAATAACAAGATACCCTAAAGAGGAGGGAGATGAAGATGGAGAGGACACGGAATGCCAACACAACATGATCAACAAGGGAGAGATGATGAGAGGTATGGAAGCTTAAGATGTGGTGAGGTAGAGACTTGCTTTACCGCTATATGGACAACAAGTGAAATCATCAGAAGCCAAAAATCATGAAGCTCCATTATGGATCAAGAGTTCATGAAACCCACACAAGTGCGTAAAGTGATTCTTGTAAAGCTGTAACCAGACTCATCTGAGCAGTCAATATACACTACAATCCAAAGTCCACTAGGTCCAACTCTGAAACACCGAAAGAAAGAGACCATAAACATAGGGTATGGCATGTGTTGAGTGGGGTATCTACTTCCCCTTCATTAGGAATGTTATAAGACTCATCTTGCTAATCATAAGCATAATCATTGCCATCATTATTTTCCTCATACACAGATGCTATTGTCGTTAATCATACAAGTTTGTTCATTGGTATAAAAAAAAGGGCACAACATGAATTGAGAAAGGGGTTTTGAATGGTGAAGCCACACAAGAAGTCTTAACCCCACATGAAAGAAGAAGTCAAGTGAATGCTCGGAGGTAAAAGTGTCTATGAAAGCCACATCATTAGGTTCGAGATTTTGAATCCATAGCAAAGAATTCAATCCCACCAATGGCTAAAAATGTAACATCAAGGATTAGGCCTAGAATGTCAAACATGAAGGGCCAAACCCTAGGAGCTAAGGGTGTGTAAGATCAATAAGCAGGTTCACCAAATGATTACACCCTAAAATTCAATGTGCAGGTGTTGAAATCCTAATGTTAGGATTGGGATCTAGAAACGATGCACATTTAAATTATTAAATTAACATTTAACAATACAAATATGAATATGCAGTAAATGATTAAGAGATTGATCAATTAGGGCATGCTAGATATAGTAAAAGTACAAGAGGGTTACACACTTAGCTTTCCTATGTTTTGGCGATTGATCTGGATGTGAAATTGGTGGGGACAGGTTGAAAATCTGATGTATCTGCTTCGTCTTCAAAACTGGGTCTTTGATCACCTCTAGATAGAATCGACTAGTAGGACAAAATTGACCAACCATAAGTTGTCCAATTGTGCATGGACTTGTCCAGGTGCTCTCTGTATCTCTTTTTCAGTCTGCGTTGCCCTTTTTGCTTGTGATCACTCCAGATATGTGTGAATGTTTATGTGACAACAAACCCTAGTTATCCTGAACAAGCTCTCACATTGGCATGAGATGGGGGATAGGGTTAAGGGATATTATGAGTTGAAGCACCATTGGGTCAGTTACAGAGCCCTGTGTGGAACACAAGCTCAAATGTAGTTCTCCCACTTAGTGGAAGTGTAATTGTGCTCCTTTTGACTACATGTATACAACTAGAATTTGGCCCTTAAACACTTGATAATGCTTGCTTTGACTTGGCTTGGAATGCTTTTGGCTTGGCTTAGAGTGCTTTAGACCTGCTTAGGGCTTACTTCTAGCGTAAGATCTTACAATAGGAAAGATTAGGGCAGCTTGCTTGATGTTTTGGACAGGTTGATCAAGTCTGTCTTTCTAATTCCCAAGTATGTGCCGGGTAAGTACATGAGTGGGTTTGATTTGTATTTATATGACTCCAAGAGTAATATTTCACAGTAAGGCTGATCTAGAGGGAAACGACCGACTCATAGGAAGATGACATTTGAAAATTTAACAGTTAAAAAGTTGTTGACAAGATAGACCAATAGGGACAAAATTGACTTGTTGATTCCATCCCTACTGGACGGTTTTGTCTAGTGGGACAAAAAGCTTCATTGATGTTCTGGAAATGTTTGCACAAGTGATATAAGTTGTTTTGGACAGAAAAAGGTATTCTTGTAGGTGTCTGAGCAATGGAATTAGGGATTACAAGCCTTAGAATAGCAGGATAGGACTTTTCAGCTCGGTTTGTGTGTACAAGTCATTTGTAAGGGATATAAGCCAAAACCAACATTATCAAATGCCAAATGACCAAATTTGGGTATCTACACTTTAGTCGGAATAATTAGCTTTCTTCACTTGTGCTCTGTTGATTTCCATAACCTCCTTTCCCTCGGCTATGTAAATTATATTGACGTTTGCTTGCTTTGGACAATCACCATTGTTATGGTCCCTAGGCCCACACCATCTATAGAGAAGTTTATTGTTATTGGTTTGTCCTTGGGAGTCGTATTAAATCTGACTTCTGTTGCCGCTATTATTTTAATGTCAATAATTTCTTGGAGCGTGGTGTGTGGCGTTAACTGCTCTTCTTGTGTGAACAATACTTGGCTGCCCTTATTCTACAAATTGTACAGGCACTCTTTGATTGAATGCCTTGTAACTTGATAAGTATCACAAAGCATTTTCTTTGGAAAATTCAACTTGGTGCAACTGTCTACTTTACATGCAATACACCAAGTATCCTTGCCTTCGTTCTTAGCACCTCCTTTCAATTCCTTAAGCATTCAAAGCATGTCTTTCCTCAAAGCTTGTATCGATCCATGTTTACTGTCATTGTGAGATTCAAGGTCATCTTCTTCAGTTCTCTTCAAGCTCGAGGATGTCTTATTCTCGCTTTCAATGTCCATGGCTTGGTTGTATGTGTCTTCATAAGACAAGGGTGGGACCGCATTCATTTTCCTCTACATCGAGGGTACCAACTGTTCAATGAACCAAAGCTTCTTCAAGTTGTCAATAAATTCTTGTAAGTTCTCCAAACAGTTCTTTAAGTCTTCTATTATAGGATCAAGCATTATAGATTTCCTTAACAATCTCACGGTTGTCTTTGAGGAGCTTAAATTCATTCTCGAATGCTTTCCTCAGTTTTATCCATTTTGCCTTATCAGTGGTTGATACATATCTGAACCAATCAATAGCCACTATGCAAAGTTTCATTGGAAAGCATTGTAACTAGTTACTCATACGTCTGCCCATTGGCAGTCCAAATTGTGATGCATGTCCTGCAATGCTGTATTAAATCTTCAGATTCTTCACTAGTGAACTATGGTAGCTTTTGCTTTTTCGGAGATGGAGTTGATGGGGTAACCATGGCTCAGGTAACAAGGTGCTTCCGACGCGTGGCCCTTTGAATACAATTCTCCTTACAAAGGTCTGTGTCAGCTGTTCTCTTGGCACTGTCGAATATGTCTCTATACTTGATCCTTCCTTTTGGCAGCGATCCATATACTGACTTGCTCATCGTCAGGTCCCCTTTTTGTGTTACTCCCTACAACTTGTTTGGGCTTCCCTAGACATTTCACTGATTCTTTTGCAGCACCCTCCAACCCTACTTGGTTGGAGAGGTCCACACTTCTTGCGACCGCTACCCATTCCTTACTTGTGAACCATGTAGGGTCCTTCATTTCGAATCTGGCTTTGACTTCTACTTTTTTTAACTTTATTATGAAGATGCTTCATATATATACATAGAAGAATTATTTACAACGGTGCCCATGTTGGGTTTGAACCTGGGTCTCTATGTTAATTCAAGCCTAATCACCTTGTTGTTTTTGGTAGATCACACACCAGTGGGCGGCTTTGACTTCTACTTACGCTTCGGCTTTTGTTTCTGCTTCGTACTTCGCTTGATGGATTTTTAGAGTTGATTGCCTTTCGTAGCCTCTGTTGTCTTTCTTGTTGCTTCATCAATCGAGTAGACTGTTTGACTTCTTGGTTCCTTCCTCGACTATGTTGTCTTCTTCTCTTACCTTTGTCTAGTGTTTATGGCATTAGCTATTAATTGCACGGAGTTGATTTTCTTTTCGTTGACACCTCTCTTCGTACCATTGTAAGATCTTTTGTCGCCGTACTTCACAGTTACATTTGGCACGAAGATGTTGTAAGATAATGTTCTGGCGCGTTGTCAATACCATTGACCAACATTCGCTTTTGAACTGAATTTAACTTGACCAGATGTTCTTTAAAGGAACAACACTTAAATGCTTATAGGAAGGCTACACTACCAAAGAATATCAATTACAGAATCGTAAATGCATACCACTTTACAACATAGAAGAATATGATGGTAATTAATGTTTTTTTCTGTATAATTATAGGTAGTGCTCAATACAAGTTCGGGGTACTCAATGCCAGCACTGAACATAACCAGCAGGTCTTGGTTGGCAAAACTGTCAACACTGAACATAACCAGCAGGTCATTGCAATACCACCTAAAGCTGACAATGCAATAACTCACAACATAACAAAGTTGGCTACCAAACATGTAATTAATAATATGCTGATAACAATGACAATACTATTATGCTGGTCTACAGCAATGTCATCTGAATGTTGGAGCTGGCTGCCGACATTCTCATCAAAATTCTTACAAAATTTAGGGACAAGTTTGGTGTGGTTTCCAGTATGATTATTAAGGGAGGGTATTAGAATTTGTATTAACGATCATATTGTAAGATGTACCTATATTAGTGTTTAGCATTTAATGCAAAGTGATCATTAAGATACAATAATCAGAAACTAATCAAATTGAGTTGTCTCAAGTCAGTTACGGGTGACTTCGTGTTTCCTTTAGTCTTTCAATATGTAACTTCATTGCTGGTTATTTGATTGACAATACTTGTTCTATTTTTCTTTTAATAGTTGTACTTCTCGGAAACTTTACAGCAAACATGTTCATATCATGTGATGACAAAAGTGCAAAGCAACTGCATCTTGGAATAAAGTTGGAAGAGTTCAATTCAGCACTCATTAATCTAACTGCCACTTGCTTTTAGTTTATGGTTTCATGGATGATGGCTTGATTAAGAATTCACTAATTACCGTTCATTTATTTGTCATTCATTAGAAATGTTGTGATATCATTGTTTTTAATCCTTTAGTGCAACGTCATAGAATTTTGTATTGCACTGTTGTGTGGCATCAAATATTTCAAAACTGGGCTAAAGCCACACTTAAGATCAAAACAGAGCTGAAGCCACACCTAAGACCAAACTGGAGATGATGCCATGTATCAGCTATATACCAAAATACATATGAAATTAACGACCCTTTACGTAAACATGTGCACCATAAAGTATATGTAGAGGCGCTAAGGAGAGAGATGCACCGTCAATGTATCATAATATTTCCTCAGTGTTGGTTTGAAAATCTGTTGGTTAGACAGATCGTGGGGAAACAGGCCAACAGTGTGCAGGGCATAGCCCCTCTTTGAGACAACAAAGTGAAACTGGTTTATTGCTATTCTATCAAGCAGGAATCTGTGCAAATCTACACTATTCTAACTTCAGGGGTTTGGGATCTCATCCCAGTAGAGGTAGTTCCAACTGCGAACATAAATGAAGGAATAGAGGAAGATAGATCTGAAGGGAGAAAAGAAATGAATTCCAAGACAGAAAGGTCAGAGGGTTTATGCTTTGGGTTGGTAGTAAACAGAGCCAAACTTACTTGCATAAACAAACAAAGCAATACTGATGAACATATGACGATAATAAGAATGAATCCAATAGAATAGAAACACATATCTAACTTAAGAGAGATCTGATGTAGATAACACATATATTGAGCACAAAGTCTTAACATATATATTAATATCTCTTCATATTACAAGAAGGCACAAAGTCTTTCTCTCCTCACTTCTTTTTTCATACAAAAATGTCCACACGGAATACAACAAGTATTCCAGTATTTATAGAAGGAGAAGGAGAAAGAAGACAAAAGGAAGCCAACCACTATTTACAAAATATCTAAAAAGTCAAAAGTTGACTTTGAGGCAAGTTTGTGGATGGCAACATCCCATGGTGCAACATGGATGATGTCATCGTAAATGCCAACCTACTTTTAAAATATTTTTACAAAAAGATCGAAGCGTACACAAGAAGAGAAACTATTCGTCATCATCTCTTTGTTTGAACGGAGTGTCTTGCTTCTGATCCGGAGAGGCGATGTGATACTGAGCTCGATACTCCATAAACTTGCTGATCATTGTCTGAAGTTGATTATGATCAAGACCCTTGAAGTGGTCTCCGATGACTTCGCAAGTTTCTTTTTCAGTCTTGAGCTTGTCAGGTAGCCCGACGTACTCGTCGCATGCCTTGATCAAGTATCCAATGAAATCGCGGCAAGCCAGAAGGTTATTGATAGACTCTCGGTCAAAAGTGACCTCTGGCGCCAAACCTTGTGTTGCGATTTCCTTGAAGAGCTGGATGGTATCGTCTGCCTCCCTCAAGGTGAATGTTTCGCTAAGCATCCCTGGAGACATCTTCGTGACCGTCTGCTCCATTTGATGTTTTGCATCCAGGGCTTCCTCCTTGATTTTATCTATCCTCTCCAGGATAAATTCCATTTGATCAACCCGATAGTCTAAAGCGACGAGAGCTTTGTTGTGTGCCCGCGGGTGATCAATGATGCCGACTTTTAATAGGTCGTCGGCCGGGCAGTCGACCATTGCCTGAAATGTTTCATGTTGCAATCTGGCATTGTCCAACTCCTCGAGAGGGATCCTGCTACTGCCTGTAGCTCCTTGTTTGCCTGATCTATACTCTGGTAGAGTCTTGTGAATTTCGTGATTATTTCCTCACTGTCTCTGAGGACTCGCTCTATCCAGGAGGACATTGCCGCTGCGCCTTGTTCGCCAATCTTGGTGTATTCATTTATCTTGTCCTGACTGAGAACTTCAGGAGGTTCGACGGCAATCATAGGAGGTGCGTTGCCCATTCTTTGCAAAGCTTGGAGAAGATGTTTGTTTTGTTCCTTTAGTATCCTCTTCTCCTCCTTTGCTTCTTGAAGTTTCTTGCAGAGGGCATCTACTGCAGACAAAGCCTCTCCTTGCAGGCTCTCAGATGAGGTTCCCATCGTGACTTGGGTCACTGTAAAGTCTATAGGAGATAGATCTTTCTTCTCTTTGGTGGGATCAAGATATGCAATCTCCATGACCCTCTCTCCCGAGACGCTCTTAGAGAAGCGAGTTATAGCTTTTTGCTTCTTCGGTCCCTTCTTTGGAATGACAGAGAAGTCCATGGGTGCTATGGGAACCTTTCTTTTGAGTTGACCCAGATGGTCAGAGATCCAACTTGGACTTAGGGGAGAGGGAGTGGAGGGAACAAAGAAGAAACGGAGTGAAAGGGGAAGCAACTGAAGAGGCCGCAGGGAAGAACGTTGAGACACTTGGTGGTGGCATCGACAAGTAGTCTAACAGCGCTACTTGGTAGGGCCTGGAGTTACTACAGGGAAGAAAAGGTCATGGAGGCGGAAGGGATCTATAATGGGATGGAGGGAACACTAGGCGATAGATCCGCGAGAGAGGAGAAGATGGAAGAGGTGGGAGATGGAAGGGAGGAAGGGAGAGAAGAAGAAACATCCATTGGGATAGATGTCTCAACAACAGGGGAGGAGGAGGAGCGGAAGCTCGGTGGTTGTACCTCGTGGTTGTGACCACATCCTGAGTGGATGTATCCATTGAGACTTCGTGGTGGTCTCTTCTTCTTTACCTAGAGACACCAGGTCAACCACTTGCTTCTCGAAGTAGTAGGAGGGCTTTCAGGAGCTTCTTCTTTGCTTGATTCTCCCTCCTTGTCTTTTCCTTTTCCTTTTGGCACTTGGGCCGGCCTTGGAGGTGCTCTTCCTGAAGGAGAAGCAGTGAAATCTACCCCGAGGTAGGTGAGACCATTTTGTTTGCACCAATGTTCGGTGCGCTACAACGTGTGCTTGACTCTTTCCTGAATGGTCTTTGGTGCCTTGGCTCTGTCAATTTCTGCGAACGGCCAATCGTCCCCATCCGTGTCAAGATAAACTTGATCAATTTCTTGATCAGGTTCTTGGAATCCTTTTGGAATGATGGCCACGCCATAGTGTTTGATTTCTTCCAGAGCCACTTGGGTGATCCTTTCGCCTGAGATCTATTTCGTGTGTCAGGTCGATGTAGATGTCCTCGATCTCAGGGACATGAATAGGATCAATTTTTGCCTTTGGGAGGCAACCTCGGCAATCAAAGGTAGGCCTGGCCGGGAAGTTGTGCTTTAGATTCAGCAATTCAAGCTCGACATACATTTCCCGTGCTTTGGCCAGTGTGGTGCAAGTGTATCGGCCCACTGTAAGGGGGAATGGAGTTCCTCCCTTCTTTCTCTTCATGCATCTCTCATGGTATGTGATTAGTTGCCTTGACAACTCTAAGAGAATCAGCTTGGGCCCTGCATACCTTGGTAGTTTGGTTGGTTCACCCTCAAAATTCACCGCTCTGAGATATGTGAACGTGGGAAACTGAGTGAACAATGCCCCCACTTCTTTGTGATAGTGACCACACTGGGCTAGTTCGACCATGTCTCATATTCGGCCTCAATAGGTAGATCACCTCATAGAAGAAGGCGTCGTTGATTTTTGAGAACTGGGGATATTGTTCTCGAGCCTTAGCTCTGGGTAGTATTCATATATCTTGACCTGAGGCCATACCCCATTTCGTGCCAGGCCTGTGAAATCTCTTGCTGATGTTTGCGCATATACAACATAGGAATTCATATAGAACTTCCTAGTTGTCATGACCTGATTGAAGTTGCTGAGAGATGGTATCGCCGATGATTCCCCCACCAAACGCTGCTCAGGCACATTCTTGCTCATGGTCTCTAAGTACCTCAGCATCCATTTATGGAAATGATGGGCATCAGGAAGCCCATATACTCTGCTTAGGAAGGTGATTGTATCACTCAGTTCCTCATTGAAGTCACTGCGGTGGATGGTCTGTGGCCATCGGCTCACCGGCTTTTTGTTCTTAAGATATAGCTCGTTCATCATTTGCATACACTTGTCCTCATTGTCATCCCATGCCTTCTTGCAGTCTTCAAGGGTGATGGCGACGTACTACCTGTGATGAGGATGCCCAGGGTTATTTCAAAGTGACGAGCAGTTAGGTCGATGACCGTCTTTCCTTCTTTATCCTCGACACATCTTGTGTCCTTGTTATAGCATCGAGCCACCAACATGATGAACTCGTTATTAATAGCACTTACTGGCAGCCCAGCTGCAAAGTGCAATCCACTGCCTACCAGTTTGTTCATCCAGGGACCACTAGTGGCCTGGTTGGTTCTTGCCCAGAAGTCTTCCATATCAATGTGCCCGAGCTCGGAGTCTCTGATGTCGAGATCACTCTCTGCATATGAGTCAGGCATCCTGACTTTCTGGTATTTATACTTCATCTCTTGTTCTATCAACTTAGCTTTACCTTTAGACTTGGTTGGCTTTTTGCTTGACGAAGACATATGTGGACTCGAGGATAGCTGTTGTTGTTCTGCAAGGAGAATCAAAGAGGTCCAACACAGAAGAGCCATGTCAACCATCAAGTTATCCATAATGAAAGCTTGCAGAAAGAAGAAAGAGCAATTATGAGGCTTAGGGCGCAAGGCGCAAGTTCATAGCATCTGCAGAGGCTTAAAAAGGTGGGTGCACTTTTGGGGATGTCAACATGCAAAAAGGTGCGCCTGTGTTGACAGGGAAAAGCCGCGCCAAAGGGTTATAGAGGGGCACGCTTTTGGGGAGTGTTGCATGAAAGGTTTTAGCGACCAAGGAGAAAGGTGCGGGCGTGGTAAGCAACACACAACATGCAGTGTTGGTGTTAAGGATCATGCGCCAGCACCTTTGGAGAATTGCTTTAACTGGGCGCTGCAAAAGATGGTGTTGCATGGCTTTTCAGTGTGCCCAAGGCGCAATTTTGGAATGTGTTGCAAATGAGCTCAACGCGCCAAAGGAAAACAGCTGGGCGCAGATTTGGAGGACACAACATCAAATGTTGATGTTGGTCAGGATGCGCCTGCGCCTCTATAAGATTTGTTAAGTGTTATACTAGGCGCGGGTGAGGGACATGTTGCATGTGGGGACAGTGTGCCAAGGTGCGACTGTGGGGAGTGCAACGTGTAAAAATAGTGCGCCAAAGGATAAATGATTTTTGCATTTTCTTTATAACTTCACAGATTTCTCTCTCTTTACATGACTTTTCTCTCTTTTTGGTTTTGCAAAATGACAAAGAGAGGGTTTGTGGGATTTGGCAAAGCAGGCATAGCCTTCTCAGATTTGCAGATCTGGAAAGGAGGGATAAGGTAGTTTTCCATATGTTTATGGGGTGATAGTTTATTCATTTTTAGATTTAACTTTTTATAACAATCCTAAAACCACCAACAACCAAGAAACAAAACCACAAACAACAATAAGAGTGATAAAATCCACTTACCCGGTTTAATAAAGGACGAAGGACGACGTTGGGGTCCACAAACTCGAAAAGCGGAACGCGGGCGTGACAGGGATAGCTGACAGCGCAGAGGAATATTTCTCACAATTTTCAAATCGTGAAAATGACAGGTGCTAAGTGCCTATATATAGAAAATTTGGCATTTATTACCCCACCCACTTTTCTTTGGCACACTTTTTAAAGTGTCGACATGGGTACAAATGCGCCTTGGCGTAGTTTTCAAAGTGTCGACATAACGTCTTTAGCGCCTTAAGCACATATTTGGAGATGTCAACATGAAGTTTTCAGCGCCTAAGGGATTTTCTAAGCGGCGCACTTTTCTTTGTGTTGACACAATATTTCTTGCGCCTAGTTCAAAAAGGCTGAAAATGGCTAAGTTCTTAAAACTTGATTTTCGGAAGGGAATTTTAGGCCATTTTGAACGTTAATAGACCTTATCAGGGGACCAAAACAGAATTTTGGTATGTCAATTTTACAGGGATAACACTCAAGGTATCCTAGTAATTCTTGGATTTTATGGCCTTGTACATCTTCAAAGAGATTTACGACACAAAGAATGATCTCCTTTTCATGCATTGGAATTTGAAACTTCTCTGTGCATGCATCTATATAATTGACATACTTCATAGGTAAATGATCGCATTCTCAATTTGCTTGTTATAACAGAATACATTACCTTTTTAGAGAATTTTGGATAATTACATATATGTGAGGAATCAAAACGAGAGGACCCTTTATAATTAGGACAGGAAGCATAATGCAAATTAGTAGTTGGGTTACAGCTGTTATGGAATGCTTGATGCCTTGATGTTTCCCATATGGTCTGGTATAATATATGGAGTTTGATTTGTATCCAGTAACTTTTTTTGGTGATAAAAAAGAGTGTATATTTCAATAAAAGTGGTTACTATAAAGGGCAGATGACTATCTGCTTATGCATAAAAGAGAAATATATGAACCTAGTTGGGAATACACAAAGTTCGCATCAGAAAAGGCTTAACAAGATGTGATAACTATTACCAAAGAGACTACTAACACAAAATGCATGTATCAAAAACAAGATGCATGCAGACTTACTTATATTCAGTGTTTACACAGGACATTTTGGGGACTTGGAGGAAATCTCCATATTTAATTTTTCTTTATAACGCCTGTTCTTTAAAACAAACCCCCAATTTTTTTGTGTTATGTTTGTCATAAACATTGAACCCTAATCCCAAACATGCCATAAAAAAACATCAAATAAAGTTCAAACCCCTAAATTTCATATTAGTCTTTATATATTATTTTAATTGCTGTCCCCCAGTCGACCCCATAATCTGGGAAATTGTTTACTGTCCTGGAAACCCTGTCCCATCGTCCCCTATATCTTAGAGTTATGTATCTATGGTTATATTAAGCCATAAATCAGGATGGTTAAAGCTGCCTGCTTATATAAAAATGGTCATACAGCTGCTGCCGGATGTGACAAAAAGATCTGAAAACCTACTAAGAAACTGGAATTTTATTTGAATAAGTGTCACGTGAACATCATGCAAGCTTCTTGTTTCATGGATCTGCTCCTCAGCATCGTAGATGTGCTTGTTTGTGACCGACTCCAGGGGTATGGAGGCAAGCATAAATTACAAGTGTCTTTGCTGCCATGGGAGCTTCTTTGGCCTAGGATGTTAGGAGGGTTTCACGGTGGTGTGCTTTGCTTCCTCCTAAGATTAACCAATCTGGCCCCCTTAGCTCTAGACACTCCTTGAGGAGCATTACCAAATCCCGCATTGGCCCTTTCAGAGTGATAGACGATGACATAGATGATTCCTCTATCCCGAGCACAATCAAAGATGTTTGATGAGACTACCAACCAGTGATTTCAACTTTTGACTTTCATCAGCCCATGCTCTTTGGGGATGCTTATCCCCTTCTCGCATGGCTATTTGTATTGTTACCCTAACCCCATGGGTGGGGGATTTACTACATTGGGTTTACCCTTTGTTAATTTTCAATGTTTTGTTCTTCTGTTTTGTTTACTTAGTTGGTCCTAGAGTCCTTTTATCCTAGCACTTTCTATTGTAATTGGGTATATTCTTGAGTTCCATTGACCTACTTTTGGTCATCCATGGACATTAATATAATTTCTTTCTTTCTGCTTCCAAATTCTCTATGTGACTAGAAGGATCATTTTTTCTTGATTAATTGGGCTTGGGCTCAAATCGAAAGTCTTTGAAGAGGTACCGTGAAACCAAGAGGAGGATGTTAGTATTTCAAGATTGGGGAAGGACTATTTGACTCATTCTCTACTTCTATGGGCCTTCTTCTATTTCTTTGGAATTTTCCTCAACTCTCTTGACTTAGAGTGGTTTGAGATTAATGGACATTTTCATTAGGTATCCCGCTTCTTAGTGAGATATTTGAAATAAAGGCCCTTGTTTTACTGTTGTCATTCCATATAAAACTAAAATATTCTGCCGGCTGTTGTTAGTGTTATCCAAAATCCCCCCTCCCACTTTTGGACAACTCATTGAGTCCTAGGTTGAAAAGCTTACTCCAAAATGGTCTAGAGCTAGCCATAGAATTGGTTCGGAGCTGGTAAAGAGGGGCAGCCATGTTGATCCTTCTTGGGTCATATTTGGTGTTTCAAGGGCCTTAAATGTCTTTGGACATTGGAATTAGAGTTTTGCGAGTGCAAAATTGGCTAAGGTAGAAGGCCGTAGAAGACGGTTGCAAAGTTAGTGTTTTGCGGAGTTTACACCTAAAATCTGCGAAACAAAGGAGGAGTTAGTCTTCCGCAGCAATGTCGAAAATGGATAGTGCTTTGCGTTGGAAAATGAAGCATGGGTTTTGCTTGCGGAATAAGCTGCGATGCAAAAGGAGTAGGCCGCCGGAGCTGCGAAGGAAAGGAAAGTGTTATGAGTCGACTAAGGTTAGAAGCCGCGCAACACTAACATAGTGTCCCACGGGTTCCTAAAGAGTGGTGCCCATGGAATGTTCAAGTCCGTGGAACAAAGAAACATGGTCGCGGGTAAAAGTGCCACGCAATGTAAGCGAAGAACTTCGTGGCATAAGGGGAGCCTTTAAAGTGAAAGTCGAGAATTTTCAAAGCCGCACGGCAAGGAATAGCCGCATGACAAGGAATAGCCGCAGACATTCAAAATGCCGCAAAATAAGGAAACTCTGTGGATAAGGAAGGTAAGAACGCGAGTGGTTTAATACATTGTGGGGGTCAGAAATGACTCCGCACATCGTCCAGAGGATGTGAAAGCCACGAGAAACCATGGAAAACATCAAAAGTTTGTGAAGCATGACAAAGTCGCACCTATTTGAACTAGACAATCAACCACTCCACCAACCCGAATTTAATGAAGTATGGGCGCCGTCCTCCTTGACCTGTGAATTTGATGGCGTGCGATTGGAGCCATGTCAGGTGCCCATTCTTCACTTGCAAAATTCATGGCGATTGCTCCTTGGTGGTTGAATCTCTCTCCTGTTGGTGCCTCTTTCTCCTTCTCTCTTCTTCTTTTCTCTATATATATGGCACTCATTCTCATTGTAAAGATCCCTCTTTTGTTGTAACGACACCATGCCAAAATGGTGGCCGACTTCCCACGAGTTCCAAACCTTAGATTTGAATTGTAATATATTTCGTGCCTCGTGCCATGAATGTAATGGTCTGTGCATCCTTTAAGCAATAAAATCTTGTGTTTGTGGCTACTCTCTGCCCTATGCTTGCGTTTATTGCGTTCTTGCCTCTTTGTTCGCTCTGGTATGTTGTGTGTGTCGCATTTGCAGGTTTCTTCTTTTTAGTGTGTTGTCAATGCGTGAGATGGAAGCCTAATGAGAGTGTTGGTCCGTGGCACGTTTGTTTGCCCTCTCCTTCTGCGTTCTCTTCCTTTTCCCCCTCATGGAGAGTGATCACCCCTTTCCTTTCTGGCGCTATCGCCTTTGTTTTAGCTTAGTTGTTTATGCTTTCCCCTCTCCCCCTCTCTCTCGACCCTAGTGACTTGGATGTGTTAGAATAGGCTTAGCTTAGAGGTAGTTTTAGTGCTGGTTTAGTTAGGAAGAGGAAGCTGGCCTTCTCCGGAGGTTTGTCTCAAGATGCAAATCCCACACTTGGAGACAATCCCATGTTCTAGAATTCTGGATTTTCCATGATCCAGAAACGAGTGCAATTCTAAGCTCCAACAGTTAGATTGTTGCATTACATGAGAAGCGGCTTGTCTCTCCTCATTAAAATGTTGAACTTGAGACAATTCTTGTTTTTGAGTGTGTGAAAGCCCACTTGATTGCAAGGATTGTGATGTAGTGGCTAAATTGGGCCGAGGCAGATAGGTCAGGGTATGGATCTCAGCTTCGTTAAACATTGGAGGGTGTTGGACAAATCATGCTTTCTATGGAAGTTTCTAAACTTGATTGATTTGAATGAGAACCATATCTTGGGGTTGGTGGAGAATGAAGGTTTACTTAGTCCAAGGCAGAGACTCCACTTAAGGATTTTGATTCTAGAGTGGAAATATACCTGCTAAAAGGATCAGGGTGTTGGAAATTCTTGCCCTTTTAAGAGCAGGCAGAGAAGCTGCTAGAGCAAGGTGATGGGTTTAGAGCAAGGTGATGGGTTTGAATGATACCTGCTGTGGCTATCTGGTGCGGTTGAGGTTTATCTGCAATGGGAGGTTGTTGGAGTTGCTTTTGAGATAAAGAGATGTATGAGATTAATGATAGAACTAGCCTGCCAACGCGAGGACAAGTAAATCACATTATTAAATTTTAATTAATTTTCTATCAATCTTAACTGCACATTAGTATGTAGCAATGCATTTACACACAGTTATATGGATCAATGCATATATAAACTACATTGTTCTGATTCTCAGTGATTGTGTACTCAAGACATACACATAAAATGGTGACAGATATTGATTCATGTGTCTTTTATGCTGGCTTTGTCAACTGCATGATGAGATATGAAATATTCTAATACTAATAATTTCATGGTTGATGCAGATTAAAGCGTTGACATCATTGGGTATTCTTTTCAGACAAAATTCTGCCAGTGATCTCTACCACATAGTACCACAGTGGGTATGGTTTTCCAAAGTGGCAGTTTTTGGGTTTTAATCTTATTCATTAACTATTACCTTTTTCAGTTCCGGCTTGTGCCTTATTATTATTTGAAATTTGATGTATCTTATATTCTGTGCATTTTAGGTGTTTGAATATAGAAGACTTGTACAGGATAATGGTAGACAGGTCCGTCAGGCGGCTCATGATGCAATGGCCAATCTTGCTGTTACTATTGGGTTCGTGTTTACACACTTTCCAATTTAGAAATTTGAAATAGACTTCTTGTGAGATGGCATTTTTGTGGGAAATATCATTTTTATTTGCCTATTAATTTTAGTTTTGAATGATTAAATAAGAATGCTGTAAATGATTGTTCTAAGAAGTTCAAGTGATCTATCATAATATCAGGGGTTCAAATCTTGATGTGTTCTGATTGTTCAGGAGAGGGCTTGCTCCACATTTGAGGTCTGTGATGGGTGCATGGTGGTTAGGTCAGTTCGATCCATACACTGAAGTAGCTGAAGCTGCAAGGCGCTCTTTCCAGGTTTCTCTCTAATCTTAGGATAGGCTACATTTCATTTTCTAAACATTAATCTCAACCAAGGTAACCATACTTTTAAAAAAATGAAATAAGTGAGGTTTAACAAAATTTGAAGTACATTTCAGCAAAAATATTTATAATTTTTGCAAGACACCATCCAAAACATGTAGCCTCTAAATAACTTCTTTTAAATAGAATTTTAATTTTGGGCAAAAAAGTCAATAAAAATTCATTAAGCTTTGAGAGAGATAAGGTTAACAATTGGCCCACTCTCTGGAAAAAGGAGTGTTTTATTTGTATGGCCAAAAAAAAGAGAATCATGTTTTTGTTTTCAAAATTGGGGTTTTTGCTACTGGTCTTAACATATTTTTGAGGTCTATGCCCGATCCTGTTGTCCATAAGAAGCCCATGTAGATTTTTGTCATGTTAGTTCAGACCTTTTCTCCAACATGAAGGTGGAACTTCAATTTGCAACATCTTTGTTTTTCTTTTGAAAAATTAAAAATTCCCGCTTTCATCACGATCTCTAGTTTTTAACCTTAACCAATTGGAGAGATTAGTGCAGCCACTTGGGAAATAGCTAGATCTATTAGATTGACTTTCAGTTCATGTCAATATCTTGATACACAATCCAAGTGTGGAAAACAGCTATTTTCACCATATTTACTGGGTCCAAAATCCAGATCCGTTTGGGAGGGGAAAAAATCCAAAAATCCGGCATTCTTGAAAAGGCTTGGGAAAGTCTGGTCTGAAATATATACATATTATATATGAGCATAACTTTATAAATATGCAAAATTAACAAATACAATGAAAACATTAATAACGTAATATAAAATGTTAATATTAAATAATATATGTTGGGCATCTTTTTGGCAAAAATGATTTTTTTGCCAAGGATGATAAGGAACCTTAGGATATCACCTAGCCTATAGTTTGATTTTATTGTGTGGACATTGAAATAAGAGAGAAGTAATTGTTTTCTTACTCTCACCAACCATTTCCTAGTCTTCCTCCTAGTTAGCTAGGATGTGCAAGCTATCCCTCCATTCAAGGGATATAGTTTGATCTATAGTAAAGATAGGGATAACATTTGTTTAAGGACAATGGGAGTCCTATATAGAGCCATTTAATCTCTCTTTTGATTAGTGAAGATTTAAGTGTTTTGTTGCGGAAATTATTTTCACAACGTGTATTTTCTTAGCAGCTTCGTAATATTTGTTTGTTCAAGTGGTTTCCCTTGCGGGATTCCACACCACTGGTATCAGAGAATCTGATCCAAGTGGATTAGGGTTTCAGCTCATTCTGCAAATTTATTTTCTGCACGCCGTGAAGCCGAACGGACTGCACCAGCACGCCTGGAATGTCCAAAAACTCAGGTGTGGATATGTCACTTGTCTAGATTAGACATCCGATGCCCGAGAAACAGCCTCTCGAAGTTGCCCAGGTTCACCAGTAATTTAGTGACATTTGAACCTTATAATTATCCTCTATTCTAAAGCTGATTTTTATTTATTTGTGATTTTATTTAATTAAAAAAAAAATCAAATCTTATATGGGCTGACCAAGTGGTCAACCCCATATCCTGCTGTAACGTTTTTCAGGTTTTTGTTGTACGACTGACCATCTACTTTACAGCCCTTGACCCTCGACCCTGACAATCCACCTATCTTTCTTTGACACCTGATAGACATCTCCGTAGGGATCGGACAGTGACACCAATAATCCACCTGTGGCTTGTCACCGTTGCCAACCTTCGGTCTTCCTGCCTGCAACAAGTTTTGCCCTACGGTCCCTGTGGCAGCCCCGCACCCAACAGACCCTTGCAGTGAGTGATCCGGCGCTCAAACCCACACCGACAACTCCACACCTGACACCATCCTTCCGTTTGGCTTGTCACTCACCAACAACCTTGCTTTGACCTGACACATCAAAATGGTCACCCACGAGGCTGCTGACCCCGACGTTTGATGTACCCTGTGATCTTCGATCAACCCCACTTCTTCTTGTTGACATTGACGCCTGATACCTGTGGATCTGACATGCAGCCTACCCTTGTGTGGTCTGCAAGTCCTGACAGGTGATTAAGTTTATAATTTTATATAAACTTCAAAATTTCTATTCCATTCCAACTTTATGAAGTTTGAAATTAAAAAGGTGCACAAATTGAAGGGGTTTTATTGTCCTTTAAAAAGAGGATTTATAATAGTCAACAAGGGCAAAAGTTATGAAGGGGTACTATTCAAAATATTGTATTAAGGGACATAAATAAACATTAGGGCCTAGCTGAATAATTACAAGGGCTATTCAAAAATTGTAAGAGCCATTAAAAAATTGTAAGGGCCTAGGATATAGCTCAAAGGGGACTCTTTTTTCAAAAGTGGTTATTTGTATTATGAGAAGGGCTTTCCTTTAGTGTTGCAAAGAGACCTAATACAACTTTGTTCAGGGATAAGCTAACTGTAATAAGCTTGTTTTAAGAGGAAAACAATTACTTTGTTTTGGCATAAGGGGTTGTAGTTATCTGTCTTGTATGGGGACTTTGAAATTCTCTCATGGGGGCGAAATATTTCTTTCAATCAAATTGTAATTGGGTGCATTATTGGTGGAGCCCAAGACCCCATTCTCACTCTTTCTTGTGCAGCGAAATATAGGCCTTTTGATCTCGTTGGCAACCTCTAGAGGGATGGTGAACCAAGTTGTATTGCCTCTCTGGCCGACAAAGTCAATGACATTGCAGTTGCTTGCATAGAGTACCCAGGCCATCACCGAGAAGCTGCTCCATGCACCAATGCAAAATGTGAGGTCTTGATCTATGATGGCTCGCATGACCCCAAGGTCCTAGCCAATTGGATCATGGACATGGATAGTTGGTTTGAGTACAATGACATGCCAGCTGGTGACTTTGTTTAATTTGCCAAATTGAAGCTCTTTGGAGTTGCCAAGCTCCTCGTCATGAAATGGCGATCTGATCAAATCCCCATCAACACGTGGGATCAATTATTAGATGTTTTGAAAGCAGCTTTCCACCCATCCTCCTACAAAGCGGACATAAAGATAAAGTGGTTAAGACTGTGACAAGGTCTCAATATGTCCGTCCAGACTACTTTGCACAATTCAACTGCCTGTTCATCCAATTACAGGTTTGCGACGATGCTGCCAGTCATCATGAAATTCAAGAGCTGATTGTTGGCGCATCTATTTAGAGAGATCAAGTACACTCCATTAGGGAGTCTAGATGCAACATTTAACCTAACACAATTGGCGGAAGAGAAATTTGCTGCTCGATGCAAGTACTCTGTGCCTTCCTCAGCGTCAGCCGTCTCGAGGCCATCAAATTCTTCTTCCTTGTCCACAAATTCAAATCCTTGGGAGTATAGGTCTGCATCTTCTTCTTCTTCTTCTTCTTTATCTTCTTCTCCTTCTCATTCTGACAATGGGAGAAATAATAAATATTGGCAAAAGAAGAAGACTGATTGTAGACTTGGATGATGAGGAAACACATTCCGTTCCCATCAAATCCGTAGGTGATGACAAAACATATGATGAGCTTAAGGGTTGACTAACTAGCGTCACCTTACTGCATCACTCTCATGCGCATGAGACTCGCGATAGTTTGTTTGTCACATGAGCCCATCTCAGAGATGACTTTTTTGGTTGATTGTGAAATCGACAATGGCTTTTAGAAGAACTTGGCTGCGAAGAGCCTTGTCGACAAGCTGCACCTACCGATGGAGTCACATTCTCATCTGTATCAACTTGGATGGAAGGATAGTTCTTCATAAAAATGCATAGTTTTATTTGCGTTTGGTCCAAAATTTGTGGATAAGATGAACTGTGACATGACCCCTACGGATTACGACGGATTGTTGCTTGGCAAACCATATCAATATGATAGAAAAGCCCACTATGATGCATTTAACAACACATACACACTGCACAAAGATGATAAAACATACCTAATCAAATGCAATGTCCAAACAAAGAATGCACAACACAATCTTGTCTTAAGTTGCTGAGAAGCAAAGAAATAAATAAATCCAGAAACACAACTGCAACTTCATTTACAAATGGCAGATGCAAAAGCTTCTTGTAACAATGGAAGTGTTGATTCATCGATCCACTGAGCTCCAGAAATTCTTGCGGTTCCCAACACTCTTCCTCCAGACAGGCCAATCAATCACATGATTGACATGATTCCTAAAATACCTCACCTACGTGGGACAATATTGCAGCAGCAGGCCCACCTAGTAGCATATGATTCTGCATATCTCTTCGCTTCCACATCATCTGCTTTGGTACAGTCAATCAGCTCAAGGCCTCATCTTTTTCTCGAGAATGAACCAGTTCTACACAAGGATCATTTGCCCTTGTACTTAATTGAAGAAGACAAGCATATGAAGTGGGCTTTCAACATACAACAGTTTCACTTGATGCGATATCGACAGGGGACAACTAACACAGTTGAAACTTGTTTCAGTCTTCCTCCCACAACTTCCACCACTACTATTGTTACCCCTTCTCATCTCAGCATTCAATGATCATCTTCTTAGTATGTAGATGATCCATAATTTATGAAGATTTTTGCAAGTCTTCGCCATGCAACCTCTTCCACTTCGGTACCTTTTCAACACTGGAAAAAAAAAGGGTTGTTATATCAGCTTTGTGTGCCTCATGATCACCAACAATCCTTGCTGCAGGAGGCACATTCTACACTCTATGGTGGTCACTTCAAGAAACAGAAAGCATAACATCATTTGCAATGGTTCTTCGACTGGCCTCACATACAACGCAATGTTATTCACCCTTTGAGTTAGTGCCTAATCAGCTGCCATTTCAAACCTGCCAACCGAGCGTTTTGCTTGGGTGTTTTTCTGTCTCCCTCAATTATCTGGGATTTGATTCAGACCCACATAGAACATGTTTTCAGCCGAGTAAAGTAGTCCATTCTTCGACAGAAGATTCTTCCCTTGATGATTGCTTCGGCGTTCCGCATACGACTCCCACCTGAGTTACCTTTCTCCTTGTTATTTTTGGAATCAAACCCATTCATATTAAGCAGGAAAAGATGAACTCTCTCATTCAACATTTGCAGTCTCCCCAGTCCATTATTGTTCCTACCCATTGGAATACTCGTTGATACATAAACAACAGATAGTGCGTTGTTAGATTCCACTACATTTTGAGCTTCCACCAGATGCCGATCAACTTTTTCTCACAAAAACTTGCCACACCCGTCATGGGTCCATCACATCCGACCTTTTTTTTAAACGAGGACAACTTCCAGATATCTCAGCTATTCTCTGCAATGTAAAACCATTGGAGTTGAATGCTTCACGTGGTGGGAGGAATGATAAGGAAGCTTAGGATATTATTATATTAGAACTTAGAATATCACTTAGCCGATAGTTTGATACAACACAAAAATATTATAACCAAAGGACGATTGTGCGCAACAATCGAGCTCTCACTACATAGATTAAAGAGAAGAGTTACGTGTTGGAATGATGCTACCTTCAAATTTTGGAATACCAGGGAGAAACTCAACCAATGCCTGGATAATCAAGAAAAGTATATGAATCTGCTCACCAAGCTCGTGCTTTGTTCCGACTCCAAGAAGAGAACATGGTAGAGCGGTACCTCATTTCACTCCTTACACCCGCTACACTATTCAGCTGCAAGTTCATCCCACCGGTAGCTGCAAGCTTTGGCACATGACTCAATGGAGGGTGTTGCGGCTCGAGTTCAGCCTTATGGGAATGAATCCCTAAATATTGTGTAATGTCCCTTTCCCTCTCCTAACCCTAGTCATGCCCAAGGGGTTACGGATACTATTTGCTATTGGGTATGGGCATCTAGTCCAGTTATTATTTTTTATTGACAGGGTCATAAAGTGCTTTTAAAAGAGACTAGATGTTATGTTTCTTCATTGGGACCACTTAAAAGACCCTTTTTGGCGACTTGAGGGGATATGTATGGCATTAAATGTTATATTTCTTCATTGGGATCACTTTTTGGGCCAAGGCGCCTAGGAAGGGAAAAAACAACTTTAAGTTATTTTTTAATTGGGCCCTCTTTATGAGAAAGTGCGCCTTGGGGGTTTTTAGGGTTTCTTTGACATGGAAAAGATTATAAAAGGAGAAGAGGGGTGAAAGGATATTCATTCATACATACACTTATATTTCTTTTCATGGTGCAACTGCTGTTTGCAACTTTTAGCTTGTGGAGTAAGATCCCACGGGAACCCTAGCTTCGGTGGTGAGAGATCCATCCCTAGCTAGCAGGGCATTCTTCGGTAGTGAAAGATCTACCCTAGCTTGTCATTTGGAGCTGATTTCGGGCTGTTTCTGACGAGCATTTTCAGGATTTTCAGAATTAGGGTTTGAGGGTTTTTGTGAGTTTTGGTGAAGATTTTCAGCTGGTTTTCGGATCAGACCTACGGCAGCCATAGAGGAAGGGTTTGGCATCATCTACAGAGGATTTCACAAGGGTTTTGGCCATCTACCAAAGGGGGCGACTTGTTTGGGAGATTGCAGCCCTAATTTCTAGGGTTTCAGCTTGGCCGTTTTCAGATCTGAAGGTTGGAAAGTCATCTTCTATATTTATATATGTTATTTCCCAAGTTTCATCATTTTTGCACTTGTATTCGGAAAGATATTAATTTTCGAAGTTTCCCAGCTATTTTAGGCACGCTGTAATTTTCTGGCAGCGATATAGTGACTGAAAAATTCCAAAAATATTTCCCTTGTGTTCTTTATATTATTATCTAGTTCTCTTTAAATTTTCAAGTGTTTTGAACGGATATTTTGAGAGTTATTCACATTTTACTGTTCGCTGCCCTAGCTGTAATTTTCTGCATAAAAATCAGAAAAATCAGATTTAGTATTTGCTGCAAATTTCTGTGTTTTGTCCATCTTGTTGTAAGATCCCAGCCAGGGATATTTCAGTGGTATCAGAGCGGTTGTTCCTCCAGCCTGTTAGGGTTGAAAGATGGGAGACAGAGAGACAGTGAAGAGTTGGGAGTAGATCTGATGAAACACTTGTTTTCACCAACATGGTGAAGCAAAGCGGAGACTACCAACCTCTATTTGAGCCCGCTTACTTGAGAGGTTAGCACGGGGGTAGGATTGAGACTCATGCGGAGAAAGGAGAAGCCAATATATGGTCGAGCATGGTAATAGAGGTGAGAGTGGACATTCGGGACAAGGGTCCCCTCATGCATCTACCAGGCCCTTGGGACTCCACGAGCCTTCCTTCTTGAAGGATCCGGAAGTTTCGCAGACACGACAGCCCGCAGACATTGTGGATGAAGAATCTTGCTGGGAGAAGTACCGGACATTGAGTGAGGGTTTCCGAGACAACATGCCATTTCAGGAGTATTGCAAAATGAAGATTGGTAGCAGGCCTAGGAGAGATTACCAACCACAGGTACCTGAGTTTCAGAAAAGATTAGGGCAGATCTCTATTCCACACTTCGATGGCTCTAAGAAGTGTACCGCTCAGTCTTGGATCCAGAAGTTGAAGACTTACTTCGACTTGAATCCCATGCGCGAAGAAGATGCAATTAAATTTGCTATCCTACACCTCGAGGGAGATGCCCATGACTGGTGGCATCATGGATTGATCACACAGGGGCACATGCATATCACTACGTATGCAGATTTTACACAGAGATTGATGAGCAGGTTCGACAGGAGGGACCCAGATAGGCACTTCAGAGAGTTGACCCACTTGAGGCAGACAGGTTCTCTAGACCAGTACATTGCAGATTTTCAGAGGTTATCAGTGATGGTATCTGATGTTTCAGAGATGAGGTTGACTTCACTCTTCATGGCAGGTTTGACTGACGCTCTAGCAGGATTTGTGAAGGCATTTGAGCCTTCCTCCTTACATGAGGCGATTAGGCGAGCACGTGATTTGGAGTTGTCCACTCCAAAATCGAGGTTTCCCCCTCGAATTCAGCCTAAGGTATTTCCTTCGAAAGTTGATAGTTCACAGCCGAAGGGACCCCCACCTAGGCAAGATACCGCAAGGAGACCATTTGTATCGAGAGAGGACAGGGAGGAGTTGAGGCGAAAGAAACTATGTTTCGATTGCCGCACACCATGGGTTCCAGGACATGATTGTAGAGGAAAGGGAAGGGCCCAATTCATAGAGGTCTTCGAGGAGAGTGAGAACGAGGAGGAGCGGTACCATCAGGAGTTAGAAGATGAAGATGAGGAGGCGTTGGATAGCGCAGGGATTGAACAGGAGGAGGAGACTTTTCCCGAGGAGACTATTGCTACTTTGTCAGTACCCCGAGTCTGAGGCATTGAGTTAGGGGAACATTACAGGGTCAGAGAGTGGTAGTACTCATTGACAGTGGGGCGACCCACAATTTCATTGATGCATCTTTGGTAGAAAAGCGGGGACTACAGGCAGAAGACTTTGAGGGTTTTAATGTGGTGGTAGCCAATGGTGAGTCCATGAGATGCATGCAGCGAGTTCCACAGTTGAGTATCACCATGGGTAACCATACAGTCACCGATGACTTCTATGTGGTTGGTATTGGAGAGACCAACCTTGTGCTCGGTGTACAGTGGCTCCATTCTCTTGGAGAATTTCGGACTAACTTTCAGACGATGGAACTCAAGTTCAAGTCCGAGGGGAAGAATGTAACCTTGAGGGGTTTGTCTTCAGAGGCACCCAGGGTCGTTTCAGCAAAGAGGATCGAGAGGATTCACAGACACAATGGGGTTGATTGGGCAGTACAGTGCTTGGTTTCTACCAAGAACTCAGAGGATGGACAGCCAGAGTATCATGTGGATATACAGGGGCTATTGGACAAGCACAATACGATTTTTAGCGACATACCACCTGGTGTACCGCCAGAGAGGGGATTTGAGCATGTGATTGAGCTCGAGGACACTAGACCAGTAGTTACTACTCCTTACCGTCACCCCAAACGGTTTAAGGATGAGATTGAGAGGACCATCCACGAGCTTATTGACATGGGACACATTAGGCCGAGTTCTAGTCCTTTTGCTTCTTCAGTGGTGTTGGTGAAAAAGAAGGATGGGACCATGCGGATGTGCATTGACTATCGGGCATTGAATAAGAGGACAATCAAGAACAAGTATCCAGTGCCGCGTATTGATGAGCTACTGATGAGCTACAGGGAGCAATCTATTTTTCTAAAATAGATTTGCGATCTGGATATCACCAGATCAAGGTTAGGGAACAAGATGTGCATAAGACCGCTTTCAGATGTCATTATGGACATTTTGAGTTTTTAGTGATGCCCTTCGGTTTGTCTAATGCACCAGCCACATTCCAGTCTTGCATGAACCACGTGTTCAACCGCCATTTGCGGAAGTTTGTTTTGGTCTTCTTTGATGATATATTGGTTTACAACAGGACTTGGGAGAGCCATATCCGCCACCTTGACGAGATATTGGGAATACTAGAAGCTAATTTGCTATATGCAAAAGCTTCTAAATGTGAGTTTGGCATGACAGAGTTGTTATACTTGGGATATGTGATTGGTGGAGGGGGAGTAAAGGTGGACAGAGAGAAGATACAGGCAATTTTGGATTGGCCTCCACCCAGGACGTTGACACATTTGAGGGGATTCTTAGGACTATGCACCTATTACAGGAGGTTCGTGAAGAATTTCTCACGATTGACTGCCCCACTGACAGACTTGACCAAGAAGGGAGCTTTCGCTTGGTCAGAAGCGGCACAACAAATTTTTGATCATCTCAAGGAGGTGATGAGTTCATGCCCCATCCTGGCATTACCAGATTTTTCTCGTCCATTTGTTCTAGAGTGTGATGCATCAGGTGAGGGGGTTGGAGCGGTGCTTATGCAGGATAGGCACCCCATTGCTTACGAGAGTCGGAAATTGAGCCCGTGGAGAGGGGGTATTCGATTTACGACAAGGAGATGTTGGCCATCATGCATGCTTTGGCCAAATTCAGACAGTACCTTGTGGGCAGCAGGTTCGTGGTACGTACAGATCACAATAGTTTGAGGTTCTTTTTGGGGCAAAAGGATCTCAACGACCGCCAACAGAGATGGGTGAACAAGGTACAAACATATGACTTTGACATAGAATACACTAGAGGTAAGAATAATGTTGTTGCTGATGCTTTATCTAGGAGGCCTTACCTTACTACTATGTTGAGTTCTATGTCCGAAATTTCAGCAGATTGGAAGGCTCACATACTTGTTGAGTACTCCAAGAATCAGTTTGCATGTGAGATCATGGATGGTATTATCAAAGATGACCGATACAGGGTGGTAGATGATCTCATTTTCTACAAGGATCGGATTTTCCTTGTACAGGGTCTAAGATGAAGGACAAGATCCTTCGTGCAGTACATGACACACCACTAGCTGGACACCCGGATACTTCAAAACATACAGGTACATCAGGGAGAGATTCACTTGGAAGGGGATGAAGGACGATGTCCTTAATCATGTCAGAGAGTGTATGGTTTGCCAGCAAACCAAATCGGAGCATTCTTTTCCTGCAAGGTTACTTCAGCCTCTTCCCATCCCTGAGCAGAAGTGGGAGAGCATATCGATGGACTTCATCACAGGACTCCCTATGGTGCATGGGCACAATTGCATTTATGTGGTAGTTGATCGGTTGACCAAGTATGCGCACTTCTTTTCTCTACCTAAGAAGCATGAGGCAGCTGACGTGGCTCAGATATTTTATACAGGGATTTTTAGGTTACATGGGTTGCCTAAAAATATTATCAGTGACAGGGACAAGATCTTCATGAGCACCTTTTGGCAGGAGATTTTCAGACTTGCCGGTACCGAGTTGACTCCTAGCACGAGCTACCACCCTCAGACTGACGGGCAAACAGAGATTGTCAACAAATGGATAGAGGGCTATTTGCGGAGTTATGTGACCGGACATCAGCAGGCATGGATCAGATGGTTGCATATGGGTGAGTATTGCTACAATACCACATATCAGATGAGTATCGGCATGACTCCTTTCAGAGCTTTGTATGGATACGATGCCATGTCATTTGCTGATTTAGTATTATCAGATAGTCGAGCTCCCAAAGCTCGGGATTGGTTACAGGAGAACCAAGATATCCTGCGAGCTCTTAAGGAGAATCTCCAGAAGGCACAGAATCAGCAGAAGGTTTATGCGGATCGGCACAGGATAGAGAGGTCCTTCGAGGCAGGAGACTTGGTGTTCTTACGTCTACAGCCATACAGACAGTCATCACTCAAGCAAAAGGGGGCGGAAAAGCTGAAACCCGGTTTTATGGTCCATACAGGATAGTCCGGCGAGTGGGTGCGGTTGCATATGAGTTGGATCTTCCAGAGCACAGCAAGATACATAATGTTTTCCATGTATCATGCCTTAAGAAGGCCTTAGGACAGCACATTGTACCTTCTACAGAGTTGCCACCACTGGATGAGGAGGGGAAGCTGGTTTTAGAACCGGACTCTATTATTGAGGTCAGACAGAGGAAGCTCAGGAACAGAGATATCACAGAATATTTGGTACGATGGAAGGGTTTGCCTCTTGAGGATGCTACTTGGGAAGGAGAACAGATTCTACGGCATCCTAGTTTGCATTTGCTTGGGGACAAGCAAATTTTGGGAAGGGAGGACTGTAATGTCCCCTTTCCCTCGCCCATGGCCTAAGGGCCAATGCGTGTCCTAACCCTAGTCATGCCCAAGGGGTTACGGATACTATTTGCTATTGGGTATGGGCATCTAGTCCAGTTTATTATTTTTTATTGACAGGGTCATAAAGTGCTTTTAAAAGAGACTAGATGTTATGTTTCTTCATTGGGACCACTTAAAAGACCCTTTTTGGCGACTTGAGGGGATATGTATGGCATTAAATGTTATATTTCTTCATTGGGATCACTTTTTGGGCCAAGGCGCCTAGGAAGGGAAAAAGCAACTTTAAGTTATTTTTAATTGGGCCCTCTTTATGAGAAAGTGCGCCTTGGGGGTTTTAGGGTTTCTTTGACATGGAAAAGGTTATAAAAGGAGAAGAGGGGTGAAAGGATATTCATTCATACATACACTTATATTTCTTTTCATGGTGCAACTGTTGTTTGCAACTTTTAGCTTGTGGAGTAAGATCCCACGGGAACCCTAGCTTCGGTGGTGAGAGATCCATCCCTAGCTAGCAGGGCATTCTTCGGTAGTGAAAGATCTACCCTAGCTTGTCATTTGGAGCTGATTTCAGGGCTGTTTTACAGAGGCATTTTCAGGATTTTCAGAATTAGGGTTTGAGGGTTTTTGTGAGTTTTGGTGAAGATTTTCAGCTGGTTTTCGGATCAGACCTACGGCAGCCATAGAGGAAGGGTTTGGCATCATCTACAGAGGATTTCACAAGGGTTTTGGCCATCTACCAAAGGGGCGACTTGTTTGGGAGATTGCAGCCCTAATTTCTAGGGTTTCCAGTTGGCCGTTTTCAGATCTGAAGGTTGGAAAGTCATCTTCCATATTTATATATGTTATTTCCCAAGTTTCATCATTTTTGCACTTGTATTCGGAAAGATATTAATTTTCGAAGTTTCCCAGCTATTTTAGGCACGCTGTAATTTTCTGGCAGCGATATAGTGACTGAAAAATTCCAAAAATATTTCCCTTGTGTTCTTTATATTATTATCTAGTTCTCTTTAAATTTTCAAGTGTTTTGAACGGATATTTTGAGAGTTATTCACATTTTACTGTTCGCTGCCCTAGCTGTAATTTTCTGCATAAAAATCAGAAAAATCAGATTTAGTATTTGCTGCAAATTTCTGTGTTTTGTCCATCTTGTTGGGGATATTTCATATTGCTGATTATCTTTTGACAAATATTTTTGAGGGGTGGTGTTTCTGTTTGCATGGTTGATATGGTTTACTACTCTTTGGTCGTATACATGTCAATTTGGAGATGTTCTGTTTTAAAAACTCTAATGGTCAGGGTGACCTGGATATTATATTTAGTTTTTACTTTGAATTTGCAGGGACACTTTTTTTAAATGCTATGGTCATATATATAATCTTAGTTTTGATAGAGATAGGGATGCAAAGACAGTGGCAACTTCCAATACACACTATGTTTCTGTAGCTTTCTGCAATGGTGTTTAGACCTCATTGTACCATTTTTACTTACATTGTTTACTACAGATTTCATGCTTGTAACGAGCTTCAAACTAGTTGCTTTTTGTCGCAGCTCTTATTTTCATTAATGCAATTGAACATTAAAGAAAAAAATTAAATAAATAAATGTCTAAGCTCAGACACTAGTATAAAAAAATTTGATCAATAAAATTGATCTGTTCTCCAAAAATAAGATTTGGCTCTTCAGAGATGGAAGAAGCTGCAAAACAAATGTAAAGAAGGGTATACAGCGTATACACAGAACCAACTAGAAAGCATGGGGGACTGCAATTCTCTAGAATCCAAATTTAAAGAAGTCAACACCTAGGAATAGATCTAATTAGAATAGCTCCTACTTGGCCAATGAAGATAAAAGTGTTGAAAATTTGAAATAAACTTGGTTTGATTCGTTGGAGATATTGAGGGGACCACTCTAAATTGCTAGAAGTCAGATATGTCATATTTTGATAAAGTATGACTGGAACAAAAATCTAGATCCAAAAATGGGGTAGATGTGATAGATTCCTTGGAAACTAAGAATAGGTCGTTGAAACATGACATAGAAGCAGAAGGGTTGCTGGCAAGGACAAATAGAATCAATTTTGAGAAAATACAATAATGAGTAATTCTAGATAACATTGCCACAACAGAGCTTGAAAGAAGATGCATCTTTGTCAGAGAATCTCAATACATCATCAGATGGGGGCCTGGGGGCCTTACAGTATTGGAGATTGCATAGCATAACTGGTATACTGCTGGCTCATGGGTGAATATGATACAAAGACATCAGAGTAAATATGGCGGGAATTATGCCACAACAAAACATAGATGAAGAAAAATATCTTTAATGCGGCTTTTGTTACACAACAAAATCCTTACAGTGAAATTGTTCCAGAAAAAACATGGATAGGTCTGTTCAAAATCCAGATTTGTTTTATACAATCAAGCAAAAGAAGCAACCTGGTTAATCACGACATGCAGTTATACCTGCTAAATATGGATTAAATGTGCAAATTGGATGACATAAAGGAAGGATAAAAGCACAGCCTAATTTCAGGTTGCAGTCAACTTAACAACCAACTTTGCTTGCAAACAACTCCTTATGTTGCAACGTGTGGTTAGATTGGCACCCCAAATTTTCGACAGTGAAGCCAAATCATCATAGAATGTTGCAACTACAATTTTAGTTACAAATTAGGATCTTAGCGATGTCTTACGCAAAATTAAAACATAATTTCAGAATGAATATTTTTGCAGAAAGGCTTTGCCAATGCTCTTTTGGATATCCTGCCCTACGCAGGTTATCTAGAAGAGCTTTTGTAAAAGCACAATCTTCTGGAAAAACTCGTTTGACCATATGCTTTTCGTAAGGATGGACGCTTTGTAGTTCATTATTGTAATGTCCCCTTAGGGCATAAAATAAAGAAATCTAGATTTCCTGGAAAACTGTTATGACAAACATGTAATAATCCAAGTTTTCTTCAAACCTTCATGGACAAAAATACAGCAGTCTGATTTCTTCTTTTTTATTAATGAAATATCAACAAAATAGAAATACCCACAAGCTAGGAAATATTGATAAATCCTTGAAATGTATTGATTTGATGGCCAAGTTCACAAATATACCAAAAACTGATTTTTTAATTTATTGTTTTCCAATTGAAAATATGCAATAAAAACAGCTGACCTTATGAGAAAAATATGAAGAATGGAAGACTCCCGCTGGCTGTAAATTATGCCCTAGGGCAGGTTATGGGCTCTTGCAAGCCCTAGCACCTCCTATGCCTCACTATGCAGCTGGAAGGGTCCCCAAAGGGGGGCGTCCCACTCCCCAAGTGGATCGACCTGCCGTAGAAGGGCTTCAAAACTCTGCTACAGCTCACTCCAATGATATTCCTGCTGAATGATGGCTGCCCTAGCTGAGAAAAGTCTGACAATCTGATCTGAATGTGTGCCCTAGCTGCCGACCTCTGAAAACTGTCTTGAAACTGTGCCCTAGCTTGTCCAAACTGAAATAAACTGAAAATCCTTGTTTGTAGCTCAATTGCAACTCCCGTGATGGAGTTACCTCAAAGGATTTGAGGGTTTTCATCCTCTAACCTTGCAGCAATGAAGGGTTTTCGTCCTCCTTGCAGATGGAAGTTGGATCAGCAGTCCAAAATCTCATTGACAAAATATAATGTATGCAAAAGATGATTGCAAATGAACCCCCACACCTCCTTTTATACTTTTTTGTCTCTATTTTCCAAGTGGGGCGCTCCATGTGGGACTTTTGCACTTTAATTAATAAAGTGACTTTCTTATTTTCTATTTTAGCATTAAGTCACTTAAAATAGGAAGTCCCCTTTATTTTAATAATAATAACATAAGTTGCCTTTATAATATTACTTTTTGGCTAACTTAGTTATATTGTTACCTTATTTCCCTTTTCTCCACCCCTTTAGCCTACGGGAAATAACTAGATAGGCTAAGGGTCTTCTATCGGCATTAATTCCAAGAAAGGGACATTATAGTTATACACTAGCAGAGTTACAAAATTTGTCATCCTCAATTCCAAGACCACTTTCTTATTATAGGCTCATTACTCGACCTTTATGATGAACATAGGTGAGGAGACAAGTAGTACAAGCTAACACACTAACATAATGTGTACAACTTGTTAAAGACATGGCAATCCCTCTTCTACTGATAGAGGTTGTCTCAAAAATAATATCAAGCAAAATTATCACAAGCAAAAAAGTGAATCACATAGCAAAACATGGAAGGTAGACAAATAATTCTTACACAAAATCCAAAAAATCTAAAGACTTATGAAAAAAGCGAAGTGGAACATATCCCTAGAATTTTGCATTTTAGTATCGATACTTCATCTAGAAAAGGGTTAAGCTTATTAGTGTGGAGTAGTTCCTTGAACATCTCCACCCACCATTACTTCTTGGCGAATGAAGATAGAAAATCCCATTTGCTATTAAAATGGGTGCATCAATTATACTAAAGACAATGCATTTGACACCTTTAGGGCAATAAGAATTACAAGATGGTAGTCTTGGATTCTCACCAATAAGGTCAAAACAAAGAAGGCCTAGGTACATTAGACTAACAACATTAAGCAAGACAAAGCTAGAGTAAGAACTATGGTGTTTACTATAGAGTAGAGGATGTATGTCACTATTGCATTGGGAAGAATGGAGAATACGAGTTTAGCATTGCAAGTCAAACTTGCATTTATGTACTATGTACCGAGTTCATCATCTTAAATTCTTAATAGATTGAATCCTCAAATCCCATGGCTACTCTTGTAATGTCCCCAATTGGACACTTTTTACCCCCAAATGGATTTTTGGCAAAACCCCAATCCAAAGAACAATTTCTAAATAATTTATAAAATATTACAATGCAGATCTGAATTTTATCTATAAATGGCGACTTGGTATGGAGATGAAAACCCACAAAATGAAAGGCAAAACCATTGAATCTTTAATGGAATCAACTCAGCTAATTTTATAAAGATGGAATCAAGAGATAAATACCATATTTGACCTCAAAACAGGATGGAATTATTTTATATAAATTTGCAGACAACTGTCCTCAGACACAGCTGAAAAGTACAAAACCCTTGAGCCAAAAATTATGCAAGTTGGCTGATTTGACCTCTAAAAATATGACAAAGATGTTGGTGATGAGATCTGGGACAGCCGTGCCCTAGAATGTATCAAACTCTATCAACCAGGGTGTAGATAACCCTAGATATGGCTGCAAATGGAGGTAAAAATCTGCAACAAGCTTCCACCTTCAAACCCTTGTACAAATATGCACTTTTACAACCTTCTATACCGCTGGAAAATACTGAAAAACACCACTAACTCCGTGATCTGCAATGGAAACCCCTGTGTGGAGAATCCTCTCAACTAGGAGAAGGGTTTTCGTCCTTCTACTAGATCTCTTAGAGGGTTTTCGTCCTCAAGAGTGAATCTCTAAGGGTTTTCGTCCTTAGAAGATTATTGATGCAAGCTCAAAGCTTAACATACAAATCAGATTTTATAAAATAGACAAGGATGATCTCTACAAGCAAGTCCACTTGCTTTTATAGAAGTAATGGGCCAAATGGCCACCCTCAACTCCCAATCAGATTTTTCCTCCTTCATTTAATGCTTTTCCCACTTTATTCCATCTCCTAAGGAGGTCACATTTTCCATAGGATAAATAAACATTATCAAATGCCTTTTTTCCCTTCTAATTTTATTTTATCATTAAGTCTATAATAACTTACTATAAGTGCCTTTATAATATTTTCTTCTTTTTTTCTTTTATATGCACTTTATAATAACTTATTATGACTTAAGTTCCCCTTGTGTTCATCCCTTAGCCGTCGGGGAGACAAAATGGGCTAGGGTCTTCGACATGGATTATCTTAGGAAGTGGGACATTTCAGCGACATCTCCTAAAAAAGTCTCGTGCTTAGGTCCATGTGAGAAAATAGTCCTAGGGTAAGCGTAAGCACGAGCATGAGAGGGAGCTTGCAACATTAAAGTACAAATCATAAATACAAAATACATTTGGTGGTAGGAATGATCCTTGCATGACCTAATGCTATTGGCGGGTGACGAAATATGTATAAAGCTTGAAGGAGATATACATGTATGTTATTTGCATTCTCATTGAGCACATGGAACAAGCTGAAAAACATATGAGGAACCTGCAATGGAATTGGAAAAGCCACAAAAATTCTCACTTTGAAGCCCTTGATTAATAGGAAGACACTGAAGCTCCTTTCCATAACATTAACTGTGCATACAAAAGAACTAAAAATCATGACACTCTCGTGAATAATGACCTTATTGCAAGGCATATAAACTACCGGCGGACAGCAAAACATTTACAATGTTTCTAAGGAGAACTACATGAACGATATTCAATTTCTCATTGAGCATAGGAATGGGTTGAAATTTATCAATCAAAACATACAATGCAATTTTAGAAGTTACAAGGAAATTAAGAAAGCCAGAATCCAGAAAAGGATTTTTGATCTCTTTCTAAACATGGTAACCATATATCACAATTCATGACACACTCTTAAGTGGCAAAAACAATCACCTTGCAAGACCCAAACTGTAATGGTGAGCGGAAAAATGTTTATAGAGATTTAAGGAGATGTACATGCATGGTATTCAATTTCTTATTAAGCACATGGAATAGGTTGAGAGGTGCCGATGATGACGATGACAATGACACAGATCAATTTTGATAGATTTAATGTCAAATGGTCTGTAGGACCTACCAAAGTGTACCTATCCAGATAGAAGATTGTTTCTATGGTGGTTAAGCTTTATGATAAATTCTCCAAGTTTTGTTTGATTGTCTTGGTTGCAAATATCTGTGTAATTGAGACTAATATCATTGTAAAGATATCAAGTTAATAGAGAATGTGTTTGTCCTTTTCTTTATTTAAATTGATACTCTACAAATTCTATGTTCCCACAAAGTCTTTGGGCAACTCCATGCACTTGTTTCAGGTTCCTTAATGTGAGTTGGTTCTTATTTTAGAAACTGTAATTTTCTTTGTGAGGTCATCGACCTTGTGTGGGTGGGTATACTAATACACCAATTCAGGGTTTGACAGTGTTCGTATAGTACCAAAGTTGTTTCTCCGAGAAAATTTGTTTTGGATGTTTAAATTCTAGGCTGTGTGATTCCTTTGTAAGATATCTTCGTGAATATCCCAATACTTGAGAATTGGTTGAGAATGATTGTTGGGCAATGGTGGGAAGTCTATCTTGACTTGGTTTAGATAGTTTGTGCTTATATAAATAACATATTGGAGATTCACTTTCAATGGTTAGCGAGCTAGTTTCTATGAGGAGAATTGGGTAGGGTGGATAATATTTAACTTTCAAGTGATCAGCGATAAGCTTTTTGGAATTTGTTCGATTTTTTTCCATGGGTCTTGAGGCAAAGCTACCTCATCAAACTTCACAACCATGGAGTATGATATACATTGCCTGGCTATCGAGTACTACTTTTTACTTATCTCAATTCCAAAGTTCAGCATTCTTTCAACTGTTTCCTAATCCATAGAAGGTCTTCCAACCCATATAGTTTTTATAATAGTAGTATTCCAGTTCTATATAAGATCAAAGTCAAGTTCAAGGCATTTATAGGAAGGAACTAGTTCTAGGGGATGATTGTTAAAGGGAGCTAAGGAGTAATTTATTTTTGTAGATCTGATTATCATAATTTTGGTTTTATCAATGTTTGCAGGCCAAACTTGTTGCAAAATGTTTGGGGGACTTCTAGCTAGGCTTTCCTAAATCAGCATTTTCTTTAACAAGTGGGAATCATTTCCCTGTAGGAGTGATAAGATAATCCAATTGGAGGTATTAATCCCAAACATCCCTGGTCTTCTTGGAGTTTTTATAGTCTATCTATGTATGATCCAAAAAGGTTATGGGATAGAAGGCAACCTTGTTTAACAGCGATAGTACAATGGACATCCTTTGATCTACCTTAGATAGTTTTTAGTGATAATTTGTCCAGGTGAAGGTAAATTCTTATTTCTTCCATATATTTCCTAAGGTTTCCACTTGGGACACTGTCGAATGATTTTGTTAATATTAAATGATAATCCTAAGTGTGAGAACATGATCAATTGTGGCCTGTTAAGACTTATGAAACTGGCTTGACCTTTAGCGTGTAATTTACATTCTTCTTACCAGTTGCTAATTTTCATTTCTAATATGGTTCCAAAAGCTTGGCAACCAAAAGGCAAATCATTATCGTTCTATAATTTGAAGGATTGCTTAAAGCTTTTGATGAGGAAGTTGCAAAAGAAATTTCACAAGAGAACACAAGTTACAGGAAAAGACCTTAGAGATCCTTTCAAAATGGTAAACATGCTTGTCTTGAAAGAGCTAGAAATGACAACTTTGCAGCAATTAGATAATGGAAGTCGATTTAGACATCATGCTTTCAACTCTTCTTTCCATCCTTTCCATTACATATAAGTTGCAACCATGCTATTCCATGATAAAAGTTGTTTGTAGATTAGAGAACAAGTAGCCAGCGCAACTAGAATGCTGAGTAATGTAGGAATGAGGGATGGCAAACTAAATTCTGTGAAGTAGATTGTGACGTATCTGCAGAATCTCCAGAGTGTCTGTTCCAGGCCAAACGTGAGTTGCACACACCTCTCTTAACCACCTTTGCATAATAGGCCTTTCGGACCTGCCATAATTTTTTGTTTTGGCAGGGTGGTGGTGGTGGGGTGCAGGGCAAGTGGGAGGATGTACCACTTTGGTCTGTTATCTGGTTTTATATTTATTACAAATGTGTTTTTGTCTAAAATATCCTTGCCATCTTCTGCAAAAGTAAATATGTCAGTGTGTAATAGTGAGGGACTGTATAGGGCATGTTATAGATGTCTGTTGTGAAATTGACCACATGTAGGGCATGCTATAGAGGTCTTCTGTTGAAATTGACCTCGCCATAACATGGAATAGTTGTCAAATTAAGGTTTATAAGAAACAAATATTTGAACATTTTACGCACGAGAGGACAATGCTGGCAGATTAAACATTAGTTGTGCTAGTGCCGTTATGAGAAGAAACAAATATTTGGACATTTTATGCACGAGAGGACAATGCTGGCAGATTAAACATTAGCTATGTTAGTGCTGTTATGTATGGTAGAAGGAATGCAGTGGTTCCTAAAATAGATCATGAAGTCTCGAGTCTTCACCATTTTTTCTCCAAGCAGTTCCACAAATAAAAGACTTAGTATGTTTTGCATTTAAAAAAAATTCCATAAATAAATAGATTTTCTTCTTGAAGCTTATCAAGTAAAAAAATCTGATCGGGTTTTCTCTTCAATCCATGAGTATAATTTAACTCTATCTTGTTAGTTCCATAGTTTGCTATTTCACTCTTTTTGCATGGATTCTTGAGTTGGCCGGGTTCCTTACTTGAGTATGCACAGTAGTTTGTAAATTTTATTTATTCTCATACTTTCTTTCTATAGATCCTGTTTTGCTTTTCAATAACATCAAATATTCTTCTTGATGTGATCTGTGGTTGAGGAAAACTTCTCCATAAACCGTCCCAAACTGCCAGTATATTTAAACTGTAAATGAAATGGAAATGTTATTTCACAGTTTGTCCTTTATTTCAAAATTAGATTATTTCTTTTCTGGATACATTGGCTAGATGATAACTGTTTGAAATAGAAATGAAGCCTTGTCAATGGAGGATGATACTGTAATTTATATGAATGCCTATATAATTTCTGAGAAAAAGGCCTAAATAAAACTTAGATCATAATTTGGGATGTAAATGATGTGGATTTACTCCCATAATATGCCAATCAATACTGATGTGTTGAAAATGTTTATCAGGCAGCCTTTCCGATGCAGGAAAAAAGATTGGAGGCTTTGTTTTTTTGTGAAAATGAAATTTTTCTCTATTTGGATGAGAATTTGAAACTTACTCCACAAACAATTTCCGACAAAACAGCTCCGACAGAAGAGTTAGAAGAAATGCACCAGCGTGTAAGCACGTTCTCTAACCTTTTAGGTATCATCAACTAAAAATACTACTGACGATTTGATTAAGACTCATCCTATTATAATCGTATTTCATTTTCTTGATCTACTGTCAGAATGAACTGTATGAGTTTCTTCGTGTTTAAATTTTTGTCTGTTTTTAAATTTGAATAATTGCTATCCCTCTTTATGTATATGCTTTGTAGATGGAAAAGTTGATTTTGAAAATTTTCATGAATGAAAGATTAACATTCTTTTTGCCTAAGGGCATTTCTTTTGCATGATTGTTTCATATTTATATGCCTTTGTGTCCCTGTCTTGCGTAGGGTTTTCCCGTTTGGGTTCAACCCCTTTCCTTTTGGTTTTATTGCTTCCTATTTTAGCTTTGGGTATTTCAGTTCTGTTTTTTGGGAACTTTATTTTTAGCTTCTTATTTCTTTTAGCACTTTCGATTAGCTATCATGACTTGGGTCCAATTGCTCACTTGGGTCACATGCAAACATCAATATTATTTTTTTGGTTCTTTCTTACCATCTGTAATTCCTTATGGAGGCATTTGTTTTAAGGGTCATGTTTTTCAGTTTCTGAAACACATTAGTCTTTTGGATTAAAATAGGATGTGGAATAATACCAGGCTGTTATGTTCTTTCATTCATTATTTAGCTACCACTATTTGATTTTCTTATCATTTTGATTCTATCTAATTCGATAGTTCAAGCTTCGGGTGTCACATTGCTGATCCTATCAAAGTAGACAATGGAGTATCATAATGTATCATAGAAGCATACAGCCTTTCCACTGGATCAACATGTTTTAAGTTTTTTCCATTCTTATCTATTGTTCCTTGTTTGATGAGCTTTTTTGGCGGGCCTCCTGTCTGGTTGTAAATTATATGAAGATGTGCCTTTCATTGACTGTATTTGTTTAATAAGAACATTTAGAATTTAATATATGACTGAAATTCACAAATGTAGCAAATTGCTTTGTCATGATTTCTTGCATTAGTTTACTTTTTACATTTTTAAGTATCTGGCCTGATCATGCTGCTGTTGCAGGTTGTTTCATCCTCAATGCTTGCATTAGCATCTTTTCTCAATGTATTACTTGGGCCTTTGCAAAGGTCAACATCTGAAAATTGCAGTCCTCCCATTGGTGTTGATTTAAAGAATGGTGCGAAGGTGAGATCTGCAGCTATTGCAGCAGCCGATAAGATTTGTCACACTCACAACTTTTTTCAGGAATTTTTGAAGTCTCGCAATTCTAGAGTTCGATCTGCTGTTTATCAAGTATTTGCAAGTTTCCTGAAATATATTCCACAAGTTTTTAGTGAAGGGAATATGAAGATTTTAGCAGGCATTGTTCTTGGATCGTTTCAAGAGAAGGATCCGATTTGTCATTCCTCCATGTGGGATATGCTGCTGCTATTTATGAGAAGGTTTCCTGAAGCTTGGAAAATTTCTCCTGTTCACAAAGTCATACTACCTCGATTCTGGTGTTTTCTTAGACATGGTTGCTATGGGTCACAACAGGCATCATATCCCTGTCTTCTGCCCATGATAGCTTCTATCCCTCCTACAATTATCCAAGCAGAACAATTTTTTATTGAGTTCTTTGAAAATCTTTGGGCAGGGAGATCTTTATCTTCGAATTCACCTGCTGATCGAGATGCTCTTTTTGCAGCTATAAAAGAATGCCTTGTGTGGCTTTTAAACAATGCGATAAGGTCTGTATTACTTTGCTTATCCATTGATGTACTTTTGTTGATATATTGTATAAGATTAGGGTAACATTTTTAAAGATTGCTTGTAATATTTAATATTAGCTATTATTCATTTGTATCGAAAAGATTAAAATTTATTTGGAGATTAATAATTTGTCATCATGCAGATATGTGGAAGAAGGGTCTAGTTGCATTGAACAATTTTGCACTAGAATTGTCGAACGCATTATTTTTAGGCTATTGTGGTGTGATTACATCACATCGGGAAATTCAACTACTGAAAATGAAGCAGATCAAAATGTTAGCCTAGTTACAAAGAAGATTCATAATTCTAAAGAAAATGTCCAGTTGAAGTCAAATCTTAAACATCCAGAGGATTTCATGCCGGAATTAGGGAATTGTATTATAGAAGTATTATCACATATCTCTACTAAGGATCCTAGCTTGCTTCAGGCATTTTGTTCTCAGTTCCAAATAGAGTGCTCAAAAATGATTGAACAAGCTCAAAACTGTGCATTTCCTGAGGGCGATCGGCACATGGATCATCTTTCTGATTTTTTTGTTTTATTGGGAACACATTCAATGAATGAGGGAGAAAAGTGGCCATTGATTCACCTTGCAAGACCATTTGTTGCAAAGTCATTTCCAGTGATTAAGTCAATGGTACGGATTTGAACTTACCCGATGTAATGTGTATGATTTTTTTGGCTTCCATCGCAATGCAAAATGACTGTCGTTGCTTCTAATTAATGCAGGCCTTGCCAGCGACCGTCAGTCTCTTGTCGGTAATTATTTCAGTGTTTGGACCAGGTGTGATACCTGTTGAATCTTTTGTCGATGAAGTAGGTGAATCCAATCTGCAAATGTCCAGTTTATATGATAAAGAATCCAAACCCGAGTTTCTGCTTCATTTTTTCAAGACTAATATTGCTACATGGTGCTTACATGATATTGGTCACTCTACCAGTTCTAGGCTAGATCTCTTACTTTCTTTCTTGGAGGATGCTTATTTCCAAAGTCAGTGGGATTGGGTGGTTGGTTGTGCGGCAGGAATGGAGAATGGGTCTGTGGAAATGGATGGTAGGTATCTAACTAATGACCGTGTTACTGTCTTGGCTATTCTCATGGAGAAAGTGAGGTGCAAATTCATTTACGGAAATGTCTTTGAAAAGTCAAATAGGAAATCAGGCTTTGAAGCTAAGAACTGGCATTCGAGAAGATTAGATGCTATAGCCGTTGTGGTTGCTCACAATAAAACTTTGAAGAACCCTTCATGTGTTTTGTTTTTAAGGTAAGATTTGCTTGCAATTAACAAGATTTCAAAGTATAGCTGTTCTCATATCATGAATATATATAAAAACAAGATTTTTTTGGCTAAATGATATACGTACGCATGTTCATTTTTTGTTTCTTTGAAGTTCCTGTATTTGAAATATCTTTCAAGAGCAAGAGGCTTTCTGAAAATATAAAATACTATATTCTTTGGTTTCAGGAAATAAACATTTTTGAATGAACCATATTTATCTCTTATTGAAATTGTACAATTTGAATTGGATATGTAACAGGAACATCCTTGGAGGAACAGAACAAGAGGATGTAGTGCCCCTAATTTCCAAAGAAGCTTTGAATCTTGTTATGGAGGAACTATTGTGGCAACTTGTGGCAGTGCTTATAAAATCTCCTAATGTTTGGTCAAAGTATGCAGCTTCTCTGATCCTACCTAATGGGATTGAAGGACAATTACAAACAGATATAGCAGCTTCAGACGAAACATTGCAGGTAGCTAGCTTTGCTACTCAAGTTCTTGGGGGTAGTTTTTCTCTCTTAAAAACTTAGATGGAGATTTTCAAGTGGTACCACATATTCTAGCTGCTTCTATTTTTCTAGAGTGGGAAAGGAGAATGTCCAAACAATCAAGTCTAAACAGCAATTCGGTAAATCTATGGGAGCTAGACGAGGATGCTAGAAATGTTGATGAGGTTGATGTAGGTTCATATTCTGAAGGGGAGAGCATAGATGAATTTGCTATTGAGCAGGCAGATGAAGGGAATGCTTTTGTAAAATCAATGCGGGATCTTTGGAGCAGAGTTGCATCCTTTTCCAAGTCTTTCAGTTTATTGAGTTGTGAACGTTTGAGATGGGTGTTAACTGAGACCGTAAGGTGTGCTATTACCAAGGAGAATACATGTGAAATCAAAAGAATTGTTGCATTGTGTTCAGAGTGGACAATAGAAATAATTAACTACACCTGCAAAGACCAAATTGAAGAACAGCAGTTGCTAGACCATTTACTATTATCCGAGGAAGCTTGGCCTATCTGGGCAGAAACACCCGTTGTTGGAGAATCAAAACTTGTCACCTTGAAACCTGGATTCGTGTTCAATGACACTGATGTAAGTCTGCATGGAGCTCTTTGTTCAAAAAGTATTTTCATTACAATATACTTTAGTTTTGGCCTGCAAGTGTTTCAGCTTAACGTCAATTTGTAGGAACATTATTCTTTATAGAGAAGCTGCCTTCATGATGACGAGTCAATACTTTATGTTTATGCTTATTCTAGAAGTCTATGAGTATGCATTATTCCCTGATATAGCATCTAGATTTACATGCAGTAAAAGTTAGAAAAGGCTGATGGGATGTGTTACTTTATTAGCTGTTGTTAACAAGGAAAATGATGGAATATCATTGGCACATGCAATAGTTTCCCGCCCAATTTTCACATTTGACATAGGTCTACTGTAATTGGATTAGTAACATATCTCGTAGATTGCATAAAGTCTTATGTTTACGCATTGTTGATTGGAGCCCTTATTTGACCTATTAATGAATACAATTGATGGGGCTGATAGGCCACAATCAGGTAGAGTTGATTCTCTTGAGAGTACACCTTGACTGACTTGAAAATCATCTAAGGGATGGGTCTCATTTGCAGTGTAATCATTTCAAAGTCTGTGTGGGAAGACCTCTTCAAATGCATTTATTTCATACAGCTTTCTCGTATATCAGCATATTGAGGGTTGAATGGGAGCAAATTCAATATAAGGTAATACAGTCTCACTGGTTGGTTCTTGGCATGGTTACCGAAGTCTCAGGGATGGTGATACAGGTTTTTGGGAAGATTTTTTTTTCTCAGATTTTGAGGATGGCCATGAAAATAATATTCAAATATTCAAACTTTATTCAATGAAATCTAGGGGTTGAACTTTATTTAAAGTTTTAGGGTACTTCCTGGATTAGGTTTCAATGTATTGGTATATTTAACAGCTTTTTTAACGTCAAAGTGTCAGTTCTTTTTTTTTTTTTTTTTTGAGGGGGATTCCTTCTAAGTACTCAAGTCCCAAACATTTGGGAGGTCATCAAAATGTAGGGACGTGTCGCTACATAACATCGGCTCTTGGACTTTATGATGGCTACTATATACATGAGCTTCCGGTATATTCCTCTAACCAACAATAGAGGTTTTTAAATGAGACTCACATGAACATGCTACTTGTGCTCCCCATGAATACTCGAGAGTCAACTTAAGTGGGCAAAAAATTGATACATCAAAAAAAAATTCCAGAATTTGGCCAAAAGGGTTAGAGATATTTCCATCCATATCAAATCCATACTATATTTGTGAGTTGTTAACAATTAATAAACGGTCTTAAATTTGACGTCCATTGACCGTCACTTAGAAGTTTTTTTTTAGCTTATAGAAGTCAATTAAAAATTGTAATAACTTGGCCATATGGCGAGTTTGAGGCCGATTGTTTTTATTAGAAAGACTTTTATAAGACCAACACCGTGGTGCAACTAGATTGAGGCCATTTGTCACCAATCCTTGGGAAATTTGCGGAGAAGGTAATAAACTTATTAATCAATGAGGTTTCAATGTATTGGTCTAGAAACGTTTCCGAAACGTTTTGCGCGGAAGTGCGGGCGGAAGCGTGGAAAACGCGTTTCCGAAACGCTGTGCCGCTTCCGAAACGCGTTTTCGCGTTCGCACTCATCGTAAAAAAAAACGAAAATACGGTTTAAAAACACGAAAATACGTTTTAAAAGGTAAAAATACTTCGCATTAAATGCGGCGAAACCCTAATGCGGCTGCATAGCTTGCTAAACACACTTCCAAAAAGTTATATAATGACCTCTTGGGTCCATTCTAAATCACACTCTCATTTTTCTCTTGCTAAATACAGTTTTTATTAAACTAGCATTTAGCATTGTGAAGAGCAAAGAGACATCAAGGAGCAGCTTCAAGGAGGAATTTCGAATCAGATTTGGAAGGTGGGATTGACTTCAAGGAGGAAAAACCAGGTATTTTTCAAGTTTTTTTTTTATTTGGCTAAAGAAAATGTTAATGTGATCAATGATCACGAATGATGTGTGCATTATGCACACATCATTCGTGATCATTGATCATGATGTCAATATGTATATTTAATTTAGTAATTTTAAAACTCTATGCTTAAAAAAATAAAAAAATGTAACATTTTCTTTGCGTGTTAAAATAAAAAACATATATTCTTTTTTTAAATTATAAATATCATCCAAACTCTGTGTATGCTCTCACCTCGCACCTATACGGTGACCTTGGTGATCAAAAGCAGAATAGGATGTGTAGGGTTTTTAAATTTAATTCTTTTTTTTTTTTAAAAAAGTTTATTTTGTTTTTTTAAATTAAAAAATCCGAACTCTGTGTATGCTCTCACCTCGCGCCTGAACGGTGACCTTGGTGATCAAAAGCAGAATAGGATGTGTAGGGATTTTTAATTTAATTCTTTTTTGTTTTTTAAAAAAAGTTTATTTTGTTTTTTTAAATTAAAAAATCCGAACTCTGTGTATGCTCTCACCTCGCGCCTAAACGGTGAACTTGGTGATCAAAAGCAGAATAGGATATGTAGGGTGTGGTTCTATTTAATAATTTATTGTTATCTAAGTTTATGTTTTTATTTTTCAATGAAGGTTTGATTCAATGGCATCTAGTTCAGCTTCAGTGGGAGGGCATGGGGAAGGGGAAGAAAGCCAAAGTGGGGGTGTGGATCCTAGAGCTCCTCTTTGGAGACATGTGCAAATTGTGGAGAACCTTGCTGGCGGTGGCTCTCGAGTTTGGGTATGCCATCATTGCAATATACAATACAAATCCTCTTATACCCGACTCAAAGCTCATTTAATGGGGAAATCAGGAACGGGGATTAGAAAATGTAACAAGGTTGAACATAAACATATATTGGCATATATGAAAGAGCAAGAGGACGCTGATATGGAAGCTTCAAGAGCTAGATTTAAAACAGCTCCTTTGCAAAATAGGGGTTCACAAAAACCACCCAACCCATCAAACCATCCTTTTATCCAAGTTGCAGTTGAAACTCCAACAGAGGGAGAGACTTTGTCACGAAAGAGAATTTCCAAAGGCCCATTAGAGCAGCATTTGCAAATGAGAAAAGGGATGTTGCTGATGAGTTGGTTGCTCGATGCATTTATGCATGTGGGCTGCCCTTCAATGTGTTGCGCTCACCTTATTGGCAACAAATGGTGAGAGGTATTAATGATGCACCAAAAGGGTATAAAAGCCCTAGTTATGAGAAGGTCAGAACCACATTGTTGGCGAAAGAAGTGGCCCATGTACATACTTCTTTGCAGCCAATTAGGGACTCATGGAAGGACTCAGGGGTATCTATCATTTCAGATGGATGGAAAGATGCCCGAAATAGACCCCTAATCAACATTGTTGCAGTGTGCCCTAAAGGGGCAATGTTCTTAAGGGTTGTTGATTGTGAGGGTGAAGTGAAAGATGCTCAATTTATTGCTAATATTTTGATTGAGGCTATTGAGTCAGTGGGCCCTGCAAACGTTGTCCAAGTCATCACGGACAATGCCAAAAATTGTAGAGCAGCAGGGACTGATTGTTGAGGGGAGATATGAGCACATTTTTTGGACACCTTGTGCAGTACACTCCTTGAATTTGATGCTGCAGAAGATTGGAAAAATACCATGGATTGAGGAAGTTTATACAGAGGCAAATGAGATCCAAATGTTTATCACAAATCATCATATGTCCCAGGCTATCTTTAGGAGGTTCTCGACATTGGAGTTGCTGAAGGTAACCAAACAATTTCCTAGTTTCTAATTTTTATTTGCTAACTTTTTATGAAATATCAAATTATCAATTGAATTCCTTTTAATTTTTTTTTTTAATTAACTTGCTTTAATTTATTTTAATAGGTTGCTGAAACAAGATTTGCCTCTCACACGCTCGTCTTGAGACGACTTGTGAAGGTAAAGCAAGCCTTAAGGCTTATGGTGATTGATGATGTTTGGTCCGTGTGGAGGCAATCAAACACAGAAAGAGCCATCAAAATAAAATCAGTGATACTTGATGATATTTGGTGGGCAAAGGTCGATACTTGCTTAGTTTTACTCGAGCCTATTTTATCTATGATTAGATATGCGCAGACACGGATAATGCTTGCATAGGGAGATCTATGATGGCATTGACTTATGCTTGAAAAAATTAGAGACATCATACAACAAAAGAGCAGAGGATCCTCAAGAAAAATTCTACAAAGAAGTTAAGAACGTGATCATGAGAAGGTGGAATAAAATGACCACCCCATCGCATCTCCTAGCCTATGCCCCGAATCCCAAATTTTATAGTAGTGAAATACTTGCACTACCCGGTAGGCAAAACCATATGATGACCATGAAGTCATGCAAGTGGAGCTAAGGCAAGATTCCTGGAGGCTTTTCCCGATCCAGATGTAACTAGTACAAATCCGTGTGAAATGACGCTCTTTGTCTCTTCATCTAATAAGAGCATGGGTGAAATAGATGCAACACTTGACAGTACAAGATGACCCCATGCATGTGGTGTGCACATGGCCATGATGCCAAGTGGTCACGCCACTGCTTGCCATTAAAATCCTTTCACAGGTATCAAATATTAAAATGAAATCAAAAGTTTGTTTATTAATTAAAAATGTATGTTCGTACTTAGTAAATTAATACTATAGTATTACTAATTGAAAATTTCTAACTTCTTTTTTTGTAATGTGGCTAGCAATTCTCGTGAGAACGGAATCGGAGTACATATTCCTTCATCCACTCAGCCAAACGGAACAAGTTAGCATCCAAGAAGGCCGAGGATTTAGTGTATGTGCATTCCAATTTGCGCATTCTATCACACAAGAGTGAAGCCTATGTTAGAGGTCCCAACAAACTTTGGGATATTGATCCTGAGACTAGCAACTTTGATGCTTCTGCTGCAACTCTTAGCCAACTTTCACTGCTTGGTATTGATGAGAAGAATCGGGATCTTTTGCGAAGGGGAGGGAGAGTGGAGCTAGTGGGAGTGGAAATGTCGGTGCTAGTGGTGTTCATGGAGATGATTATGACTATGAGGAAATCTAGATGATATATTCTAGAATCTAGATTATTATTATGTATATGTGAATCATTGAAATTGTAACCATGTTGAATGATGACTCTTTAGAACTTAGAAGTTCAAATTTCAATGAATTCAAAATATTTTGAGTGCTTTATCAATTATCTCTTATGGTCTACAATTATAAAATGAGTACTATGCATATATATATATATATATATATATTTTTTAATAATATATTGTACGGACGTTTCCGTCGACGTTTCGTATCCAAGGTTTTTTGAAAATTGCCGTTTCCGCGTTTCGTACCCGTTTCCGTTTCCGTTTCCTGGCAACATAGATTTTCAGATAAATTAATTTAAGATGTGTACTAGTAGAGAAATGACACTGCGAGATACATAAAACTAATGCATGATACACAAATAAAGCTAGTACGCAAAACTAATTCCTATATAAATCTCTGATAGGAAAATAATTTTATTTTGCCAATAATTTAATTGAGATTGGCTACCAATGCTCATTGAATGACGGTTTTGATCTACCAAAGTTCTACTCTTCTTGATTTTTTTTAATTCTTAGTTTTCTATAAGGATTTTATCAATAATTATTAATTTTAGGAGAGTAGAAATTATTCAAGCTTTAAAACTGCAGGATGTAGTTCTTTTTCTCTATTGCTAGGAAACGGAAACAGTACGTGTCAGAAATGCAGAAATGTTGATTTTCAAAAAAACCCTTGGGTGTGAAACGACACGGAAACATCTATATATATAATATATGTAATGCATAATACTCATTTTTAGTTCATAAAAGATAAAACACTCAAAATAATATAGTATTCATGAAAGTTCAACATTCAACATGCTTAAAATTTCACATGTTCATGAATCATGTGACATAAATGAGAGTGTGTTTTGCCATAGCATGTAGTGTCTATATAGGTTTGCACTTATATTTTTAAGTTACCAATGATCTCTCTCGTAGGACTCATCCCCGCATCAATCTCCCTAAGTACATTTCCTAAGATGTGTACTAGGAAAGGGGTGGAGTTGGCTCATGGTATTTTAGGAGAGATGTTCATATGATTTTCTGCTATACCTATCTATTCCTTCATACTACCTTCATACCTCCTATGATATCTCCTTGAAATATGGCTAAGTCTGAAATCTGATAGGACCCTCCAAAACCTAGAATCTGCATTATAGCTCCTAGATGTCTGAAACCACTCTCAAACATCCTGGAAGTATATACATAAAATATAATCCAAGTATAAGAAAGTAGTTGTCCGTGTCTAAATGTAAACTTATACTTCAACGATTATTTAATGTCTATACTGGCTGATTTAGGATTGATGTTTTAACCTTTTATTTTTAAATTTTTAATATTTGGAACTGTTTCCTGGTGTTTCTGTACCCATTTCCATTTCTGAAATGTATGTATGTAGAAACACTAGGATCAAGGGCGTTTCCATGCAACATAGCTTTTACTTAGTTTCAATGATTAAAAAGCTCTTCCATTTGAATCGAAGATAATTGTCTAAGTCCTCATATGTAGCTAAATTACATGGTTTTCAATGAGGCTCGAATAGGGAGCTATGGTACTTATTCGAACTTAGAAGGTTTGCCTGTCCAACATTGATTGAATTTTTCAATTTCTTCCTTCTTGTGTCATCTACTTTCTTCAAGAGCTTGGAAAGGATTGCTACCAAAAGCTTGTTTTTTGAGAGGAAAGGCTTACCCAGTTTGTCCAGGGGCCTGTAGCTCAGAGGATTAGAGCACGTGGTTACGAACCACGGTGTTTCTGCTTCGAAGAAACCGGAATCTCCATATCGAGATTTTCTATAGGGATAGTTTATTGTCTAGCTAGGGAGGGCGGTTTTGATAAATACTTCTATAACAACAAAATTTGGAGTCAAATAGCTATTGAACGGTGACTTTGGTTTACTTCAGTCACCGCCATTTCATTCGAGCTCAGTGGAATTTGATTTCCTGGATGATCACAATCGGTAGAAATAGGAGCACTCATCCATAAACCGGTCACTGGCACAAATAACATGAAGAAATGTAACCAACGTTTATTGGAAAAAGCAACCCCAAAAATTTGGGACCAGAAACGGTTAGCAGTTACCATAGAATAAGTCTCTTCAGCTTGAGTTGGGTTAAAAGCACGGAACGTATTTGCACCATCACCGTCTTCGAATAAAGTATTTTCCACGGTAGCACCGTGAATAGCACTACTATTAACATATGTCAAGTTAAGGCTCATGCTTCTAGCAATATCCATTTTTGTGTGTGAAGATTTTGGACGTGCTTCTATTATATTCCAAAATCACTCATATTTTGCTTGTAGCCATGAAATTGGTGAAAAGTTCTGAAAATACGATTTATTTATTACATTTATGCAACTGATTTTTTTGTCATTTTAATTCTCTTTGGTACCGTAGCAATCCATGAAAATATTTTAGGTTTTGTAATGTCCCCAATTCCGAGCAGATGGCCTAGGAGGTTTTTTATTCGTCTTAGCCTTGGTCATACCCGAGGGGCTAACGACACTGGAGGCTATTGGGTATGGATGACTGTTACCACCTTGCTTATTTGTTATATTTTTGCGTTGACATGAGTATTAAGTGGCTTGGTGGGAACAAATGTTATGTTTTGTCGTTAAGGGGACTCATGACACTTTAATGTTATAATCTTTCGTTGGGGGTCACTTAAGTCCCTATGGCGACTAGGAGGGGAAAAGTAACTTAAGTTACTTTATGTTTTTGTGGTTCTCCCTAGAAGGGGTTGATTGGGGTCTTTTTGGGCCTCTTGTTGCATGGAGAAATTATATAAGGAGGTTTGGGGAGTGATAGAGCTCATTCTTACACACTCACATATTTTGGATATTGAGCAACTGTTGTTTGCATTGTTATTGCTTGTGGAGTAAGATCCCACAAGAACCCTAGCTTCAGTGGTGAGAGATCCATTCCTAGCTAGTAGGGCACTCTTCGGTGGTGAAAGATCCACCCTAGTTTGTCATTTTGGAGTTGATTCAGGGCTGATATTCAGATATATTTTTTAGAGATTCCAAGGAGGAGTTTTGGAGGGTTTCAGAGGCTTTTTGTGGAGAAAAATTGAAGGGTTTCAGATCAGATTTATTGCAGCATTCAGAGCAGAGTTTGGCACCATTTTTGGAGACATTTTCGTGGGTTTTCAGCCTCTCCCTTAGGGTGACGTCACCCCTAGGGTTTTGCAGCAATTTTTGGAAGGGTTTCAGGCTGTTATTTCCAGATCTGGAGGTTGGGTTCTCATCTATATCATTTGTAGATGTTATTTCCAGAATTTCAGATTTTTATCAATTGTATTTGCAAAGTTATGAATTTTTGAAGATTTCCAGCAGTTTAGGGCTTTCTAAAAATTATTGGCATTCATAAATAATTCAGAAAATTCCAAAAATATTTTCCTAGTCTTTGTTATCATTGTTGCAAGCTCTATATAAAATTTCGTGTGATTTGGGCAAGTATTTTGTGAGTTATCAATAAAAATCAGTTCGCTGCCCTAGCTGGTTCATTTCCAGAAATTTCAGAATTTTTCATTTGCTGCAATTTTTTTATATATTTTGTGCAATTTCAAGTGATATCCCACAAGGGATATTTCAGGTTTGGTAGCTTAAAGGTTGTCTTACATATTTTCCTGCACATTGGAAACAATACTCTCTATTGAGGCTCAGTTTGGGTAGTTCTACTTGCATTCTCTTTATTGTTAGTTTACCAGTGTCTCCTAATGATTCTGAGTAATATCTATTAACTTATTAATGAATGATATATTTAGAAAACCACAATTTGAGATCTCAAAAGTGTAGCCCTGGATAGTTGTCACTATCTCTCAATTTCAGTTTGGATCCTCTGCTGATGGACTTTATGGATTTGATTGCAGAAAGTTTTGCATACAAGGTTAGTAATGTTCGTAGAAAAGAATTGGTTCCATTCTCGGCAAGGATAAATTGTTCACTGGTTCACCGGAGAGGACCTCACAGATCACAGAGGAACAGAGCAATCAGATTTGTAAGAAAAAATCATCTTGTAGAATCTGGTTGGCAATAGAGGTTTTGTGCACTTGGAGGTGGCCAGGAGGCAGTGCCATTCAATTCCTTTTGTCATTCTTACGTGAATGTGCTAAAAGGGAGCCAGGACATGCTGAATGGATGATGGTGAATGCTATCATTGATATTTTGTGTTTAGGCGCATTGAAAAATAATACTTCAATTAACTTCTATCCATTAAATGTCTGGGTCATCTCAGATGATGAAGTGGATAAAATTGAGGAACCATTCATGCGCTCTTTAGTAATGTTGTTGATAGTGCTGTTCAAGGATGGTAGCGTGTGGAACAAAGGAGATGCTTTGAGAATACTAAACGATTATATCTTGAAGGATGATTTTTGAACAACTCTGTAAAGATTTATGTAAGACTTCTACCTCATATTTTAAATGTCCTTGCTCCGGTAGTATGGAAGAGGAGTGTGAACTTGGAGGATTGTAACAAAGACCTTTCTATGGCTGAAGAGAATGCAAGCAGCATGCAAAAGGCTGCATGCCAGTGGCTAGAGAGAGCTAAGTCTGGACCACCTCTCATTTTAAGTCAGAAGGGGCAGTCAGGTAAGTTGAAACATGTAGTGATAAACATATCATCATTCTGCATGGTTCCATTACTTCCGTATATGAAGCTAGGGAGTTCTAAGTGATTATTTTACATTTACCCATCATTAGTTTGCATGATGATACTGAGCTACTATTTATATCAACTTAACTAGCAACATTATTTGTCTTGTAGATGTGGAAGAATGGGTTACTGTGACAGTGTCTTGTTTTCCTCTGAGTCCTGTTGGAGGCGTGTCCGCATTAACCATGGCATCTTCAGCTGACATAGATAACAAGAAAAGAGAAATGCTTTTGAATTTGTTCCAGAAGCAAGCATCCCAGGAAGCTATATCTGGATACCGTGCGCTTGCAGCTGAGCTTCGAGCTTCATTGGAAACATCGTCAAATGCAGCTACCTATTGGGAACCAGCCACAGAATTGAGTCTGGCTAGGTTAATGGCAGTTGCTATTGGGTATTGTTGGCAAGGATTCGGGGAAGATGAGTGGGTTTTTGTGCTTGCTCAGTTGCGAAAGTGGCTTGATGTGGCAGTTAGCTCCATGGAAGATTTGGCAGAGGGCATTAATGATGTTGTGAAGAAAACAGATCTTTGTACAAGTTCAGAAGTTGATGCTACCTTGAATAATGTAGAAAGTGTGGTTGTAAGTACAAATATCCGTTCTGTGGAAATTACTGAAATGGCTGTCTTCATTTTCTCTTTACTTTCTGGACTTCACAATTTAGCTGGGGCTGGATTGAGCAGTTCCTTGAACTCCTTAAAGCTTGCGAATTGGGAAAGAGCAGAAGCACGAGCTTTTGAAAATATTCTTCGGTTGTTTTTTGCAACAGGCATTGCTGAGTCGATTGCATCAAGTTCTTGTGCAGGAAAGAAGGCTGGAGCCATTGTAGCGCGATCACGTCAATGTAATGCTCATTTCTGGGAATGTGTTGCTAATGTTGTGGTTGATGCTCCATCTAGAGCAAAGGAAGCAGCGGTGCATGCAACTGAGTTGTGGGGCCTGAGAAAAGGAGCAATAAGTGCTTTATATGAGATTCTATTTTCAGTTGATCCTATTCCAGCTTTGCAGTGGGCTGCCTATTGTTTCCTTTCAAGTGACTCAATTCAACCACTTGCGGTCACGAAAGGAGTTCTTAGCACCCGGTTAGGGGAAAGACACATGGAAAATGTAGAGGCTGGCCAAACTTCTGATATGCATTCATCTTCAGAAGAATCATCTGTCATTAGGACTGATCTTTCTCACATACTCCAGACATCTTCGACTGAACTCCTTGAAAGCCATTTTACTGCACATATTCGGGTAATAAAGCATGCTGTCTATGCACTGGAAGTTTGACTGCAGGGATAGTTCTGTGCAGATCTAGATTCAATACTTTGTTTTTAAATGAAGATAGATTCGCAGTCCATGTATCTTATGTGTACTGTATTTATGCAGGTACAATATCTACTAGCATGGTCATTATTCCTGACTCGCCTTCAGGCAGTACCCTCACTATCGGCAGCAAGGGAATGCATGGTACAATATGCACAAGATTCAGGTAGTTACTCAACATTGTTGGATTGCCTGTTTCAACACATACCAATAAAGCAAAGCTCACCATCTGGGTTGAAGAAGTATAATGCAACAGCAATTGAAGCAACTGGCCCTGCATCTGCAGCAAAATGTTCAGCTGCTACAAGTTCTTTATGTTTTGCTGTGGAGGCACTGTGGCCAATTGGAACAGATAAGATGGCCGCACTTGCTGGTGCAGTTTATGGATTGATGCTCCGTGTTCTACCTGCATATGTCCGTGATTGGGTTATGAATTTGCGGGATCACTCTGCAGCAGGTTTTATTGAAGCTTTCACTACAGCATGGTGCAGTCCTCAACTTCTTGATGACGAGTTCTCCAAGGTATACTTATTTACTTAATCAATTTAATAATCTGGATGAAATATGTGCTAAAATTTGAATTTCAAATCCAATGATTTTAATCCAGATATCTTTAACTTGAAAACCTAATTTTGGTAACACTTCACTTGGACTGTTTGTTATATAACATATTCTGTCAACAATAGTTTACTTAAGTAGATTAATTATCAATAATAAACAATGAACAGTTCTTCACGTTGGTTAACTGAATACTCTTTTATATGCTGACCTCCAGTAGCCGAGACTTTAGCCTTTGCACAGGCACCCTGCTCGTTTCACTTTCAGTGTGGTATACTTCCGTATAATAACTTTTAATAATAAACAATCAACAGTCTTCATTTTGGTTTATTGAATACAGTGAATATTCTTTTATATGCTGACCTCCAGTAATTGTGTCTTAAGCCTGTGCACAGCCTCCTGTTTGTTTAACATTTCATAGACTGTGATGAGAAATCTTCTCTTTCATACTGTTGTGTTTACTTATAGTTCTTGTTTTCTTTCAATTGACAGATCCAAGCAGCTGGGATAACAGATGAGAGCTTATCCATAAAAGCAAATCGATCAGCAAGGGAGGTGACTGCAATCTATACAAAAGAGGAAGCAGTAATGGATGTCGTAATCAGACTGCCTTCTTGTTACCCTCTACGACCCGTCGATATGGAATGCACAAGGAAGATAGGTGTCAGCGAAACAAGCCTTCGAAAATGGATGCTCTCCATGACATCTTTTGTTCGTAATCAGGTTAAGGTTCACTTTTCTTTTTTCTTTTCTTTTCCCCTTTTGGGTAAGAGGAGGTGTTAAAATCACTTACCTCTACCCACTTGCCACTAAAATTTTGCTGCAGAGTCCACTTTTTTTTTAATTCCTCATTTGTTATGGCCCTCATTCGGCAAAGTGCAGCTTATAGTCTAGGTAAATGTTTTCTTAGAGTGCAGTAAACAATTCCGTCCACAGTGGTTTTCACGCATTTTACCTCAAGAAAAAATTGGTTACACATGTTCCTATTCAAACTGATTTACCGGTTGTTTGACGAAGAAGGAAAATTGTGCTTGAACTTGAAGGTGTTCTCGAAACTTGTATAAAGGAATTTGCATTCTAGGCAAAGCAATGAACACTTTATCAAGTAGAAGAATATACTACCAGATGAGGCATCTTTGAAGATACAATCTTTCATTAAACTCACATCCATCTCTCGCCATGCTTCGAGGACAAAGCATCTCAAGCAAGTGGGGCTTGTGATGAATGTATTTATGGTCTAATTAATTATACTAACTAATACTGAAAGGGTGTGACCCATCACACTTTTACCTCTTTAGTATCTATATAAGGATGCCAATTGTAAAGGTACATTTTCCATGCCCCATCCTTCTTTGGCAAAAACACAATTGGGGAGTTGCATGGGATGCACTTGGTTCCAACAACCCTATGAGTTTTCTCTTGATCTCACTAGACTCCAAATTGGACTGCCTGTAGAGACTAATACTGGGATGTGTTGACTTGGGTAGCAGTTGTATTTTGTGCTCAACCTCTCTTGGGTGGCAAGCCTTTGGACTCGAGAAAACTTCCTTGAAGGACTGCAATAACTCTTCCCTTTTCTGTTCTTCTTTGTTAGTGCACATGTTTTAAGAAGTTTTAACTTGAATTACTACATCTTCTTGCTTGCTTCTTTAGGAGAAGTAAAGCAATCTTGCGCTGCCCTTAACCAATGAGAGATAGGGCTTGTCTTCGTATGCATTGATGACGAAGCGTTTTCTATCCTTGACTAAGTGGTACTTTTTTTGCTCTCAGGAAGATCACATCACTTTTATACATGTACAGGCTGCCAAACACTACACGACAAGCACCAAGGGGAACCACTTGTACTTCATCAATGTGGTGTTCACTTTTGCCAAACTTAACTTTAATTGCTTAATACTATAATTTCTACTCCTTATGTCACCCATCGGAAATATTAGACATGATGATGAGCATATGCCTCCAACCGAAGCTTTTGAAATATCCCTTGTGGGATACCACTTAAAAATGCACCAAAAAATAAGAAATTGCAGCAAACCCAAATTCTGATTTTTGCAGATTTTTAACAGTTAGGGCAGCGAACTGAAGAAAATTGATCTCTCAAAATACTCACTCAAATCACTTGAAATTTTTAGGGGGCCCCAACCCAACAACAAAGAAGAAATGAAGGGAGGTTGCAAAGAGAAGAAAGTTGGAGAGAACGAGAAGAAGGAAGAAGAAACGTCGTGCAAAGAAGTGAACGCCAAAAGGAGCAGGACAACAACCGAGACCGTGGGGCAACGGAAGACCGAGCTGGCTAGCCCAAGGAGGATCTGCGTGCGAGTTGGCCGCTGGCAAGCAGCATTCGAAGGCGAGCTGACACGGTCCTTAAGTTCATTCAGGTGATCAACCGCAGAGTGGACCGGGAAGAGAGCCGCGTCGACGTCAACCACAGGGAGGAAGCGCTGATCAAGAGTAGGATGGAAATTTTGAGCAAAAGTCACTAAGTCCCGGTATTGCCCGCATAACCACTGAATGCCACGTCCAGAGCCGAGGGCGAGCTCATCAACTTCCTCCACCCACAGAAGGGGATCCGGGAAAGAAATTGACCAGTTGGTCGTGCAAGCCGACCCGATGGACTGCGTAAATTTGGTCCACGGCCACGCGTTCAACATCTGCAAAATCCGAGTGGAGAAGAAGGCAAAGAGACGAACGCGGAGGCAATGTCAGAGTCAGTGCGCGGACGATGGGCTCAAAATGAATGGAATCTCCAAGAATCGTTTCGATTGCTTTGGCTTCCTCCTGCGAGGAAAATTTGAAAATCATAGAAAGGCGTCGCCGATCAATGGTAGAGGAATCAGCCAATTCCCGGAAATTGGCCGCGGAGCGCGACGAAGGGAAAGCCAACGAAAGACATGAAGACAGAGAAAGTTGCACAAAGGAAAGGAGCCAGGCAGAGATGACGCAGAAGAAGAGAAAACAACATATAAAGAGCAGAAACCATACGAAAAATGGGGGAAACCCATCCCAAGAAGAAATGAGGAAGCTGAGGTCGGGCAAACGGGACGAAGGAGACAAGAGCCGTGTGAAAAATTGCCTGCAGATGCGATACAAAGATCCACCGCCGAGAAGGGAGGGGAAAGGACTTTCCGCACAAAGAGGACCACAACACACGAGGGAGGCCTCTGCCCAACAACTAGGACGAGCATGCCCGATCGTGAGAGAGGAAGTTCGACAGTCCGTTCCAATCATGAGCTGAACCGAAATGATGTTGGCGGTTGGATGATCGATGGCGTAGTTTGCAAGGAAGTCAGCCGCGTGATTTGTTTCTCGAAAGTTGTGGGAGATGTTCCAGAATGGATTTTGGCCAGCCAAAAGAGAATTTAGGGATGAAAAGATTAATTTTCCACGAAGGGGATAAGCCTCTGGATACCGCGAAAAATAATAATTTGGGAGTCCCCTTCGATGGATAAAAAGGGGGACAACCAAGCTGAGCAACCATCTTGACCCCTTCCAGGAGAGCATGGGCTTCGGCAGAGTTACACGTACCATCTTTGAGTGGGAAGGAGCCTGCTCTAATGAGATTACCGCGATCATCTCTGAGAATACAACCAACACCAGATTTACCTGGGTTACCTCTAGAGGCGCCGTCGAAATTGAGTTTCCAATGACCCTGCGGAGGGGGACGCCATCTAGCTCTTTTCCTTTGAATGGATTTTTCAATTTGTGAGAGCCCTTTTTTACAATTGATCCTGGTCTGGGGAGCTTAATGAGAGGCCAGAGTGCAAGATTGAGAAATCCCTGGAAGAGAAGGTTGAGAAGGAAAGGCAGTTAGCACTAACGCGCTCCGAAATGGCCACTTCGAGCTTATTGAGAAAAGCGGGAAGATCAACCGCTTGCTCCCTGAAAAGGTGAAGATTGCGTTCCCACCAAATATGCCAGAGCAAGAAGTACGGGCTGATGCACCAAATAGAGCTAACAAACTATTGAAATTGAAAGACGGCCAAGAGGAAAGAGTCGCAACAATGTTATTACAAGGAGCCTAGGCTAGACTTAATTTGTTCAGAAGCCAATCCCAACAAAAAGATACAAAGGGGCAAAATAAAAAGAGGTGATCCAAATCTTCCTCTACTGCACCACACAATAAACACTTGGAGGGGACCTGGAAAGCCCCAAGATCGCCGCTTGACTTGGGTAAGAACCTTTTTCAAAACTAACCAACCGAAATAGGCGACTTTTGGAGTGATGCTTGGATGCCAACAGCCAAGGAACATGGAGTCCCTTGACCGAATGTGAAATGAGAGTATTATAACCAACTTTCACCGTAGTAGAGCCCGAAGCATCCCCAAGCCAAATTAAACAATCATCTTTGTTGAGATAAAGAGCATTTCTGTCCCGAATGGCATCCTTGAGGAGGATGGATTCATGGGCAGTAGCCCCAATGGAAGAGATATCTTTCCAGAGCCAAGATGGCGAGCCGTCAGGGTGCTGGGCACGTAATTAGAAACCATAGGACCCTAGGCCAGTTTTGCTATGTTCATTACGCCATTGAGAGCTGAAGAAAGATTAAGTGGGGGAAGCTGTTCCAACTTTCATCCCAGAAAGAAATGAGCTGACCATTGTTAATGTTCCAGGTGACCGCCTCAACAATAAGGGATTTAGAATTACAGAGAAAATTCCAGATATGTGAGCCTCTTGGGAGCTCGGAACTGGATAACAAAAGTCATGGCGACGCCCACCGAGATACTTATGAGAGAGAACTTGGAAGGCCAACCTTTTTGCATTAGAGATGAAATTCCAAACAAGCTTTGCCCCTAAGGCAGTGTTCTGAGAGAGCAAGATCCAGAATACCCATGCCGCCCAGACGCTTGGGAAGCTTGACCAAATCCCAATTAGCAAGGTGAAATTTGCGCTCATCACTGTTACCTTGCCATAAGAAGGTTCTCACCACTTTTTCTATTTTGATCAGAACAAATTTTGGAATCTGAAAACAGATAACATGTAGATAGGAATTGAAAGGAGCACATAATTGATTAAAAGAGCACGACCGGCGAGAAAGCCATTTTCCTTTCCATGATAGAAGTCTGGAGGATAAAGAGTTTAAGAGCCTGTTCCAAAGATGAGCTCTGCCATTGCCATGAAAGAGTGGAATGCCCAAATATTTATGCGGAAGAGTTCCCACAGAGAAGCCGAGAATTGCTTTGATCCTGCATTAAGTCTAGGTGCAACATTAAAGAAGAAAATAACAAATTTATTGAAGTTTAACACCTGACCAACAACATAAGAATAAGAGTCAAGAATGGATGAAATTCGCTTAGCTTCTGGGATAGTCCCTTGACCAAAAAGAAAGGTGTCATCCACGAATTGTTGATGAGAGAGTGCTGGAAGGTTGGAAGTGATGTGTAACCTTTAAGAGAACCATCCTGAACAACTGGATTTAATGTTGCGACTAAGAGCCTCCACAACCAAAGTGAATAGGAAAGAGGAGAGAGGATCCCCCTGTCTTAAACCTCTGTCTGCTTTGGAAGAAACCTTCCACTGATCCATTAACCAAGACAGAGAAATCGAGGAGAGGCAATGCAACTGAAGATCCAATTACAAAAATGCTCACAAAAACCCATGGCTTGTAGAGATTTGAGGAGGAACCTCCAATTGACACGATCATAGGCTTTGCTGAAGTCCAGTTTCAACATCATGCCCGCACGGGAGGAGGTATGAAGAGTATGGATCAATTCATGGGAAATAATGATCCCATCGGTAATAGACCTACCGGGAATGAATCCACTTTGTTCTTGAGCAACCAATTTGGGCAGTAGAGGGCTTAATCTATTTGCAATAGCTTTGGAAATGATTTTGTAAGTTGTGTTGCAGAGAGAAATGGGTCTGAAATCATCCATTGACTCGGCCGGAGAATTTTTAGGAAACATGCAAATGAGGGTATGATTGAGAGTTCCTAAAATCTTGCCCGTAAGCCTTGATTCCTCAACTGCTTTCCAAACTGAAACCCGACAACATCCCAAAAATCCTGGAAGAAGGAGGCGGGAAACCATCTGACTAGCGCTTTATCTCTCTTCATCGAAAAACAATTTTTCGAACATCATCCAAGGAGAAGGGAGAAAGAAGCAGGTCGTTGTCAGCATCCGTAATAACTGCAGGGGTTTGATGAAGGAAGGTGGACTGCGCTCCAAGGGTGGAGGCCGAATCATTCAAGAGCTTATTAAAATAAGACACCGCTTCGGTTTTGATCTGGGATTGAGTGGATGCAAGAGATAAATCATCCAGCTTGAGAGAAGAAATGTAGTTGAAATTTCTTCTGGCTTTGACAGAGGCAAAAAGAACTTTGTATTTTTGTCGCCATCTGTCAGCCATATTTCCCTGGATTTTTGACGCCAGTAAGTTTCCTCTTTGAGAAGGAGAACACCCAATTCCTTTAGAAGAGATTTTTCTTTGAGGAAATCAGCCTGGAACATCCCTTGAGCGAGGATAGAATCATTCAGAATACGAAGTTCCTGCTCAACTCTAAGTTTTTCCTGGAAAATGTTTTTGAAACTCGAAAATTCCAGCTTTGAAGTTTGTCTTTCAAAGAGAGAAAGCTTTTTGGATAGTTGGAACATCCAAGTCCCTTTGACGTTGAAGGAGGCCCACCAGAGGTTGACTAAGGGCTTAAGTGAGGAATCATGTAGCCACATATTTTCGAATTTGAATGGTGAACGGCGGGGGGCAAATCAAAGGAAAGATCAAGAGAAATTGGGAAAGTGATCAGAACCGAGAAAGGAAGAACAAAGCTTTTAATAAGGAAGTTATTCTCAGAATTCTGAAACAAGGAATCTATCAAGACGCACAGCCAGGAGCTAAAACCAGCCTCCTGTTATTCCACGTGAACCAACCCTTACTTGGCTCCACATCGACCAAATGAGAGGAAGAAACAAATGAGGTAAAGTCTACCTGAGAGCAGGGCTGCCATTGAATACCTCCACGCTTATCACGATCAGAGAGAGTAGCATTAAAATCACCAGCTACGATAATCTTGGAGATGGCAACGGAATCGAGGACCAAATGAAGTTTATTCCAAAGATCTCTTTTTCTGATCGAGTAGAAGGGCCATAAACATTGCAAATGAAAAAGGACTCATCAGAATGTTTAATCTGAACTTTACACCAGATAAAATTCGATTCCACAAGGATGGGCTCAATAGCGCAACAACAAGCTTTCCACATAATACCAAGACCACCCGAGGCACCAATAGAGTTAGAGAAGCAACCTTCCCAACCTTTCCATTTTTGGAACCAACCATTTAAGCATCCCTCCTCAGACATCTTGGTTTCTTGAATCAGGCAAATATCAACCGCAACATCAGTGGCATAACGTCTTAACAGACGTTGTTTGTTAGGGGCGTTGAGGCCCCTAACATTCCATGAAAAGAGGATCATTTGGTCTTCAGAGAGGACTCGCCTCTCCTACTTGTTGATGGGAAGAAGGAACGAAGTTGAAGTTGCTTCCCAGTGGCAACCTCGTTAAGAGAGAGTTTACTCTTGTTAGGGCGGCCCAGAATGCTTTTCGGACCAAGATCCATATTGAGTAAGGGAGGTGTTGGGAGAATCGGACCAAGCAACAAATTATCGGAAGATTGATTCTCATGAGCAGCCTCCTGTGAATCAATGGGTCGCCAATATTTGACTATAGAAGTTCATCTTTATCAATAACCCATTTTTCCAAAGAGGAAGCATTCCCTCCCAAGCCGATGGAGATGCCTTCGTGGAAAAGGGACAGAATCCTGTGGAGTCCTTAACAATTGTGGCTCGATTTCTTTAACAAGAGAGAAAGTATCGGGATCCAGGGAAAGGGATTCACGAGCAAGCGGGGGGGCAGAGGAAACCAAGCAGGGGATTGAGAAGGAAAAGCATGAGAGGGGGAAGAAGGTGAGGGGGCAATGGGGGGATTTTTTCTCCATTTCAGTTTGCTAGAAGAGGGAGGATTTTTACAGAATTTGTGAATATGGCCAGGTTTTTGCACTTAAAGCAGATTGTTGAGACACCTTCGTACTCCACCTTTTGCTCCCAGAGCCCGGAGGGGGTGGAAATGAGAATGACATCTTGAAGCTTTTGAGAGTGATCAATAGAAATGCAGATTCTAGCGAAAGAGGAAAGGGTACCTTCCAAGGAGACAGGTCGATGCGGATGATGCGTCCCAGACTGGAACAGATTTTAGTAAGGATTGAGCAGACCAAAACTCACTGGGTAGAGAGTAAAGTCTAACCCAAACATGAAACCCTTCAATATCTCGCTCTTATACTCAAAATGTGGTTCCCAGCAAATCGCCAAGCCAGAGTCGGAAAGAAGAAAATCTTTCCTCGCCATGGTGTCGTCCTTCTGAGCGGCGCTCCGAAATAATACTAAGAAAAAGCCCTTTTCAAGGAATCGAATACTCAGGCCGCTACCCCACTGTGTTTCACACCAGTTTTGAATGCCTGAAACCGTTAATCTTCTACCAATAAATTTTGCAAAAATAGCTCTTGAATAGAGACGCTTTATTTGGGCTGCAAAGACGACGTCGTCCTCCAGGACACGGAGAGGGAGGTGTCATGGCCTTCTTGTATGTCAAGTTTGTCATGGCCCTCCTGCACACTTTGTCCGACACTGGGCATCGGGGCCCAACCGCTTCTGCAAGGCTTCCGACAGGCCCTGGCCCGCGTGGGGCACCATCGCCGCATCACGGGAGGCGAAGCCAAGTGACCGTTGGAGGGGCTGGAATTCAAAATTTGTGACCGTTACGCACCATGAGGATTTTGCTGCCCTTTCGCCCTTGCCATTTTTCGACATCATTTCCATTTGAGAGTTTGCTAATATTATAAAGAACATGAGAAAATTAATTTTGGAAATTTTGGAATGATATAATGCAGCCAGAAAATTACAGAAAGCCCCAAAAAATTCAAAAACTCATATCTTCTCATGTAGGCATGAGAAAATTATGAAATTTTGGAAATAACATCTACTAATAGTGAGAATGAAAACCCAACCTCTAGATCTGAAAATGGACACCGGGAAGCCCTAAAAACACCATTGCAAAATCTGGAACTGAGTAGATAAAACCCTAGAAAATAGATAAAAATCTGAATTTCTGGAAATAATATCTACCACTGATATAGAAGAGATCCCATCCTCCAGATCTGGAAACGGCACACTGAAACCCTTCCAAAAATTGTTGCAAAATCCCAAAGTGGGTCGCTCCCCTTGGGAAGAGGCCAAAAACCCTCAAAGTGTCTCTAAATATGGCGCCAAAATCTGCTCTAATCGCTGCCACAAATCAGATCTGAAAACCCTTGGATTATCTCCACAAAATGTCACCGAAACCCTCAAACCCTTCCTTTGAAACCTCTGAAAATACCTCTGTAAAACAGCCCTGAAAACAACTCCAAAATGACAAGCTAGGGTAGATCTCTCACTACCGAAGAATGCCCTGCTAGCTAGGGATAGATCTCTCACCACCGAAGCTAGGGTCCCTGTGGGATTTCACTCCACAAGCTGTAAATTTGCAAGCAGCAGTTGCACATGAAGGAAAATAATTATGTATGCAAGAATGTTCTCCATCACTCCCCCAAACCTCCTTTTATAACATCTCATTACCTTTTTCCAAGTTGGGCGCTCCATGTGGGACTAAAAATGACTTAAGTGACCCCAACGAAGAAATAGAATAATAAAGTGTTATGGGGTCCCCCCCCTAACGACAAAACATAACATCTAGTCCCTCCAAATCACTTTATGCTCATGTCAACGAAAAATTATAACAAATGAACTAGATATTCACACCCAATAGCTCCCAGCGTCCCTAGCCCCTTGGGTATGACCAAGGCTGGGACTCGAATTGGCCCTTAGGCCTTTGGCGTAGGAAAGGGGACATTACAGCTTTTCAATCAGCTCTTGAGAAATTTGATTGACTTGAGAATATGAATCAAAGAGTGCATGTGCATCTACTTCTATTCTCTTAATTTGAATCTTAGTATAAAAGAGCCTTGTGAACTTGGCTCTTTCTTGAGCCTCTTTGTTATTCATGCATACCTCCCTTCGCATAAAATTGCATGCTTTTGTGTCATCATCATCAGAGCTGCTCACTTACCTTTCCATTTATAATTTGACCTTGCCTTTGGGCTTGTATGAATCTTGTTGATTTGACGTGAAGGATTTTCTTTTCTGCCCCTCCTTATCCATCTCTAGGTAAGGTGCTTGAGCACAAGCTTCATCAATGGTTTTGGGCTTGCAAAGTAAGACTTGTCTCCATATGTGGCTATGAAGACCACCAAGATTCCTTGATCTTGTGAGAAAAGTCCCAATTGGATTGCTCATCTCTTGAATTAGCCAGAGTATTTCTGCACGCTTTGACCTTGGTTTTGCCTATAATATTGCCATTTAATTTGATGCTCTTGATGGTAAATTCTATAAAATTGAGAAGTTATTTATTACTCGAATTCCTCCCATTGAGATACTTGTGGCATTTTCTTAAAACAAAATTGTGCCAAAGAGGCATATTTTACACCCCACACAAACTTGGACTTTAAGTTAGTGTGGGGTGGTGGATTAGTGTGTGAATGCATGGGGAATATTGAGGACAAACGGTTTTATAGATACATAACTCTAAACAAAAATAAAAAAGAGCCATATATAACACATGCCTCATAAATCAAAATCTTCCAAGAAGGTGGCGCACATAAAAGACTAAAAATTATTGAATTGCAAGTCAATTGTCTCTATGGTATGAAGGAGCCAAGAACAATCTGTGAGTAGCACAGATCCATCCTAACATCAATTTAAATTACCCCGATAGGTATCTAAAAGACTCGAGGTGGCAATTACACCACTATGTATGTGTAAGAATATATGGATTGATACTTCGAGTCTTTTGGATACCTTTTGTTGCATATCAGATCCATGTTAAGATGGATCTGTGCTGGTTATCAACATGACATTCCCACCAAGTGCATGGCTACACAATTAATGACAAGCAAATTATTTTTTCATCAATTGATAAAGGATAGAATGCACCTCGAGTATCCATGTGATGGAACATGATGAACCATTATGGGCACCAATTCAGATACCATACAACATCCTCCTACTTAGGGTTAAATTTGATGGCTGCATGAATGTTTTTCAGTTTTTAACTGTAAAATATGGTCAAAATTTGTTGAAGACCATATGGGATGAAATGGGAAAATTTGAGTGGACTGTCAAATAATGATATATATTTAGTTTCTCACACATTATGTTTCCTTCTTTAAAACCTTTCTGTCTTAGCTTTTGAAGGGCAATGTTGAATGGATAGTCAACATAAAAACTGTACCTGATGGGCACAGTAGACTTTCAAATTTCACCCCTGCTCCTACTATTATCTGCTTTGAATAATCAGACTACTCAGACGTCCTATCTGCTGTACATACTCCCTCAACTGCTGCTACAACTCTCAATGCCCATACAACGAGAATTCCATGCATTTAGATAATTATGTTAGACTGATCAGATGCCCTCAACCTTTGTATGAGAACTGGAAGTGGGCTGGGTAAGCTACAAGACTAGTTTTGATCCCTTCTCTGTTAGTTCAGAAACACAACCATCGGCTTGAGATGATTTTGACATGTGATGAAGCTGTTGGTTTCAGTCAGAATGAATTTGGCATTTGTCAAATTCTTAAAAATTGTAAAAATTTAAACACATTTTCTGCGGGTGTCAAATTTATCTATTTCTGTTCAGAAGACCTACCTCTGCTGCTTTGCACTTCGCCAATGGTTCCTTGAGAATCTGGACATTTCTCATAGCCTCTGAACTGGTCTGAGACAATTGACCAAGGTTTCCGTCGGTTTTAGCGTGTGAGCACATGGTTTGAATAGAGGGGATATTTATGCATTTTAATGACTGTCTGATCCATTTTGAATCAAGTATCTGTGCAAATTGGGTGTATAGTTATTCCTTTTATCTATCTAATGCGGTTTCAATCATCTCATAAACAGGGCCAGGCAGGTATGCATTTGGTGTTGTGTATAGTGGGTAGGAAGGAAGATAGAGGGACCAAGTAGGAATCTTGTGCTTCCTGTACTTTGATCTCACAATCATTTAATGTTCAAGACTTCCCTGATACCATTGATCCAGGTAGAACAGCATGCCATACGGAGGACATATACTGTAGTGGGACGAATTAAATCATTGGATTGAAACAAATCAACATATAAAGTTGTTAACTCAAGATGACAACACAAAAATTCAACATAATTCACTACTAAAAACGAAAGAGTTTGTACAATACAGCTGAGAAGTGACGTGAAGAGTTCCACCATTGATCTAAATTGAAAATGAACTTCAGGGAAACAAAACTGAACTGACTATAGCAAAAGGTTAATTATGCCGATAGGCATTCTACAATGGCAACAAGCGGTGGGATCTAACGGTGTGACCATGTATATTTTTGCCGGTAGGCGTCCTCCTTGAAGTTGCCTTTGCTGGAAACTGTCAAAACCAGGCAATGTTTTCCGACAACATTATTTTCTCCTGTGCTCAGCCTGTAATTGCAACCAGTTCCCGCAACATCCTTCTTCGACTTGCTCTTCTTCTTTCTCTGCACCTTATTTTTCTTCCTGGCGAAACAGGAATGCACAGACACAGACTCCGTCGACAGAACTAGCAACCCGGGCGGACATTTCTCTTCATTTTTCCGCCTGAGAACCACTTTCTTATGAACAATTTCGTCCTTCACCTTAGCAATAACGTGCCATTTTTCGTCGTCCTCCCACCGATATTTGTTCATGGCCGCCATATTCTCTTCCTCAAGAATCTGGTTCTTCTTCCGCTGCTGCTGCTCCTCCTTCACACCATTTTTTCTGCGACGAGCCAGCGGTTTGCAGCTGCACCCCATCGATACGACCGTGGCCTTTCCCAAATGCCGCTTAGATCCCATTTCTCCATCTGCTTTTCCTTCTCTGGCAGTATTTCCTCCCCCGCTTGAATTATTTTTCGAAGGATAGCTGATTTCCATACGCTTGGGATTCACAGGTGAAAGACGGAACTTCTCACTCTTGTCGTTTACTGCCTCTTCTTCGTCCCGGCGGAAATAAGGAGCAACAGGGGACTTGGATTTCGATTTCGATTTTGATCTTATGTCAACTTCCTGGTCACATGCCAGTGAGAGTCCTCAGAATTTCTGAGCCTGAACATATATATATATATATATATATATATATATATATATATAATTGTATTTTCTTTGGTGTAATTTGCAACTCCTGTGCAATTGCTAGTTTTATTCCCTACATGAAATTTGACATCCATTTGACCGTCACTTAACTGTAATATATTAACTGTATGTAAAGTATGGGGCCCTTTTCCTGTAAGATGGTGTAATTGTATTCATTTTAATTCTCTACATTAAATTTGATGTCCATTTGACCATCATTTTTTTAATTTGAACTTTGAGAAGCACGTTGAAAAATTCAAAACAGTAATAGATTGATCATATGGTAAAGTATGGGGCCCTTTTTTTCAGGAAAGATTTTTTTTTCAACAAGCAAATGGGAAATATGAAGAGAATGTAATAAAATTATTAATCAATATTATGTGTCAAATTCAAGATAAGAACGTTGAGAAACATGTGAGACAATAACTCCTGCACACCCACGAAAATCTTACCTTCCTCCATATGCCGTGGAGGCCTATTTCTTCATTGTTGGGCCCCGAAACCTTGCATGCTTAGCTGTTTGACGTTCCCGCTATGCCGCGGGGTCTTTCCTTCCTCTTGCGCAACACTTTACGCGTGACTATGTTCCTTCGCCCGTGGCTCTTTCAAGTTCCGCTGGACACTACATTTGGGAAACCCGCGGGACACTAAGTGTCTCGCGGCTTCCAACCTTAGTCGCTTTCAATTTTATTTCCCTGCTGTGCGGTGCCTGGTGACATTTTCTTTTCCTTTTGCTTTTGTGGCACTTCAAACTTCTCTTGTGCGTTTCTCGGCTTTCCCTGGCAGACTATAACCTTACTCCCACGGATTGGATAAACTGTGTGGAATTCTGTATCTTCCAAGCCTGCATGACTTTGTGCTTTCCATGTCTCGAAGTGCTAAGCTTTTCCCACTCTTTGCTTTGCGGATCCCGTCCTTAGCCATTTTTCCAACTTTTCGTGGGCATGTAAACCCCGCAGTGCTTTGACTTGCCTTCAACCCACGAGAGATCGATTCGATGCTGCGAAAGGTTGACTACCTTAATGCCACAAAGGTCTAATAAATTCCTCGAAGTACTAACTCTGCCAAAAATCCGCCCGAGTCTTTTACTTTGTTTCCTTTGTGACACTATGTTCCTGCACTTCGCGGATCACTAGGATAGTGTTTTGCGGCTTTCCGAGCAAAATTTGCCTAAGTCCAAAATTAGATAAGTTGTTCAAAATTGCATGGGGGTGCAATTTTGGACAACAGTTTCCTCCCTTCTTCAATTTCCATTTTCTATCTAAATCCCTTGAAACAAAAACATATATTTTAGTCACTATATCTACCAAATCTATTGAAATACAGATGGTATGATGGTTCTATGATATATCATAACATCAACCCTTAATTTTGTAGAAAAATAAAATAGCGATTGATAAATACATACAATAGTCATAAAATAGGCAAAATTGGGAAATTCTGATTGTCATAGTTTTTAAATTTTAATGGTTGGAGGCAAGTAAAAATTATTTCCTTGCATTTCCATCCAAATTTATATCACAGTATCATATCAATTCCTAAACATTACTTAGCTTGTTTTATTTGAGATTAACTCAGAATTTAAACACTATTATTTTTGTGTTTGTATGATTTAGTTTTAGATTATTATTTTTTGGTTTATTTTCACGCCTCTTTAAAATGTCATATACGGACAATTCATTGGATACATCGGCATGCTTTGGAGCCATTCTTCAATTATGATTCTCGCCTAAAGGCCAAGATGGCAAAGAATCTTTCAGTTACTCCATTCATATTTAATGGGGGATAAATGTGAGACAAGGAATACCATTCTTAATATCACTCCTAGATTAACTCAAATTTTGAACACAGTATTATTAATGCGTTTGTATAATTTAGGTTTATAATTTTGTATCGAACCGTAACACCAAAAACCTCGAGACATTAGTTAAATTTGCACACTAGGATCATAACATCCCGCCACACAGACTCTGGGCTGACAGACTTCTTTGCCACTCGCTTCAGTCTGCAAACTCCCTTTGGGAACTGGACTCTGGACTCTGGGCCTGCAGACATCCTTGTCATTTGCTCTGTCACTCGAATCCGGGTGGTTGCTCTAATACCAAATATAACTAACCATTACACCAAAACCTCAAGGTGTTCAGGATCATAACAATTCCTTTTTTTAGTTTATTTTTATGCCTCTTAAAAATGCCGTATATAGACAACTCTTTGGGATCCATCAGCATGCTTTGGAGCCATCCAGTTATGTTTCTTGTCTAAAGGCTAGGATGGCAAAGAGGCTTTCAGCTGCTTTGTTCATATTTTATGAGGGATAAATATGAAATAAGGAATACCATTTTTAATATTATTCCCTGTCAAGGATTGTAGGGGATTGGGTGGTTTAATCATGCACGAGTGAGTGAGATGATTGGAAGAAAATGCAGGAGGCAAAATTTTCAGCCATAGAAAACCAATTATATATTAACATTTTTGAAATGAGCATCCTATTTATTCATAAAAACTACTGCCGAGGCTCTTAATAGATATCTGCTGTTAAAATGTAAAAAAATACTGCTTGGTAGTGGAAAATCTCTTGTAATGTCTTGATTCTGAGAACTTTCCTAGATGTTCCAAGGCTGCTTTTCAATTTACAGGAGCTTGAACTTATCTAGCGCACTTGGCTGATGTTAAGCCTGAAAAGTAGCAGAGGTAAGACATCCTGAACTTTGGCCCTAGAACCCAAGTCTACCATAAAACGTTTTTGGTTTCAACCATACAGCTGGAACAAAAATCATCTCTAATTTTCCCGGTTTCCTGGTTCATGAAAATTGACGACATCATAGATTATTTAGTTCTTTTCGAGATTAAGCTTTAGTTATCAAGCCCAGGATATAATAAATTGTATGTTGCCTATTGCCACGGGTATGCTTTGTGCTGAATTTTCAATTTGAGTCGGTAGCGAGATGAATAGGGAGCAAACAGTTGTGTTAGTTTGCCTTTCTAAATTTGTTGTTCAACAGTTTGTATTCCACTATTGATAACGTGTATGCATTTGCAAGGAATTATTGTATTTTCTTTGCTGCATGAGCTTGATTTTAAGATTTGCTTCTCTTTTAAATGGCTTATAACTTAACCATGAATTCTAATCATTTGCAGAATGGAGCTGTTTCAGAAGCAATACAAATATGGAAGCGCATATTAACCGTGAATTTGAAGGTGTGGAAGAGTGCCCCATCTGTTATAGCATTGTTCATACAACAAATCATAGCCTTCCTCGTCTTGCATGTAAAACCTGCAGACACAAGTACCATTCTGCGTGTCTTTACAAATGGTTCTCAACATCGCTCAAGTCAACTTGTCCATTGTGCCAAAGTCCTTTCTAAGAACTTCAATGGTAGTCGAGTTATTTTTGGTCAATGGTATCTTGAATCCAGTAAAAATAACATTCTGATAACTGTGGATGACTGCTGAACCTTCATGGTTCATGAAGCTTTTTCGTGAAGAATATTGATGGCTTAACTTCATATGTGGGTAAATCATGAACCTTTATGGTTCACGATTCTCTCTTGTGAAGAAGATTGATAGGAAAACTGACCATCAAAATTTTACACCCACATAAAGCCATTGTACCGATTGTAAAGGATCTGCGGAGGCAAATCAGTCTTTTTGTTTGATATTCTTTTGTAAATTTCAATATAGCATGCCACGTTAATATCAAGTATCAATGTGATTCAAGTGAATTGCTGATTTGAAGTTGATAAAAACAGTCTTAAGGCAAATCAGTTAAGAATTATGTGATCCAACTGAATTGCTGTTTTTATCATTTAGCATCGTTGAATCTGTATTTTCATGGCAGTCAAGGAAAATCAGTTAACAATTATCTCCTCAATTTGTAGTTGGAGGAATATTATTCAAGCTTGTTGAACTTTGTGCACGTATATCCCCATTTTACTTGCTTTGAATGAAGGATGTAAAACAATCAAAAGTTGGCCTACTTTAGAGTATATAAACATGACAGCGAAGTATGATAATCACATCTTGAATTATGGTTGAATAAGATAGTTTAGGTAGAGATGAAGATAGAGAAGATAAAACATGAATAAAGGAATATGCCAACTTAATTCTACATGAAGGATGAATCCACAAAAGGCATGGATGGTGGGAATCAATTCAAGAGAGTGTTGTCAACTGACCCAACAAATTTGACTGCCTGAAACGACCTCTAGGACATAACTGGTAAGGGAGGGCAGGATCTGTATTGTTCCTGTCCTGTACAGCTATGCTCTCCCTGATTCTTCTGGGAGGTGTTCCCATGTCTTTGCTCTGCTGGTATCTAGGTCTGGAAATGTGTGATGATACAAAATTGGCTTCTCCTTTGAAAAACCCTAACACACTCATTTGAACATGATAGTTAGTAGCCATAGACTAAGCCCAAACCATCCTCAACACACACCCATTGCATGTGATTTTTGCACTACTAAGGGGATTTTTGTCTATCAACCAAACGAATTGCGCTGTCTAAATTGATTTCTAGGGCATGACCAATATGGGATCACATGATCGATACCATTCCTATTCTATATGACTTTATTATGTCTGAAACTTTTGGGAGGGGTTCCCTTGTATCAGCTCCTTAAGAATATGTGTCTGGGAATCGATGATGATTTGTGATAATACAAAATTGGCTTATCCTTTGTCAAATCCTTAACACACGCATTTGCATACGATAGTAGCCGTAGACTAAGCTTGAACCGTCCCCAACACACCTATTGCATGTGAGCGCTACACTACATATCCAAACATTTAGAGGGAAGTAGTTTTGACATAGTTCTCGCAATGTGAGCTTGTGGTGCTCTCACGATCCTAGAATAATCAAATGGAAGTACATGAATGCGTTTAGATCCTTCATCCGGCACAAGACATTTGACAAGCATGCAACCACGAATTAGGGATGCTTTAGATTTTTCTACTTTTGACTTCTATTGTTGCATTTGTGAGATTTAGGATGTGTATAAGCTTTTTGTATAATGACCTCCAAGGTGTTGTGGGTGTGAGGTGGTGTTAGGACATGATAACAACCTTTAGGGTCATTTGTAAGGAAAGTGCTTAAATTTGAAATCTATCCGTTGCCCATCTAAAGGAAATCAATGATAGGGGAGGACAAGATTGATAACATTCTTGCCTACGGGTTACATTCCTTTCTTGGAGGTCAAAACTCAATGAACAATGAAAAGAAGAAATGTCTCAGAGAGGTGTAAAGATGACTTTGGGAAAACTTGAACAAATTACGAGTGTATGAATATGGCAAATAAGGTGATCAAAGCGATATAGAGGTAATTAGGAGGAAGTGTGCGCCGAAAGGGTCAAATATGTGTCACTAGTCCAAATGTCCTAAAGGATGCCAAAAGCGATGTTGCCAAGTGTCTTAAAAGAAGAATTAGGTTAGTACGAATACCCCCTTAATCTAGTATTTAAAATTCAATACAAAATATTGATTTAAAGGAATAAAAGAAAATGTGCAAGTGTGATAAGAATTGATGGTGCTAAAAGTAGTAGTTGGAATATCCCGTTGTCCCGTGTGAATATATGCGAGTGAAAACATATGTAGTTCAACGGCTTGACAATGATAAATTGATGCTGAAAATTAGAAACCATTTTGATAATGTTGAAGTTTGAAAAAGTAGAGGAATAAATATACCTAGTGGTATGCGAACTAAGTTGTCATTGTTGAACTTGTTTGAGACTGTCATGGGGCGGACATACCCTAGATAATGTAATTGTTTAAATTAGAGGTGTTTGAATGGAGGTAGGGCAATGATTGAATGCTGCTGAAACACCCAAGAAGAAGTCATGGGTTGAGCACCCCCAAATATTGTGTGTTGCACTAAAAGTGTCCCAAATGGAGAGAGGACAACCATTGACTACTTTGCTAAACCACATAGGTGCCAAGCCACCGTATTAGAGGTGTGATCTTTAATATGACAATGCAATGTCCACTTTTTGTCCAAAGAAGTGAACGAATGTGATCTCGAATATGTTACCGCAAGGTCCACTTCTTAGCTAGGAGGTGAAAAATGTGATCCCTAATTTGTCACATCCTCGAAACCAATACAACACCACAAGGGGTTGGGAAAAATCAACTCATCATGTAAAATGTATCTCAAACCAAATGTGATCTATTTGAGCCATATAAAATGTCTTAACTATGTAGAAGTTTATGGTGTGACTAAAACTTCTTCGGTCTTTGAAATAAGCTAATTGTATGGCCCCTTTTTGAAATGAGGGAATATGTCTACATATAACTCATCTCAAAAGAAAGAGTTGAGCACATAATGTGTAAAATGTATATATAAAATTAACCATGTAAAACATGTATAGAAACATGGTAGGATATGTCAACATAGAAAAGATGTGATCATGTAGCGAGTATATAACATATAAACCAAGGCACAAACATACGTAAATGATAGTAGTATATCCTATGTCATCGTAATAAATCAACTAGAGAAGAATATCAATGTTAGCAAGATATAACATTGACATACATAATAGTATGTGCATCAATAGATATATGATATGTATCATAGTAACATATGCATTGGTAGTAATAAAAATAGTAATATGTGTCAGGTGAGTCATGGTACCAAATATTAAATAATACATAGTATAAGAAATCATATGCAAGTAGCAACATAGCAAGTGATCATAGTGCAAACACGTGGCACATCATAATCATGAAGCACATACACAAACATGGCGTGAAAAATAACAAGAGGATTTTCTGACACAATGACACACGACACGATACACAAGCAAACATAAGTAAAAGCTTGGAGCAATTGATGTAATATTCATAATCATAATTATAGAGGAAGAAATATAAATGTGGAGCAAGCATACATAAGAATGAAACAAACAATAGAAGCACGAAGCACCATTATGTATAAAATACAATATATAAGTAAACACTCTCAGTGATATAAGCAAGAGATAGACATGTATATAAATGATGTTGGTAGCTCAATATGATAATTGGACTAATATAGAAGTATAAACCCCGTAACATGTGCAGGATGCCCCCAATGTGGAAAGTTTGTCCCAATGTGGGGCAAAGTAAAGCTGCAAAACATTCATGAACCATGATAATAGGTAATCTATGTCTTGTCTCTAAACTCAAGATACTATGAAAAGCACACGTGTAAAGAATGCATATGTAAATCACCATGTAATATGATAATCAACATTGTACGTAAATGATTTTGAGTGGATGACGCTCAGAATAATACTTGCGCCGACTTATTAATTCCTTTTGAGTTCTTATCCTTGACTATTAAGGAGATCTCTCTACACTTACGTGCAAATCTACCCCCTAATGTGCACTACCACAATCTGTCACAATATGATCCTCCCGACACGAGGATTCCACTATCATAAGGATGGAAGGAAGAGGGTCATGCACTAAGCATGCTTCTACATGTGCCAGGTAAAACCTAAATTTCGTCATCTTTGCGTACTCAACAATAGGGTTTTCCCTATGTGACAGAGTGTTTGCTCAAATAATAAAGGTAGTACATAGGTCTTGGTTGTGTATTTTTATTTATTTATATTAAACATGTAACAATCAATCAATTAAAAATGCCAAGAGGTGTAGGTTACGAGAATAGAAGAATGAGGGTTCTAAATAGTTTATGACTTCTCTCGAAAATCAATGTGCATGGGCAATAGGATATTGGACATGTATGTCATGTAGATTTTCTAAATGGGATCAACAATCAAGACGAAAAGGGCCAAAGAAGCATAACATTATCAAAATAAGAAACACATCAATTGTAAAGTTAAAATAGAAAATGTAGGTATATGTGTAGTCGAGCCAACATAGAGATATGTAAAGAATGTGGGTATATGATAAGAATGGTAACCTACGATTGCTTCAATGGGATGATTATGTGAGGGCTAAGGACCAATCAAAGCAATTGTCACATGTCATAGATGGGATAGGGTTGGTGTATCAACTATCAAAATCTAAAAGTTAATCGTGGGTCATGAAATAAACCGAGTCATTTGTGTAATACACATGACCATGTATATGTTGTAGAGATCAAGTAATCTTATGAATTGCATGCATTGTGACAAATGGTCTCCATTACATGCCCGGAGATTGTTTAGGTGCTCAACGTTAAAAAGGAAAAATAGGTTGTCATAAGACTAGCTCGGGTTTTGGATGAATATGTGCTATAGGTTAGACTTAGATGTTGGTTGTTAAGGTTGTTTGGTTTGCTATTATGGAAACAAATGATAGGAACTCATAAGGAATTTTATGAATGGTGACCACCTTGTTATTATGCACATAATTCAAGCATCATTATAAAGTGGATGAGATAATTAACATTTTGTGTATCGCAGCACCCTAAATTTGGTCCGAGGCACTTGGCAATGTCGATAATTACACCTTTCTATGCAATTGGGTTAGTAACACTTAATTTATTTCTTTTTCATACATTTCCACCTTCCAATCAGGTCCTCAAGTTCACTAGGTTAGCCTAATTTACCCAATTTCCATTATCATAATCATTTACAAATCTACACATGAACTTCCTAAACATCTACACAAACCTACCTTCATTCTTTATTACCGAGTTTTCAGCTTCAAAGACATTATCATAGCTATATGAATGGCTTCACACATGATATTGTTGGACTTTGATGGTACTATCCTTTGACCACATAACTAGTTTTTGAATTTGGGTACCTTCATGGGTTGACCTAGAGGTGACTTTTAGGGTGCCATTTTGCGATAAATTGATGAAAGGACTCACTCTAAAACCTACCTACTCACGTCAAGCAATACACAATCACTTGAGATCATTACAAAGGCTTCACACTCATCCTAAATCTCTCAAGAGCAACATTAGAGCAATCAATGTGCCAAAATTGAAGTACACAGATTAAAGTTGCATGTTCCCAAATGTCTTGTGTCGAGTGAAGGAACATTCTAAGTGCATTTTCAATTTAAATAGTTGCATTCATATAGGATTGTGGGCGAACTAGGTATAACTCCTTCCCTTCTTAGAGTATTGGTATGTAGTGCAACACTCCGTACATCGAGGCGCTTTGAGGCCAATCCAACCCTACAACTCTAAACACATGTTAGTATGCATTATTGTTTGACCGCATTGTCAAAGTTATGGAAAATAAGAGATCGGTTCTGCATCATTGCATCACAATGCATGTGCACAATTCTAGAATCCATAAGCTCATAAAGTTACTTGCATTATAATTATGTGCATTTTAGAGGTAATTTTACCATAACTTATAATCCCCACATTTGTTTTAGGTGCTCTTTACACTATTGAAAAGAGACCTACAAATTTACTATTATAATTTTCTTTTGCAACTCTGCACAAGCTTGTAACTATTTTCAAAATAATAAAATATGGATCTTTTGACACACAAAAGATTTATTTATTTCTTTTTTTTTTTTGTAATTTTGGCATAACCTTTCCCTTTGACCTCCATTTTGAACGATCTTTAAACCGTTGGAAAGATATTGAAGAGACATGCAACTTTTTTGCTTTACACTCCAACAATTTTTGTGGATTGATCTAGATTTGCAAAAAACAAAATATTTAAGCACTATTACACATGATAAGATAGCTTCCATTAGTGACGTATCTCATGTGACTTATTGTATGAATGTAATATGTTTATAATGCTTCCATTCTACATGTTGGTGAGTGTTGCTAAAACCCAAAGAGAAAGATCATAGAATAATCCTCCTCCCATTACTTTTGGAAGATTCAACCAAAATACCTTTACCAATATAATTCTACCACTTAGAGCCATGCCACAAGTAGCTAAGATTTATGATCTCATTGAACAACTTAACAATAAGGTAGAGAAACCAATCTTTGAGCATGGACCAATACATGTGAGGGTAGATGAAAATAAAGGAGCTAGTACATGTCACTTTCCCACTTAAATTTTGAAAAAAATGCACCCTATAGAATATGTCACATCAAGTCATATCAAACCAATTAACCAATCAAATGATGACAAATAGGTAAAAGAAAATGTATGACTTAACTCTCAAGTAATGGTGCACCTTGAATTTCTTTGTATTTCAAATTACCAAATTTAAATATTAAAAAAAAGTCCCTTCCACATAATTAATTTTTAAAAATGAAATATTTATAATGGGGAGAGCATGATCTATTAAAGGGTATTTTTTTTTTCAGTTATATGATGTTTAGGTTTCTATGTGCACTCATAAAGTTAGGGTGCACAAACATTGGCTCCTCTTCCTTTGTAATGCCCCGTTCTCCAACGACCATGTCGCTAAGCTTTTAACGTTGTGGTGCTCATGTTGATCTCTCGTTGGCTTCGCCCTTGTCACATAAAATGACTGGAATTCTCCCACTCTGTCATGTTTTCTCGTGTCGTGTTGATGTTTTCTGTGGGTGGCCCCGCCTCATCCAATTCGTTTTCCTCCTATTAAAGGAAACATGTGCGCTCGATTTATCAAGCTCGTAAGTTGGCTCTTGTTAATACGATTAATAAGTATTAATAAGTGGTAATAATAATAGTAATAATAATAATAATAATAATAATGATATTTTTATTTATCGATCGACGTTAACCTCATTTTCTGATCGTCGATTTGTTATCAACCTTGTTGTTAATTTTTGATAAGCGATTTTATTGTTTTAGTTTGGTCGCTTCACGGATCGAGCCTCGATTCGCGCAAGGGAAGCTGGTTCTTGGGTGGCGCCATCGTCAAGGACGTAGTGTTCTTGTTTAAGGTTCAAAGTTTTTATCCTTGGCCGTCTAGGCGCCCTGGTATGCTTTGTAAATGTTTGGGTAAATGCCTTCAACCGCTTTTTCTTCTTTTCCCCTTGTGATAAAATTGGTCCATGTATGCCAAGTTAGATAATTATCAAGTTAGTGGTGAATTTGACCACCACCTACCACGCTGCTCCCGCCATAACCCAGCTCACCTCTATGCTCTTCGCTTCACGTTTCGGTTTCTCAGAGATACTGTGTACAACATGATTATAAAATGGATGTCTTTTAAAATGGATATTGTGGATCCATTATTTATTCCTTGTTTCTATCGCGTTAAGTGTCATTAGAGATGTTAATATCGAATTAGGTTAGGGCTTCTTTCAATCTAGCCTAAAACTATACATGTATATTTACGCTTAAGGCGTTATATAATACTATTCGTATGCTTTTATTTATTTCAGATCAGATCTAACTACCGACTTCTTGAAACAAAGCGATTACATAAAATAAGGCAGAGAAATGAGGATGAAAGTTTATTCTGCTCGACATTTAAGGTGAACTAATTAAATATGGTTTAGGTTTGTGAAATCTTAAAAGGCGTGCTCGAATAGGAAGAAATTTAGGATTTGCGTATCACATGGATCTCTCCCCAAAATAGACGTCTTTTTATGTAAACCGTGTTGATTATTATTGTCCAACCTGGCGTACGTTTTGAAAGATTTCACTTTAGTTTTGAAAATGGCCGCATGAGGAAGTAACTGCCTGTCATTTCTGCGCCTACCTGTAAGGGGAAAAACGTGTTGGATCTTACCTGGGATCTAGGGAAGCGTGATTGAAATCTTATTGGGTTTTTGCCTGCGTTTTGACTTCGTGAGTTGTAATGGCTTGCTAGCCACGTTTTTTTTTTGGGATCTGCATGCTCAGCGTTGGGGGTCGCGCGCCCAGGGGGAAGCTCACATTTGTGAGTTTATTACAACTTTTCTTTGTTGGATGGTTGTTTTATTGGTGTGCAGAACCTTGACGCGTTATTTTTTCTTCCCTAGCCGCATGGGGGAGTGTGGAAGGAGTTTTTTTCTTTTGCGTGGACTGTAGTAATGCGCGGAATCTCCCAACAATGTGCTGTGCAGGTTAGAACCCCCTCCATTGCTGCTGCTCCTGACTTGTTCCAGCGTGGAGGAGAGTGAAGGATGGGTGCTTTGAAAATGGAGAAAAAGGGGGCATGGGGAAGGTCACCTGTTGGGAACTCGTGGCTCTTCCTGGGGATTTTCTACGCTGCAGGCATGATAAGCTCTTAACCCTCCCTTAATGGTTTATTCCCTGTAGTATTTGTGTAAATCAAATCTGTGCAATTCTTGTTGTTCTATTCTTTTTTTTTTCTTGGGGTGAAAACCTTTGGCTTATGAGGATATTCAGATATATCTTTGCCTGGTATTTTCTTTTTATATAATACTAAAAAAAAAAAACAGAAAGATATGGGTATCATGGGAAAACTTGTAGGCGCCTCCATCAAATCTATTGATTCGAGCTATGGAACCCTGTATTCTTCATTCGTGAAAGTTACCTCTGTTATCATTTGACTAGTTAAGGTGAACTCCCTGATATTATGGGTACTCTGCGTGTCTTAATAGTCGTCATTCCCTTCCTTGGAGGAGGATTTCGAACCAGTTGTTATCTGATGTCTATATGGAGCTGTAGGTGATTTTGTGAGACCTTGTTGTTCGACCCTGAAACCCTGTTCAATGTAAACTATTCGCAAATATAGTTTCGTTGTCTGTCGGTTGGGTTTTATAATCTATAACGGTACCTTGTATCGTTTATTTGTGTTGAATGCCGTTTAAGAGAGTGAGTTGTTGGTGGAACATGCTTCGACTTGTTTTGGTGAGGTAAACATTACTCTAGGCTTTTGAGTTGTTAAGAGCTTGCTTGGAATAATGGGTTGATTATTAGTGACGTGCAGTCACACATGTGAGTCTCTGCATCGCATCTTTCGTGCTCTCTTTTGACTGAATCTCGAGGCATTAATGTTTTCTGTTATGCGTCTTTTCCTTAACAGATAATTGTAATGGGCCTTGAGGGTAATCTCTGATAAGTCTGGTATATTGTCATTGGATCGATAATTTCTGTGGGTATGTTACTTTTGTAAGTTTTAAGGTAAATAAGGTTTACCTCGTCTTTAAAAAAAAAAAAACACATTATTCATCCTCTGCTTAGAGCCATGGACATACTATTAATGGCAGACCACGAAGTGATGGTCAAGTCTTTCGTATGGCCTCCTTGGAGTACATGGAATCATGATGCAGATTTCATTTGACTGTAACCCTTTTCTGTGATAGGAGACTGCGTATGAATATTATGAGTAATCGGATCCAATTCATGTCATGGAAACTTAAGGATCCCTATAAGTGGTTTACTTATTTGGTATTTCGGGAAATCTTTGTTGTTATAAACAATAGTATTTACTTGAGTGATTATATACAAATTAATACTTGCATCTCATTAGGAGTTGAGATAATGTTGATACTTGTATTTATAGTGGCTTGGACCACGCTTACATATCTTAGCTAGCCAAATGTACCTTCGACACATTAACAAAATATGACAGTATTGTTGATCGTAACTCATTCCTATGAGTTGGACTCTTATACTAATAGAGGCATATAAAGACATGATAATAAGCAACCGAAAGGATATCTAAATAATATATGAACTTGCTGATTGGTGGAACCCTTGTTTACATAAGTATATTCTTAAAATTGTGAGATAAATATCAAAATTATACTTATATATCCTTGATTTTCTATAAAGGTTTGATACTTGGGTAATATCGATGAATATCATAAGATTGACACTTGTATTTATTATAGAAGCTCAATGTCATTGGTACTTATAATTAATTAAAAGATAATATTATTGGATACTTATATAGGAGAAGTAGACTAAAGGTATTAAGTTTACTGTAATTTAAGTATAATTAATTGCAAAGTTAAGGTTGTATATCTAGCCACTTGGAATTTTGTTCATATGTAAGAAGATCTTAGGGAAGTGAACAATAATGGGTATGAAATGTATTATCATGAGATGTGCAGTTAAGTTTTGAATCGCATGTTAGAAATTATTTGATAGGGAATATTGCAAACTTTCATTTATGTAAATGCTAGATGGCATAAATTTTTAGGTGAGGATTATATCTTATCATGCTCAGTTCTAGCGAACTGATTCTAGTAAATATTTGTGCAGATGGATTATGCGAGTAGATTAAAGGAAAAGAGTGTAAAATTTTCATCAGTTCAAATTATGATGTTCTTTGTAAAAAAAAATTCAATGTGTTGTAAATTTTGTAACTTTGCTTGCAAAAGAGTTTATAAGATCTCTTGCCTGGGATTGATCGGAAATTACGTGATGAAGTTGTTTTGTCTTTGTTTAGTTTGACTGGTAACTTATCTTAGTGAGAAATGATATTCAATCATTACATTGGCATAAGTATTGTAAAACCTTGATCTTGAGAATAAAGTGTTAAGTTAAAACTTTCTGAGACCTTGTAATGATGTGTTATAAGTAAAATTAAATGGAGTGGTTAACCCTTATAGAAGTTAACTAAAAATTTTATGTGAATAAATTAATGTAGAGGTGATCTACCTGAGAACAAACAATTCCTTAAGTAATTCAAGGTGAAACTATCCTTGTAAAGTAAAATTTTATAATTTGTTAACCCTAGCTAAGTTAGCAAACATTATCCTTATATGGTGAATTCTTAAACGAGTTAAGGGAAATCAATGGTTGGTTTCTGGAAAGATAATAAGGTTAATAAGTAGGAGAAAGCAATTTGGAAACCATGAAATTTATCTCTCAGCCTTTTGGAAAGTAAATAGTTCCTTCTGTAAACTCATTCAGTGAAGCCTAAGTAAAATACTTAATAATTTTGGATAAGTCCTCAAGCCCCAATTAAATCTTGGTAATAACTAATGACGTCTTAAGGATGAGTTCAACTTGACCTTCGCCATTACCCCTTTCCAAGGTGCCTTGTAATTTTCGCTTAAGTGTGTTGAACACGAACCCATGTTGTCGTAAGGGCATGAACGAGTTTTAGCCGCGTAAGTATGAATGAATGGCCTTGTGAAAATTAAATTATCTCCTTTATTAAATAATGGAATTAAACAAATAATTGTCGTAAAGGAGAAGACTTAAAGTGAACTACTCTACAATGTATAAGAAAATAATTCAGTTTGGTAAGTTGAATTGTGTGAATCATATCTTGAATCTCTCTGAAAACATAAGTTAAGAGAAAAAAAAGGGGGTGTCTTATAAAAATAAATAACCTTCAATAATTTCGTATTGTGGCTTGCCCTAGCTGTAAGAGTGTCATGTGGTTGGACTTCTATGTTGTCCTGTCAAAAGAAAAAGTGTATTGTCCTTGATGAGTGTGAACGTTTGTGTTTTCTGCCCTTGTGGTCATCCTCGTATCAAGTGGTTCTCAGAGTTAGTTGTAACCTTGGCGACGACATGTTATGTCTTGTGTTGTGTCAATAAAAAAAAAATTTATTCTGTATTTTACTATGTTGTTTATGTGTGAAATTTTTGGGTTGTTACATCCTTACACAAGATAAAATCTCTACCCTCAAATTACTAAAAAAATTAAACATACTTATGCGGCCCTACGCAATGCTACCCTACCGGCCGATATAGAACCTACATATTTTTAATCTAATTTAAATACATTAAAAGGAAGTGAAGCAAATATTTCGTTTATGAAAGATGATTTGCTTCCCCTAATTGATCAGGATTGAATATCCAGTAGCATCACTTTTCTACATGCACAAGGTCTTGGAATAGATTCTCTAGCCCCTTTTGATATGAACATCAAAGGCTTTTATAATATAGGACAACGAACTCTTGGAAAGATTATTTTGACATCACTATAGGACTAAAGACACTTGTCATAACATGTCAAGTAATGCCTATTGATTTAATTTGCAATGACCTTAAATTCATGCCATAAAAATCATTCCATAATTATATTATATGGTTATTTACTAGCAATTGTATGTGAAGTGTACGATGAAAATGTCGAAGAGAATCTATTGAAGAATTCAAAGTGAAGGAGAGAAACAATGAGAGAAGAAGATATGATTTGAGCCGGGAGAAGTACAAGTGTCGGTAAAGTGGAATGGGTTAAGGAATTTGAAAGTCAACCTCTCGACTATGACATGACTTATTTGTCAATCGATTGAATGAGAAAAGGCTTGTTGTGTAAGAATATATGCCGATCGAGGTTGGAAATGTAAGGTTTTTGATAGGGCAACATTATTATTTTTAGATACTTGACAAGGACATGAATGGAAAGTTAGTATTTGAACAAGTGGGAAGTAAATACTAGTGGATTCAACATGATAAAGGAAAGCAACAACGTAAAATAAATGAATGGAAAATTGAAACACATATGTTCATTCCCAACACGTAATAAAGAGATGACGGTTAAGGTTTGCAAAATATTTGATGGTGAAGATTAGATAAAGAGTTGTCGACATGTGTTGGGGCATGTTTGGCAACAACAACATGGTGACTACCATAAAATCGGCTTCGCTATATTTTATTTTTGGTGTCAAGGGTTTCAATTGGGTGGTGTTTAATTTGTTAGATAAGGCAAAGACATGAATGTAATTCTAGAAATAGAAAGGTGGGAACTAAATACCCGCATGTCCCACACCTACTCCACAGATTAGATTGTTCCTACCCAAATAATATTTGTTATTCATGCTCCACTTTATCGTCTCAATCTCGCTTGCATTATTCACATGAGTGTGATTGGTGCTTTAAGGGACCAAAAAAGAGGAAAATTCAAAAGGTCAAAGGTACGAGACCTAACCACATCATTTGCTTCGTGTAGAACTTTGTAGGCCCCCTTTTCAGTTTTAATCTCAAGTAATTATAGGGCAGAAGGAGATGCACGAATTATCATTGATAGTTGAGCATGCCTAGCAAATCGTCGTACAAGAGAAATTATTTGTTGCCCATAGTTTGTTTTTGTTTTCGGCTTCAAGGTCATCAATTGGACGACATTTAATTTGGTAGTTAAGGTGAAGATATGAATGGAATGTTGGAAATTAAATGATGGAGATTACATACTTGCATGCCACGTACCAATTCCAAATCTCATATTCTTCCAAGGCAAAGAGTATTTATTATTTGTGCTTTACTTTATGGTTTTGATCTTGTGCGCACTAGTCACTTGAGGGCAACCAACATGTAGATTTTATATTCCTATCAAGCTTTGCTATTTTTTATTTCATGGCATCAATGTTTTCAAAAGGACATTTTTATTTCGATAGATAAGACACAAACATGAATATAATGTTTGAAATCAAAAGGTCTGAATTAAATACCTACATGTCCCACACCCATTCCATTGATCAAATTGTTCCAACCCAAATAATATTTGTTATTTTTGCTTTATTTAAGCATTTCAATCTTACAACAAGACAAAATAAAAAATTGGTAAACTTGAAAAGGTTAAGGGTTTGAAACCTAACCGGAGTGCTTGTGTCTTGCAACAATTTATAGCCTCCTTTACCAATTGTAAGCTCAAGTAATTGTACTAAAATACGTTGTATGAGAACAACCATCAATAAGTGAGGCCCTCGAATGAGTGGATATACCAGCGAAAGGTAGATTTTATTCATCAATCAAATTTGCTATTTATTTGTTTCATGTCACCAAGGCTTTCGATTAAAAACATACAAACCATATTATTAACAAAATATTTAAAATTATAATTATGATCTAAATATAACTTATTGTATTATATATATATATATATATATATATATATATATATAATATATATATATAATATATATATATATATATATATATATATTATTAATGAAAATATTATATAAAAATATATATATACTATATATACTAATATAATATATTTTATATTAAACAAAAAAATGCCACTGTTGTTTGTGGCCGTGCCATGGGCATATATATTAAATTAAAAAAATGGGGTTACGACTTGTGTGGCCACGACCATATATAAACTTTTATTGTCTAATAGGCTATTTTTAGCCTCGTGGATGTTAAAAGGTTTTCATTTCCTAATTTAAAAAAATTGAAAAAAGGGGCCACATCCTAAGTGGCATAATAAATAAGATGGGCCGCCTCCTTTGAAATGTCATTCTCGCGTAGGTTCGAGACTACTCAACCCACGCCGAATGTGTACAAAAACAACTCACCACGCAACCTAACACATGGACGGTCACAATTATTTCGAGATCATCGATACATAATGCAAAATGGATGTGATTGTACCTATAGTCGAGGCCCACCATGATTCTAATAGGGCAAACACCTTCAATGTAAATATATGTTCATGAAGATATTATATACACTTGTCCCACTAAATATTATGCAAAACCTTAACATATAAAAAGCTTTATATCACAACTAAGTACACATCCTATCCTATCCCTTCATCTACAAGTAATTCTAATCAAATGGTCACCCCTAAGAAGTGGGGCAAAGTAGCAAGTCTAATGTTGAAGTAAACAACGCTCAACCAAAAAAAATTGAAAGTACAATGAGGTAATAATATATGAGGAAATATTAGTGCTCCATTACAATGAGTTAGTACACTAACAATCACATGTGTACACTTCGCAATGAATGTGAATGTCGAACGGTGTATGCTATTTGTTTTAGAGGGATAGTTATTACTTTTGTAGTTGATGTTGATAATGGGTGTGATTGATTTTGTAAGTGTAGATATATAGATGAACCACTTCATTTAAAGATTTCATTTCTATATTTCAAACTTGTTACAAATTCGTACATATACATTTGCAAATCTCATATCATGAGTGGTAGCGTTTTGCTGACTATTTTATTTGAACTAAACATGTTACATGAAGACTTCCATACATGTGCAGATTTTATATCATGAGTGGTAGTCTTTTGTTGGCAATTTTTTTCGCACTAAACATGAATACATTTGATACCGTTTTGGATAGTTAATTACTTTTATAGTTTGTGGTTTGTAATTATTTTCGGAGAAATTGTGTTAGTGTTGCATTGGTTGTTTGGTTGGTCTTTTGTTGAAAAAACCTTTTTGTAGAGTCAATAAGGGGTGGGATTGATAGTGGTAGTGTAGGAATATAGATGAAACATTACATTGATTTGTTCTATGTGTACATTTAAATTTGTTACAAATTCGTACATATACAGTTGCAAATCTTATATCACGACATCTGAACTAAACATGTATACATGAAGACCTTTGTACATTTGCAAATTTTATATCATGAATGGTATCCTTTTGTGGACAATTTTATTTTCACTAAACTTGAATCCTAGAATTTTCATAGTGGACCTATTCCAAGAGTATGGTTAAAAAAAAGTGTATACTCCTCCCTCGCTAGGAATATGCAAACAATTGTAATTAAGATTGCAAGAGGGCTTGGGATTCTCCTGTTAGTATATGAATTCCCTCGAATCCCACTCTATTACCCAAATTATGTATCCACCCAGTGGACTATTTTAAGATTACTGCACAAGATTGTCTCTTAAAAAATAGATGAATGACATTTTGCCTTACAAGAATAGATTCATAGAAGATAAGTATATGCCAGCATAACATAAACACTAAGAATGTTTTGTGATAGAAATTTTAAATAAGGTTCTTATCAATTTTACAATGTTGGACATCTCACCTGTTTGCCCCAACCTCAACATGGATCTTGGCTGCCATTAAGATCAAGTAGAGCCCAAGAATAATGTTGGAGGCTAGCCCAAACAGAAAGTTCAGTTTTACATTTAAATAAAATATATCACATTCATAAATGTCATACCAACAAAACTAAAGAAAAGATATAGTTCATTACACAAAAACACGTAAAACCAACGCATAAAAACACCAACACGGACTTGGTCAATCGCCCATTACAAAAGGTCACGCTAATTTCTATGAAGAGAACGTTTTGTGGCTAACCGACCAGTCCGTAAGCACATATCGCTACAACGATAGGAGAAGCAGCCAAAGCAATTTTTGGACGGTCCATCCCTATAAATGAAAATGCCGCTGCAGCGACATGTCAGAAGGGATCAAAAGCTATATTTTTCGCATACTCACAAACAGTTGCTCAAGTGACACTTCAAGTTCAACTTACACCCATCGCTTAAGTGATACTCCAGTTGATAAAATTGGCGCCATCTCCAAAAGGGGCTATTACAAAGCAAACACCTGTTGCAATCTTCACTTAGCCGACTGTAGGGTCAAATTTTCCGCGAACAGATTCCCGACTCCAGGGCCAAACTTTCAGCGAAAATGGACATGAAAGACTAAACCGTCACATCGCCCGCTGTAACCGACGTATCGGCTGTCAAAATTAATTGTCTTGAAAAAACGTCCAAACGACCGTCAAAATTAACATATTCGTCAAAACGATTGGAAGAGCCTTTTCCATAAGGGGAACGCCTTTGGCGTAACTAGTGAACATTATTGTTTATATCGTTGTGAGAGACTAAAGGTGGTTGTAACCCTTCATGTATAATAGTTTGAGAGAGATTTTAGCCTTTAGGTGAGATATTAAAGATAGGTGTTAACTCCTACTTTGTAAGAGACTAATATATTATTTATATACTAGCAATCGCATGTGTATAATGCAATGTGAACGCCGAACAATATATGTTATTTGATTTAGAGGGGTAGTTAACTATTTGGGTGAAATTGTGTTAGTGTTGCAATGTGTTTGAGACGGTGATTGCATCGGTTTTTTGGTTAGTTTTTTGTTGAAAAAGCCTTTTTTGTATTGTCGTTAATATGTTGATAAGGAGTGTGATACTTCAAGCCAACAAGTTTGTATTATTGTACATGAATGAAAATGTCCTTGTTGTATACAACACATTTCTCATTAAGCCTTGATGTTCTTGCATATTCAGGGTCAATGTAGCCAATGGTAACCATAACATAGGTGCAGGTGTGGGTTTTGGCCGAGGAAATGTACTTGGCAATGCCAAAGTCTGACAAATGTGCCTTAAAATTATCATCCAAAAGAATGTTACAAGTCTTCACATCCCTATGAACAATGCATGGGCTACAATCATGATGAAGATATGTTAATCCTTTTGTAGCACAATTAGTAATCTTTAGCCGAGTGTCCCAGTCTAGCTTTTGTCTTCTTTTATGATTCTATATGAAATTAAAAAAATACACTTGTTAGATTCTTCAACAATCCATTTTAATTAGAAGGTTAGATATTTATTGGATTCTTATGAATCTACAATGTATAGATCCATTTTTCTTCATTATGATCAGTCAACATTTCATCTTTAAGCATTATTTTTAGTGTACAAAGACAACATCAAAATGCAATTGCCACCTTCTCACTATGGTGGGAGAGGAATAAATTTTTTTCCTCCTTGTCCACATCAATCACTCCATGATTTGAATCTGGGAAATATCCTCTTGCCTTCATCTCCCAATACAATTTGTCCAACTTTGCATAAATCACTGTGTTTGTGGATGTGATGTCTCTCCTACACGTAAAGCATGTACTATTTTATGGCCTTCAATCCAACTACACCTAGGTTTCTTTTGAATTCCTCTATCTTTCATCAATCTTCTTATCATTTGACAGAAGAACATAAGTTGCAGTATTTTGAGGATCGAGCTCAAAAAGAAGAGTTGATGTAAATGATCCTAACCCTATATTCTTATGTGCTCTACAAGCACCCAAAAAACATTTCCACACAACGACCATGGGTTTAATTGCCATTTTGATGATAAAATTTAGAGATTCCTCAAGATAGCCAGCATGGCCAAGAAGGTCAACCATGCACACATAATGATCAGTTGTAAATGCAATGCAATAAACCAAAGAAGGTTCTGATTTAGATGTGTGCTTACTCAACATTTGGTATCCTATTTGTAATCAGAAGACATGGGCAGGGATTACAGTAAAGCTGATAATGGAAATCCTAGATCAAAACTTTTCGACATGAAACAAATGCAGATGTCACCATGGTCCAACCGCCCTATTCGATTGTAAACAAAATACTCACCTTTATGATGGGTTTTATAAAAACAATAATTGGAAGAGCTTGTCCATCCGAAATACAAAGAGTACAAATAGATTGACTAAAGCTTGAGACAAAGAGTAAAACTTAGAATAGGGAAAAAAAAACATGTTAAAGTAAAGGACTTGAATAAATGTCCCGCATTGATAAAATATATAAATACTGACTATTCAATTTGAGGCAATGGTACGAGTAAAATTTTGAAATATAAAAGGAATTATAAACATGTGCCTACATTTATAAAATCTTGGAGAAGGAATGAGGGGACCATTCTAGGAGGCCTGTACATGGCAAACTTCATCAACAACCTCATGTTATCGTGGAGTCCAGTGTGGCGTAGCATGTCACCATAGCCGGGAATTATTGTTCCTAAAAAGTTCATCATTTTCCTAATACACCATGCACACACGAGCTAATAATGACCACTCTCTCCACCGCCTTTGCACAGAACAGATGAGCGAGCCTATATGCCACAAACCCACCATAGCTAATCCCACCCAGATGAAATTTCCCCACACCCAATTGTTTCAAAAGCTTCATCACTGCCTCTGCCTGAAAAAACTCTATTCTCCCACTACTTGTGGAATAGGATTTGCCAAAGAAAATAAGGTCAGGCACATAGAGATCGAAATTTTGCAGAGCGGGGGCTGATCTGTGGATGCCACTGCCACATTGCATTGGCTCCAAATCCATGAATCAGAACAAATTTCTGTTTTGTGGGAGATGGTGTTGTGGGCACCCAACAGTGCATCTCTGTGGCTTGGTCCACTTTAATCAAAGTCATGTACCACAATAAATGAAGTAGAGTCGCAGTGACCAGTCCCTCCATGATATGAAGCTTTGTTTCAAAATTTGCTCCTGACAGATGCATTTGCTTAAAAGCTTCAACAACTTTTTCAACAAACCCATTTTGTGCATATCCTCCAATCATGGTATTCCACGAGACCACTTTTTTTTGAGGCATTTTGTCGAATAGTTTGCATGCCTTGTGTATGCTTCCACATTTTGCATACATATCTAACAGGGTCGCTTGCAACTACAACGTTGAAAAAAACAATGCTTTCTATTATGCTTTGATGGATTGCCATACCCTGTTCTAAAGCTCCCATTTTGGCACAGGCTGGGAGGATGCTGGCAAATGTTACGGGTTGGCTTTTACACCTACCAATTCTTGTTGACAGTTCAATAGCTGCAAAACCCTTCTTCACCATTCCTGCAGTTACTGAACAAGACCTCAAATGTGAGAGAGGCATGAGCATGCACCTGGGAGTATACAACACATCTGGAAGATGATCGAATGCTCTGCACTCAAACCCAATCAAAGGAACAAATGGCGTGGTAAAATACAAGATCTGAGATGCATTTGGCTAAACAAAACTGAAAAAGGTTTTCGGAGTCTGAGTTGATTTGAACAAAATACATGCAAAAGAGGATTTGAAAGATTGAACAATATGTTTTAGCGAAAATATGATCAAACGCTCATTCTGCTTCACAAATTTAACAAAACATTTCAGACAAGAGACAAAAGATAGACCTCAAAAAACCTTGTTCACCTCTTCATAGCTCGAATAATCAATTTAGACTGTAAATCGACCTAAGATGCCCTCGCCAATGCTCAAATTTGAAGTCGTCAATCGTTAAGCTCCCATTTTGGCACAGGCTGGGAGGATGCTGGCAAATGTTACGGGATTGGCTTTTACACCTACCAATTCCCGTTGACAGTTCAATCGCTGCAAAACCCTTCTTCACCATTCCTGCAGTTCAATAGCCGTCCTAAAATCAACGCCATTATGCATTAAATCAGTCCTGCAAATAGAGATAAATTTGTAACCCTAATAAACTACGCTTCTCGAAAGTGACGGCCGTCAAATTTAACTTAGTCATAGAAACGTCCGCAGAGGCCTTTCCCATAGGGGGAACGCCTTCGGTGTAATTAAATAAAAAATAACCTATTTATAGAGACATTGAATGGCTCCAGCTAGCATTAAAACTTCTTTAAAATATTAAATACATTAGTCTAAAAATATTAAAAGTATAAAGATCAAGCTCATAGTTCCAGCATATTGCAAACTCTTTTATAAACAACAAGGCTCTTTCCCGGGAAATATACGGGAATAGTGCAATAATTATAAGGCAAAATAATTGTAAGGAAAATTCCAGAAAGATCGGTGTTAACAGATATTAAAAATGTGGTCCAAGGTTACTGTTGAAAGACAGAGCTGTCCATAACCTCACCCCAAAGAAATTACCCTAAAAAATAAGGTGGGGAGAATAAGGCCATACCTTCTGTTCGTATAATATGTTCTTGCGCCATTGAGCACAAAGCCATACGTCTCCACAAGCGAAATCAAATTGTACACAATTCCTTTGGCCGTTTCAAACATTTTGCTGGCGAGCAATCTTCTGCATCAAAAACAATAAGTTACTTCGATTTCAAACATAAATGCATCGAAACAGTGATCCAAAAAAACCAAAAAACAAAAAATTGCATCAATTTTAAATTTTACAAGACCTGATAACCCAATAACTGTCCCAGTAATAAACTTCTCTAAACCGCGATCCGGAAATAATTACCGGCTGCGGTAAATTCAAAAGAGTATGCCGATCGGGTCGTATTTTCACATCCTCTCAGTAATCTTTTTTCGCACAATTCTTTCCACGGTGAATGTACCGAGAGCCCACCGCCGCGAATTTCTCTGGGGTGTTTAACCCCGTGCAAAAATCCTCTCGCTCTGCCATAAAATCCTGTGGAGAATTCACAATGAAGTTCTCGAAAGTGACGGCCGTCAAATTTAACTTAGTCATAGAAACGTCCATGAGAGGCCTTTCCCATAGGGGAATGCCTTCGACGTAATAATAGTGTTTTGTGGAAAAAAATAATGAAGTAAATTATTATTGTGTGATTATCATATTTGAAATATGAACTAAAACTTCATTTGGTATGTGAATACTCTAGTTTTATTATTGTGATGAAGAAATAGAATTGTAAGGGGTGACATCTAGCTTGTGATGTTGTTTGAAATATGTGAGTTTTATTTGATAAGTGATTTTAATAGTTGTGAGATTAGTCTACTAAGATAGATTTGTTAAAAAATGAGATATTTACGCCTTCTGCATTTACAATTAAAATAATGAAGCTGTGATTTTGACACGTCAGATCGTAGATAGCCATGATACATTTGGTCATCGATGCACGATCGCATCGCACTGGTCCCAGTGGTTTCTATCCCCATTACATGTGGATGTCACTCACAATACTTTCCGTGCCAACTGCCATGGAATAGGATTAAATATGTTTGAGACTTGTTACCCATATTACTAGAAATTGACAGACTGTAGGCCGTCTTTTTGTGATTTTAACAGTATATTATAGGTGAATTTTTTAGAAACTGTAGAAAATGACAGTGCCCATACATCCACGCATTGTCTATTCTCTCGGAGATGCTCCACTAGCGACACAATTTCATGAAAATCCACTAGATCTTCCGATGATTGAGGCTGAACAAGCTGGATATGATTTGTGGAAGAAAACAATTGTGAATAAACTTCTAAATAATCAACTCGCAGATCTTATAGACGCGTCAACACCTTGTCAGCCCGCCATGTATTTTCCGATTTTAGATTACTGTTGATTCTATCACCATATATGCCTCTTGCATTCACATTCTCTGCATTATCAACAATCGCCATTGATTGAATAAAACTTTATAATGGTTCAAACTAGTTTTGTTGGTAAGTTGTCTACAAAAATAGCTTTACTAGTAGTCTTATCAACTCAATTATTAGTTTGTAAGTGTCTATACCTAGTGTCTATTGTTTGTTTAATATTCGTAATATGGCGAAAATTTCATTTTAGGAAAATTTGAAAAGGCGAATTATTCGAGTGGGATAATCTGTCCATATGTCGCCTAAAATATAAAGTATATTTTTTTAATAAAAATGGGGGTAAACCAATTTGTTTGCTAACACGCCTTTTCATTTGAAAACATCTCCTATAAAAACCTATTTGATTCACCTGGTAAAATATAAAGTATACCTCAAGTAGCTTTACCAAATTACCAATACCGTGAAATTTGAACTCGCATACCCTTCGCACTGTAGATTCAGACATCGTATCCTCGATTGTTGACGCGCGACAAATGCATTATTGACGCGCGACAAGAGAAATACTGACGCGCGACTTGGGCTAAGGCTTGACGCGCGACAGAGGAAGGCTTGACGCGCGACAGAGGAAGGCTTGACGCGCGACAGAGGAAGGCTTGACGCGCGACAGAGGAAGGCTTGACGCGCGACAGAGGAAGGCCTGACGCTTGACAGAGGAAGGCTTGACGCGCGACAGATGAAGGCTTGACGCGCGACCTGGGCAGTATTGACGCGCGACATCTGACAGTTCACGCGCGACAAGACCTCAGAGACTGTACAGAGTCGCTTCTTGGTTCTTTTGCTGACGCACGACTCTTTTCAGAATAATGGAAGGTGCCACCTCAAAGAATACGAATAACCTAAAAGTAAGTAAGAAATCTCAGAAATCACTCTTCAAGTATTTTGGAAACTCATGGATACGTATAATGTAAATACCAATCATATAGATGCCACCAAAAAGAATCGAATACCGACCGTGGTGGAAGGCATTATTGAGGTGGACATGCATTCTCGCACAAGATCACACCAAACAAATGAAACCTACGATAATATGCCGATCTTGAAGATATTGTTCCCGTTGGGTGCAAACTGTGCAAAATAGATATCACGATACAAACACCGAGCAAAATGGAAGACAGAAATCAATATCAAACTCGTCCAAGAAAGAGGAAACCAGTGATCGCGATATTGCTCAAAATTCGACTCAAAAAGTAAAGCATCAAAACAAACAAGAATATGTGGACCATCGCAGACATACAAGTTTGATTGGGCAATAATTTCCATTTATCAACCCGTACAATCATCAAATTCTCAAGAAATCCCATGTGAATGTACATGTACAATATGTACGTGGAAATTGGGAAAGCAACAAAAATGCAATCAAGCTGACACAATAGAAAAACATTGTGGAAAACAATATTTAATCAGAATAGGGGCGGATGGCCGTAAAATCAAAACACATAGGTGGAAAATCAAAAGGAGTGCATGCATGTCGATACGCAGCAATGGAATATGAGGCAGAGCGTAAAAACACAGTATATCTGTTGGAAAAGGGAGGAACAATCACATCACATATTGGTAAGATGAAAGAAACAAATCTACATGCAAAATTCATACAATTCTCTACTCTTTTCAAATACTTAAAAAGGAAGGGCGATGTCGATTTCCTTGATTTCAAAGTTTTGTATCAATTTAACTAATGCCGAATGTACCTCGCCTCCATTGGTCCGAGAGTAGTGGATGGGAAATGGCAAAATGCCTCTCGATGATAGAGAAGGAAGATTTGAAAGAGAATGTAAAAAAGCAAACTTTATCTCTGCTTTCAATTGATGAAGTGACAAAGAAATGACAACACCGCATGGGTATGTATCCACATCTATACATTAGAAAATCATATAAGGACACCTCATCTGTTGGGTGTTATGAAAATGGTTGAAAACTGCAATGCTGAAAACCTATACAAAATAGTTGTTTCTCATTTGAAAGATGTTGCTGGTATGACTGATTATGAAATTGCTACGGTTGGTATGCGTTGGAGCAGATGGTGCATCTCACATGCAGGTCACCGAACAGGCTCTGTGTTAGATTACAAACAACAAGGGCCCCATATATGCTACCAATTCACTGCATGGCTCACAGAATGAATTTAGCGTATAAAATGGTAAGCAACCATGAAAATGTTGCTAAATTAGAAGACATAATAAGAGAACTCCATGCCTATATGTCAAGCAGCCCAAAACGTTTTCCTGAGTTCCAAAATTTGCAATTGGAATTACAGATCGCAAAAACTTCAAGGATGTGGAGACTAGATGGATCTCTTTGTATGAACCAAAGATGCAGAGTTCGTGAGGAGTATCCTTCATTGGTTGGTTTCATGCACAAATACCGCCATGAAGTTGATAGGGCAAGGGACCCGTTGTTCCGCTTTAACCGATTTGGAGACTTTGCTTACATTGCTTGGTATTCTTCCAATGTTAAAGGAGATCAATACACTCGATGAAGCATGCACAGGCGTATTATTGATCTATATTGTGGATTTTATAAGGATGAGGAAAATGGTATGTCAAAGTCTTGATATATTGTATTGTTCGCAGGATAGTTTTGATGCACCTGTTTTAAAATTGAGAGATTTATTAGATCTTAAAAATCCTAACACCTATTTGAGATTTAATATTCACGATCACCTATGCATCTCTCGTTAATGGGAAGGAAATACCTATGCACATTTTGCAAAGACGCCAAGATATTACAGTTCTGAGCGAGAAGATGTTCCCGTAACACGTAATTTGTTTGAGTCTCTGATAGTTGAAACCAATAAAGCTTAAAAAATTTCAAACCTTGTCGCCGTAAATTAGGGAACGTTTCAGAAAGATAAAATTCTGGAAGCCATGGGTGTGATGAATCCGAATTTTTGGAATACAGAAGGTGGCCGTGCAGACTTTGTCAGTAAGCATTTCCATAAATCAATGGGTACAATAATGGAACAATTTACTAAGACGCCGAGCTCAAGGGTACGGAAATCAAAGGTATACCAATGCCGATTTATTAAAGTTTCACCAACCAATTTTGCAACAACAATGAGGAACCAATATAAGAATTTAGATCAACCTTCTAAAAGTGGTGCTATTACAAGGTCATGTGAGAGGAATCTATCAAAGTTCTATCTTACAAGAAGATATCAAAGTGAGTATTTCAGACTATATGAATTATGCCGATAATGATTTTGGGGTCTCAGTGGAGGATGAAAGAGTTTTCATGCATTGTCATTTATAAAATCAAAACCGAGAAACAAAGTTGATAAAAATCGAAAGTCAGCATGAGGTGTTACGCTTCACGATACTCCTCGAAACCTTCCGCTTGACAGAGCAATTGCAAGACCGGAATTCCTTTTCATGAAGAAGAGGTGTAAATAATACAAATACAAGTACAAATATACCCAACCTTGAGAGTGTAATTGGCTCTTCGTCACATTCTACAGAAGACAACATCGACTTTGACGAAGCTATTGATAATGGATTGTTTCAACTTTAAGTAGGTATCTTCTTTATCTATCTTTTATCTTTATCATTTAAGATGTTACAGGTCTATATACTAAAAATATCAGGCGATTCACCCATCTATCTACTAATCCATTTCACGTGTTGGATTCTTTTAAATCACGATCTAGCTCATTACCAATGGCAATGATGATTTCAACTTTAAGCAAGTATCTTTTTCCCCTTAACCTTGAGAGTGTAGTTGGCTCTTCGTCACATTCTACAGAAGACAACATCGACTTTGATGAAGCTACTGATAATGGATTGTTTCAACTTTAAGTAGGTATCTTCTTTATCTATCTTTTATCTTTATCATTAAAGATGTTACAGGTCTATATACTAAAAATGTCAGGCAATTCACCCATCTATCTACTAATCCATTTCTCGTGTTGGATTTTTTTAAAACAAAGATCTATATTGTTACCAGTGGCAGTGATGATTTCAACTTTAAGCAGGTATCTTTTTCCCCTTAATCTTATTGTTTGTTACTATTCATTTTTTCAACTCTGGTTATAATTAAAAATGTTACAGGTGTATGTATTTACATTTAGTTAAATACAAAATTTTTATTTTTTGAAAACGTGGGTTGACATCCGTCCGAGGAAGCTTTTACTTCTCGGGACTGACAACGTCAGGCAACTCACCCATCTATCTACTAATCAATTTTTTGTGTTGAATTTTTTAAGACAAAGATCTAGCACATTACCGTTGATGATTTCAATTTTAAATAGGTATCTTCTTCAACATAATATTTATATTTACTTGACCTTTAAAGATATTGTTGGTCTATATATTTAAAGATGTTGCTGGCACTTCTCAGGACTGACAATGTCAAGCAACTCACCCCTCCATCTACAATGTCATGTGAAACAAAGATCTAAAGACGTTACCCTTGATGATTTCACAGCAATCTAATACGCAAGAGGTAAGCTAAATCCTAGCATATTTGCAATTATGTTTAATTTCTTACCAGTGATGATTCTTTCTTGATTTCTTAGAATTATATTTTATTTATTTTTAATATATTTTATCTTCCTGTAGACCAAGGATTTTTTTTCTATTTACTATCTCTTTATTCTCCATTTGTTGGTGAGTGGTAGCTTCCCAAAAATAGATATTCCCGCCACCCGATAGATAAGGATACCTAAAATAACAAAAATTAAATTGGAAAGTGATGTCGAAACATGTCACAATACTACCAAATTCAATATTCACATTTCCCGATTCAAACCACAAGAGCCTTGGGTGAGTCACCCTCCGTTAATATTAAAGTACATTGATCGTAATTCTTCCTCCCGCTTGATTTGCATCAAGTTTGGGAACATCAATTAATTTCCCTTCTTGGTTCCATCAGTTTTCTTAAGATCTTTTTTTTGTTTAAACTTTTCCACTGCACTCCTCAGGTCAAACAAAGTTACAAAGCTCATCTTAGATAACCTGACCATACACCATGAATCTTCTTGTACTGGAAGAGACTGTTTCCAATTACCACTTATACCACTTTTAGAGAATTTTCATCACCAACTAGGACTGAGTCAGCTTGAAGCACTGACAGAGTAACTTGCATTTGATTGAGCTTTACCAACTAGATAACAGGACAGATTGCTAGACCTTAGCATCATTGACTTGGCTATCTTTATTTTAGACTGATAAAGGTCATTCATAAAATCCAAACACACTTTGAAGTCCTCAACACGTTGAAAAATCATAGTACAACAGAGATTCTTAACCTATCAACCTTAAGTCTACTTTCATAGACAGTATAACCCCACAGATACAATTAAAGTCCCACGACATAATTTTAAAGATAATTAAAGTCCCACAAGATATTCAGGCACTAAATTTTAGATTATACACATTAAATCGATCATCGTATTTCATCATCATCTATCATTGATTATCAATTGTCATCATTCATCATCTACGTCCACATACTATTCATGACAATGCAAGTAAACAAGAAACATACATATAATTCATGATAATCACCATCTAATCACCATATAATTAAATTCAAATAGCATAGTACAAACTCAATAGTTGAAGTTTTCAAATTCAATATTAAAAGTTTAGTCAATAATAAAAGTTTCTAATTTTCACAACCATCTAATGTAATCAAAATTTAAGATTGTATATAATTAAATTCAAATACCATACTCAATATTAGAAGTTTTCAAACTCAATATTTATAGTTTCCCCAATAATAATAAAAGTTTCTAGTTTTCAACCCTCTTTTTCTTTATCCAGCTTGTACAACTCGCTCCCTTCCCCAACGGCTTCTTCCACTATGGTCAGAACCCTTTCCCCAACAAAGCAGAAATAACCCCCGAACTTATAAGATCTTCTCGCAAAGACTCGCCCGCATTTTTTATAATTCTTTCTTCTTGATTTGTTGCATCTCCATGAGACAAAGAAATTTGGATCAGCAACTGCTTTGGCTTTGAACAAGATGTCAGGGTCGAGACCGTGCTCTTTAATGATCCGCTTTAGTGTATTGTTTTGTTTGTTAACCAAAACAATATTTTGCTTCAAATTTTTTGCTGCGGATAAGCTGTTCTTTGCTGTTTCCAAGTGAACTTGCAAAACCTTCGCCTGACTCTTCAAATTTTCATATTTCAACTGCACAAAAAGAGTAACGTCAATTCAAAGTATTAATGTAAATTCAAAATTTCAAATTAACAAAAATGATTGTTAGAATGTAATAGTACTTACAACCGCTCTATCTCTTTCGGCATTTGCGATTGATACCAAATCCTTGTCCTTTGACCATTTGTTAAAATATGCCTGGGCCTCGGCACTAATATTTTCCAATCTGTTTAGTGCTTTATCTAAAATGCCATCTTTATAGTCGTTGTTAAAAGTGACAGTCCCACATTTTACTTGGGTAAGTAGGGAATCCATCTTTGCAGGTTGATTCTGGACTGCAGCGTATAAACTATCCCTTTGCCAATAATTTTCATAACGACTAATAATCTCATTGATAAGAATTTTAGCCCTTTTTTCCCATTCTATAAGCTGTTGCATTTGAGGAATTATAAACTCACTGACATGGGATTGACAATCATTACCAATTAGGTTCTCCAAAGGAAAATGTGGAAACTCTTCACTTTCAGAATCTGATGCAGAAGATCTTGCTGAGAAGAGTGGGGGCTTTCACCATGACCAAGATCAACTGCTCCTTGTTTCTGTCTTTGGGTGGGCTGATCCTGTTGTTGAAAAAATAAATCAAGATTTAGATAAATAAATTTGAAAACTGAATATTTAGATTTAGATAAATCAGAATGTAATTAAAAATTGTAAAGAATATTAAAATTGAAATTTGAAGACCAAGTATACCCGCCCTTGAATCATCTCGCGGGTATCGAAACCACTTGGGTCATTCTATCAATGCCCAAATAATCTTCATCTAAATTTATATTGTTCAAAATGATATGCCACACATCTTTTGGGCAAGCCACCAAGTGAGAGAGATGGAATTCGAAACGAGGAGTCAAGGTTCAGTGTCCCACTAGGGGCCGGAGCAAAAGGCATTCGTTTACCAATGGTCTTTTTCACTGTTCCTCTGGTTGGCATTTTAAAAATTAATGGTTGAGTGGGTGTCGGTGCCGTGGCTTGCTCATGACTGACATGTGCTGAAAAGTACAAGAAAAAATTAAAAATATTAAAACATTTCATAAACTAAAAACTACGAAATTAAACGTTCTATACAAAAATTGTACCTTGTTGTCGAGGGGTTGTTTTTTTCGGTGCTACGGGTGGCCTTGTAGGAGTTGTACTCAGTGGCTGTTCTGAAGATATCAATGCATGGGACTGTATTGAGTGAGTTGGGGAAGAAGGTTCCATAGTCCCTGCTATTCATCAATATTAAGTGTTGTCAATTCAGTTTGATAAAATTTAAATTGAAAAATAAATCTGCAACTTTGGAATTTGTAATTAATATATGAGAATGTATTACTTCTCTGGCGTTTAACGAGTTCAAATTGTTGAGGGTCTGGAGAGGAGTGAGCTTCCATTTCGGAATGGGAGTCCCCCGAAGCCTCCGCGTGTAGTTGGCCTCTTCCTCTCGACATCTTTTTTTTTTTGGGAATGGCTTCAAGATATCTTCTCTGCAAAACATTAAAATTTAAGTTTTAATAACTTCGCACTGTAATGAAGAAAATTGTAATACAATTTACAAACTAAAAAGTTTATACCTGTTGTTCTGCAAATGGAATTGAGAATTTCATCAAAGCCTCATCAGAGCAAGTAGGAATTTCTTTAGCTTTTAAATTTAAAAGTGCCTCATAGTAGAAGCCGAGGAGATAGTTGGTTGAATAAATGAAAGGTTTTTCTGACATTTTCGAATTTGATATGTCAGCTCTAATTTTTTTTGATATAAATGTGCACCAATCGAATTGTTGTTTTGAGATAGTGGCACAAATGTATGCAATGGCCCAATTTGGGATATCTGTTTGGCGACCCTGCATAACAATTCTGGCTTGAAAAAATGCAATAAGTGCAGCAAGAAAGTGGTGTGCAATTGATTGTGTATCTACACCACGCCTGGATTTATTGACATGGGCTGCAAATGCGAAACAGTGAAAATTAGCATCAATTTATAACAAAGAAATGTATCGAATAAAAATGTAAAAAAAGTAATAAAAATGAGAATAAAAAAGCAGAAAAAAAGCAATAAATTACTTACAATCAACATGGAAACCGTACTTTGATTCGAGAAATTTCTTGTTTTCTTCCACGAGTGTTGCTTTGGTTGTAACATTTGGTAAGTTTCTGATAGGAAGGCCGGTAAACCGATGTATGTCATTCGGATCGATAGAGAATTGGAACATGTGGCCATCGTTCAGAGTCACATAAAATATACCGTCCTCTGAATTGTAGCATGACAGAAGGTAATTCAAAATATCGGGATCTGTTTCGAAATGGGGCATATTAACTAACCCGGTAAATCCACACTCTTCTATTATACCTTGATATTCTGGAGACATCCTTAAAGCCGTATGGATGTGAGGGCATAAGGGATTCCTGTAGGTTATCTTGAAATCATTGACTTGGATTCTCTTCATTTTCTTGCTGAACTTGCAATTGGGAGGCATGTGAAGTCGACATCAGAGCTGAAATTGCGTCTTTGAAGAAGATTTCACCGCAAAAATTCAAGAATAGGAAAACGTAAACGAGAAAATGAGCGGAATAAGGGTATTTATAACCTAGATATAGGCGCCATCGCCTTTATTGACGCCACGCCATTTTCGCTTCAAATGACGCTACGGCCAATAGGAAGCAGTGTCGTGCGTCATTTGATTATAGTGTCGCGCGTCAATAGATTGCTTTGGCGCGCGTCAATAGGTTGCTATGTCGTGCGTCATTTCTTCATAGTGTCGCGCGTCAATTGGTTATAGTGTCGCGCGTCATTTGTCTAGAGTGTCGCGCGTCATTTGATTACAGTGTCGCGCGTCATTTGATTACAATGTCGCGCGTCAATTTGTTTACAATGTCGCGCGTCAATTGTTTACAATGTCGCGCGTCATTTGTTTACAATGTCGCGCGTCATTTGTTTACAATGTCGCGCGTCATTTGTTTACAATGTCGCGCGTCATTTTGTGGCTGTGTCGCGCGTCATTTGTTTACAATGTCGCGCGTCATTACGATCTAGTGTCGCTCCAGTGTCGCACGTCATTAGGAGCTATTGTCGCGCCTGTGACGTGCGTCTTTAAGGATTCTGATTTAGCCTTGAAAAACCAGGCGAAAATTTTGTTTTTTAATACTGTCAAATTCGCCTTTCGCTGAAAGTGGTTACGGGGATATTCGCCAGGTATTTTCCACCTTCAATTTTATAGGGGTGTCTTAAAATGAACCTGGTTAAAACTTGAAAACAAAGGCTATAAATGCAACAACAAGGTTCCCGTCCTCAAATTTTAAACATTTTAGTTTATGTATGGTGTGATATGTGTAATTTTACTATGTTAGTGAGAATTCCAATACCCATTAAGTGTGAATATGTGATGTGGGTGTAACAATTCATATTTCCCCAACTATTGTACATAATCAAGAATTAAGTGTTTGCTTACATGGAGTGGAGAATGAACAATTGTGTTCTACCTTCATTCAATCTATGCCACCACAACTTCATATCGTGAACTTAGTGTATGCCTACATGGATTGGAGGATGAATAGTCATATTGTAATTTCTTTTAGTTTGTGTAGCTGCATGCTCCAATGTTTAGAGTAAGAAGGAATACCATAAATAATGTGTTGGTACTCACATGTAAGGGGTAGTTAGACGTATGTGTAAGAAAATAATTAGTTATATGAGAGAGATTTTGTGTGTAAGCAAGTTATAACTCACCTTAGAATAGGTTTGAGTGAGTGATTATAGGGATTGTGAGGTTGGATAACGATAAAATTTGACTCTTTATCTTAAGGAAATCATTAGTCTATAAACATGTAATATCTTTAAAGTTAAAATAATCAACAAAACTTTTTATGTAAATTATAGCCATATCTCTCACCATTAAGAGGCACATACTAAAAAACACGGGTGTTATGCATATTAGAAACAATATTGTTACATCTTCCCTAATTAGGGAAATTTTGCATATTGAAAAACATATTACATAGGGTCATATTTGCATACTTGAGATATCTATTGGATTACACATTTAACATGCACATACATTTTTGAGTTGGATACGGGATATGCGTGTTACATATGATCACAAACTTCTATAATATGCTTACATCCAACGGAAAATGCATCACAGCTAAGAATGGTCTATATAATATCCTCTTTCTCTTCTTGTTAATATAGATTGGGGACCATTCTAGGGACAACACACAAGTAGATTCAACCAAGGGCTATAGGAGTTGTGGATCTAGAAGATGGTAATTCACTACCTATTGAGTTTAGGGTTCCAAAGCTCGGGTCTAAGATAGGGAAGGCATCTTAATAATATTTTGATTATAAACAAATCAACTAATTAGAAAAAAACATAGATATATCTAAGTTAGGGTTGTAAACATGGATTTTATAGAGGTAAATATGATTGGTGAACCCCATTTTGTGATGTTTAAGCCATGTTTATCCTTATACCATTTTGATATCATAGTGCACGATGAACAATGTTAACTTCTTATATTTAATACTTTACTATGATTTTGAAGGAATTATTGTGCATATGTTTGTTATTTTTACCTTGTTAATTCTTCTTTAGAAATGGCTTAAATAGATATGTTGTGAAACATTAACTGCACTTTTGGAAGAGTATGTGTTGAGTTATCACAAGGAGCACAAGACTTAATTCATGCACCTACACGTGACTCGCCTTAGCGCAAGACTCACCTCCGGTTAATAGGAAACTCAAAGTACCACATCAAGATCATCCATGTCATCGACCCTGATTCTCCAAACTAGAAATTCACACATACATGTAGATAATTCAAATTATTAGAATCACAGTTGACAACACCATATCTTGGACATGACACGACACCATTAACTCAACAAACATTCCACCCAACTTTGAGGATGAAGTGCTCTGAACTAGAGATCTGTCATCACCGAAATTCTCTTCAATTAGTTAATGAGTTGAAGAATCTTCAATAGTGATTGACTCCTTCAAAGGAGCCAATCACAAATTTCCTCTTCAGTTGTCATGAATGATTCCAGTTCAAACACTTTAAGGATTGCCCCTTTCATTAATGTATTTCCCAAAATAGATAGCCATCGCTTTAGTTAGCATTTAGTTAAGTAGACTTAGTCATTTGGAATAACTAGTTCTCTCCTAACAGAACTAGAACATCTCTTGTATAAAAGAGATCGTGTACTCAGATTTAGTGGTTCGATTATTAGTCATTTGATTCATTGTAAAAGTGCATTTTCAATTCAATAAAGATAGTAGATTCAGGGGAAATTTCTATTGTTTAAGTTCAAGTGTTAAACCTGATCGAAGGAAAGGGGCAAGGGCCACTCCTAACCAACGAAAAGGGATTTTACATTTATTTCCTTTCTATCTTTATGAATGCATTTACTTGTTCCAACATTTATTTCATTACTTTGATGCACTTATGTTTTCATGATCAATGATTTTCCAATTCTGTATTTCGTTTTAGTTTTCCTTTCAAGCATTTTATTTTGTAATCACGATCAGTTCAACAATTTCTTAGTTTTTGTTACTAAATTACGTATTGCAATATCATTCCTACTATTCCCTTTGTTGCAAACAATCGTGGACACCGCCCTAGATTGACAAAATAATATGATTAAAGTATGAGCATCAATGAAACTTGGTAATCAAAGGGGCGGATTGTAAGACAAGGTCCTATATAGAATAAAGCAATAAATAAGAATATGCGACTTTATCCTAATCTATGTACACAATACATCAACCAATCAATTAAATTAAAATTAACGTAAAGGAAAAGAATCTTAGATATACTTAGCTTTTTGTAAACACCATTAGCATATTAACTCCCTTTAGGGTTAGCAACGCCTTATAATAGAGTTGATTTGGGTGACCATAAGATAAATCACAATACCTAAGTAAACCAAAGTTTGGGACTCCAAAGACTTGGTGAAATTTATTTTCATAACTCCTCTTCTTGAGTGTCCAACACTAAATGATTCAAAGATAAGAAACATTAATTCGCTAACCCTCTAAGACCTTAGGACCAACTTGGCAAGACAAGAAGAAGCAATGAAGAATGATGAAAATACACTCAAATAACACCTATAAATAGGGAACATGATTAGATATTGCATTTCTCTATAGCCAACGAAAATGAAGAATAACATCCACACGGTATTGAACATGGTCGATGTTGTCGGCTCTAGGTAATAATAGATCATGATGTCCTTAGAGGAAGACTTTGGAACTGATAAAAGGTTATTTCATAGAGGTATAAGGATGATGTAAGTGGATATGTAGGTGAATGGCAATGTGATGTTATAAGAAGCCATAAAATGATAACTATGATATGTATAGGATATAATATGACATCTAAGGTAACATCGACTACATAAGATCTCTCACAAGTACCACAACTAACCAACCCACCTCGCTACCGTTGATACCTTGTATGATATCACTCAAGGGAGGTTAATGTACTAATGGTTCCTATAAAGAGAAAAAAATGGCAAGAGTGAAAAGTAAGGTGTATGCATATGCCCTAATAAAAATATCACGTGTCACAAAAGATGCGACATGAGATGGTCTTCGAGGAAAGAAAATGTAACACTAAAATCAAAATGATTGAAATGAATTTTCATCATAAGTGAAAATTGAACTCAAATGAAACATATTGATCTCAAATTTATCTTCCCATGAGTATGGTTACATGGTGAGTCATGAGAATGTATAAAAAGATACCAAGGGAACACAAATAATAATAAAAAATTAAAAGAAACACTAGAAGATAAATTGGAAAAATAACTAGTCCTAAATGTTATGCTAAGGGAAGCTTATAGAAAGATGATATGATTGGGCCAAATGAGACAACTAAGACAAGTCCTAAAATTCAAAGGAAGATAGTAAAGTGGGTCAGAAAATAGTAGTAGGACATGTAAGGAAGATATAAGGTGCATAGACATGAAAACCGGTATAACACACCTAAATATAGAAAATATAGGGAAAATGATTATCTAAGGCATAAACATAAACAAGAGTAGTTATGATCACAAGATGGAAAATAGGTTATTTTTAAAAAGTTTCATAAAAATGTGTGCAATATATCATTGGATGATAAAATAAACATATAATGAAAATGATAAAATAATCTAAAAATCAAATGACGTGTTAGAAATAAGTAGATAAAACGATATCTAATAAAATCTAAGAGGAATCAAAGTTAAAATATATGATAATAAGGAACCTAATAACATCTAAGGAAATCAAAGAAATTACAAGACATGAAAGGATTGTAAGACACCTAATAAAATATAAGAAAGCAATCAAATAAATTAAAAGATGTGGCAAAAGGATGATAAGATATATAACAAAATCTAAGAAAGTAACCAAATAAATTACAAGGCATGGAAAGGATTGTAAGACATCCGATAAAATATAAGAAAGAAATAAAAGAAATTACAAAGCATGGAAATGGTTGTAATAAGACACCTTATCAAATATAAGAAAGGAATCAAAGAAATTAAAATATTTAGCAATAATGTTGTAATAAATATCAAATGTGATCAAAACAATGGGCAAAGAAAACATAAAATATGATAAACAATGAATCACTAAAATAACTAGGACCACAATCAATGATAGTCGTGCAATATTTTATTGGGAGATATAACACTACCATATAATATAATAAGTAGGGTGAATAAATATGGTATGGATGTATTTGTGCGCAAAGACCAAGATATTATAATCATACGCACAAATCTACCACGAGATCCTTAATGATAAAATAGGTAGTGTGTAGTGAGATAGTAGGATGTAAAAGGTATATATTCATGGTCAAATATCATAATTATCCATCAACGAGAATATAGGGAGAAACATGGAAGAGGAAGAGTAAGGCACCACAATGGTAATAAAACATCCTTAGTCGAGATGAGACACTCTAATCGATAAGGTATGACTAAAGGTTTTCATTATCTATATGAGAAGGAACCCAAGTATACGGGTTCAAATCGGATAACTAATGAAGTATAAGGATATATCCTAGAAAATAAGAGAATATGTGATAATAAATGATGTATCCTACCTTCCCATGCCATTTTATTTGACCCTCAAGACCCTAGTTAAGGACATACAAACTTATTATGAGGATTAGGTATTCACAAGAAAATGCAAGGGCACTTTGAGCAATATATATGTGACCTCATATCCCAATAAGAAATACTTACAAAATCCCAAACGACCTCGAACTTTGTAATGAGGCTAAGCGTGGAATTTGATATTTTCAACTAGAATAGGGGATGTGCTAAAGGATTATATTATGTCCTTTTAATTGTGATTGACTCTTTTGATTCATAATAATTGCCTTTTTGTTGTCTTTTTCTTTATTTTTTGCTTGATAATATGGATTTTCATTTTTTTTATTGGATTTAATTGTTCCTCCTCCATACAAATTTAGAAGGATGATGAAATGGGTGTGGAAGATAATTAATAAAAATATCTTGCACCTACTAACTACAAAAGAGAACCTAGAAACCATGATGCTTAGGTACCTCTAGGCCTATCCTAAAGAAATAGTGCAATCTCATCTCCAAGATAAGTGTGCCTCAAGAGAGAGAAGAAGTAAGATAAGTGAAACTACAAGGATAAAAGAGTGACACAATGATAGATAAAGTGAATAGCTAATCACAAGGAGAATTATTATTTTCTTCATATGGAATGAAGGATAAAAGAGACAAACTAGGTAGTGTAAGAGTTGTAAATCATTAGAGATGGAAAAATATAGAGTCTAAACTTACGATAGGCCCATCAAAACATAAATAGTGATAGTATCCGAGTGGGACATAAGATTGTAAAATTGGTAAAATTACCAAAAGATTCAAGGAAGAAATTAGCCCAAAATATATTAGAAAGGGGCTGCAAAATACAACTATAAAGTAAATTACCAAATTTGCTCAAACAAGAACACAATGGCCACATAAACCCAAGGAGATAAGATATCCATAGGAAGTTACAAAATAGAAATAAAAATAGATTGCAAAAATAGCTCAAGTAATAACACAAGGGTCGTATAAACCCAAGGGGGTAAGAGGTGGTAAGGATTTTGTAAAAAGTATTGAAGATCTAAGGTGTTATTTGGACATCGCTAACATCAAGACTAATACATCTGTGCAAAAGAAAATATAAAATTTTAAGGGGTGGCCAAAAAAATATACTAACTAGCCTTTAAATGTAAGGTCACATAGGATGTAATGAGGTATACGAAGAATTCATACTAATCGGCTTTGTGGATCATAAATGGATAGTACAAGATGTAAAGGGGAAGCCAAATAATTAGTTCAATCGACCCATATAAATATATGATATAGTATGCAAAGGAGTTGTTAAAAATTCATACTAATTAACTTGTATAAATAAGGTTATATAAGATTTTAAAGAGTAGTCATTATTTTTAATAAATGATCAATATAAATAAATAGTATAAAATGTAAAGGGGTTCTAGGAAGTTTGAGCTAACAAACCTAAGCATTTATAGGATGTGTAGTTAATATATGTAGAAAAGTAAAGGTATTATGCCCGATAGATAAAGATAGTCATAGAGGTCATGCGATGAAATTGCATGTGTAGTTTATTACCCATTGAACTTATGACTAAATGTTTTATCATGTGGCGGTCATGGTGTAAGTAGTTATAACATACGAGATGATATGCATATTTAAATGTATTTAAGGAGAACATACCATTGATGGGGTACTCTTTTGAAAAGAGTAACATTATTTTTGACAATTTCTAAAAGTTGAAATTGTTTAAATTTAATGGTTATAAGGTTTTTGGTTGGAATATAAGTTGTGATAACATGGATGGCATCATAGGATTCCCCAAATATAAAGGATGAGTGAGGATAGATATCATGAGATTCCCTAAATGTGAAGGAGGGATGGGCATCATGAGACTCACAGGCATCGATAAAATTACCCAAAATAAGATAAAAGAGGATGATGGGTTTCGAGAGGTGCCCTAAGATGTGATAAAATAGGATATGATGGCTTATGATTGAGTTTGAGATCAATGCATTTCATATCAACATAGTAATTTAATGAGTTAATTTAGAATAAATTAGGTGGGTGAAAGTTAAGGTTGATGTAGGATGACACATATTAAGAAACAATATACTTACTAAAGGCATCGACCATGATATATAACTTAGGGAGGATGATGCAGTCAAGCTGAGACAAAATGAATTAAAATAACATGATCGAAATAATGCAATCAAGGTGACCGATGTAGTAAGGATGGTTATTTTTTAAATTAGATTGTGTTATTTTTAGAAAGGATGATTGATTTTAGACATGTCTAATTTTGTGGATAGAGAATAAATTTGAAGATTATTGAAGTACCCAATTGGTAGTTTTCAATATAGGATGGGAAGGTGGTTTATGGGATGAAAATCGTTGCTAATATCAAAGTGAAATTTTATTTATTCAAATTGATAATAGATGGGAATATCATCTTATGGATCTTAAAAAATTATAGGAAGATAATATATGGGAATATTCTCTTATGGATATTCAACATGCTAAAAGGGAGAAATGGAATATCCTATTATGGATCTTGACCATGGGATATGTTTTGGAGATTATTTCAAGATATATATCCTCATTAAGAATGTTATGATGTTATTATCTAGATATTTGATGATGTAAGGGTCATCATTGAAATATCGAAGAGAAGACATGATTGAATGTGAGAGGTTATAAGAAGATTATAAAAGGTAGAGAATTGAGATATAGATTCTATATTAGTATGATATCAAGGAGAGAACATGAAGATGACCCAATCAAATGGTGGAGATATACATGTTGGGTTATTCAAAATGTATGTGTAATAATAAGGTATATAGAATATCCTATTTCTCTTCTCGATAATATAGATTAGGATAATAAGGGGACCATTCTAGGCCAACACACAAATAGATTAACCAAGGGGTGCAATATTAATGGATATAGAAAATGATAACCCACTCTCTATCATGGGCATAGGTTCCAAAGCCTAGGTCTAGGATAAGGGATGATGTCTTACTAATATCCCGATCGATTGTAAATAGATCAAAGGATTGTAAAGAACATAAGATATCTAGTATAGGGTTATAATTATGGATTTTATAGATATCAATAAATTGTAATTACTAAAGTGTGGATTGTAAGGCAAAGGATGCCATAGAATAATATTTAGATAAATATATGCTACCCTATCCAAGTCAATGTACATGTGATGTATCAATTAATCAATCATATCGAAATAACATAAAGGAAAATGAGTTTAGAGATACTTAATTTTATGTAGACACCATTGGTGCGTTAATTTCCCCCTAAGGTTAGAAACACCTTATAAGAAAGTTGATGGGGGACCACCATACATATAAAATAAGACCTAATAAAAATGTAGTTAGGGAATCCAAATAAATTTTTTAACCTTGTTAGTGCACCTTTTATTCTTGAGTGTTCTAGATCCAATATTCCAAATGGGTAATTGCACTAAAATGGGGGCCAAAAAGCAAACAAAAACTTGAAATCAGCTAAAATGCGTACATATTTTTATTTGTCAGGTTTGGTAATTTCCAAACCTAAAACGTGTACGCTCTATAATGCGTTCTAATATGTACACATTCTTAGTGTTATGAATTTTGGAAGGGGGAAGGGGGAATATTTACTAAAATAAATGTTAAGTATAATATTTATTTTATACTTTAAATTTATTTTAGTAAATATAATAAATTAGGGTCACTCTGCACCTGATGGAACTAGTACTATAACTCCAACAGTTATAATCTAGAAGATAGTTTTTCAAAATCTAACATGGTCAGTACTTACTCATTTTTAGGATTTTAGTAAGGACCTAAAGCTTTTAGGGCATATATTGTAGTTGATCTTTGTTTTGGGAAAACATATAGTCATTTTGTAGGTTTTTTGACCTTTTGGATTGGTTGCTAACATTTATAGGAGTTTTGGATGTGTCAAAATTAAATTTTACAAACTACACAACACCCAAAGATAATGACACTTGCTTGAGTATATGGACTCATGATTTTCCCCATGAGTGTGGAGTTGAAGCCTTAATTTCATCTTAGAAGAAGGGTAACATCATATTATGGATGAGTACATACTTTACAAGCCTATAACTATCTAATCAACTATATAAATAGGTCCAATAGGTGAAGTGGATCTTAGCTATCTCACCACACTAATCCATGCATTCATCTCAAGAGGGAGCCTTAGTTATTTTCCATATGAGACGAGTTATTAGATATGAATAAACATAATCAAACCCAAAAATGACACTCTTTCTCAAGAGAATATTTTAGGTAAATATAATATAGGGAGCCCACACCATATCTATATATATGGGTGCTTACCCCATATCTATATTGAGGATAGGGGTGGGGAATAATGAGTAAATATAGGGGTGCATACATTTGGGCTAAACACTAGATAGAGAGAGAAGGGTGTGGGAGTTCCAACTGACTATATAAAATACATAACCACCCTCCCTCGATTATTTCAATTGATCATAGGTATGTTAGGGATAACAAGTTGATGAATCCTAAGAGATTTTATCAATGGAGTTATTTTGCGCCATATGAGGAGAGGAAGGGGATGAGTGCAAGTGTTATATCAATTGGTTCACTATGCTTATCCATATAGAGATAGGGCCCTACCATTTCTTGAATTGGTACCAAGTTTGAAATTTTGTCCACAATTCACTTTAGTGACCATGAATCAACTCTATGATGTTTGTCTGCTTCTTACTGAAATGAGATCCTCACTTTGTAGATAGAGGATTTCTCCTTGAATGGGATTCCTGTCCTATGGCCAAAATGAGGTGATTGCAATGTGCCTCCTCCTTGAGGTGTGATCACACTACTAGGTGTTGAATGAGTGTTTAAGAACACTACCAAGTGAATGAAATCAAGTGAACTAAGATGATTGCTCATTCTTGGAAACATGGTACTCTATATGAAGATCATTCACTCACCTTTCATGGTGTAGACACCTAAATATGACTACACAATTTTAATACTAAAATTGCACTAATTATCCTCTTTCTTGTCATTTCATTATAATTAGTTATTTCTCATTAATTAGCTAACATTCCCCTTCATTTGGTCAATTAACAACACTTTGTTAATTAACTAGTCTTCCCTCCATCCTGGATGTCAATTAATGACACTTCGTTAGTTATAATCCTCTTTTAATTAATTAATTAAGCATTTCAATCTCCTATTTAATCAATAAACCTTCTTATTGGTTAAATCCCTCTTAAATCCTTCAAATTCTACTAATTTCCCTTTAAATCACCTCCAAATGGATTTTATAAGTTTAACTTGGTCTATTAATTAATCCTAGTTGATTAATTAAATCACCTCCAACTCCCATGAGTTGCTAATCATTAATTAATCTCTTCTAATCATACTTATCCCTTTATAATTCTACATTCCCTTTATCCCACATTCACTAGGTTGTAAGCTTCTCCCAAATTGGAAAGCTATATAAAGAACCTAGTACACCTTGTCCAAATTTACACCATGTCCTTGTAAGACATTTGCATATGATAAGAGCATTTCAATCTTGAAAAGCTTATTGATCAAGCAACCATTTCTATCTTCTACTTGGCAAAGAGTAGTAAGAGAAGAACCATACATGACAATCAAGCCATATTGGTGAGATATCTTCCTCTTCCATGGAGAAATTCCTTTGATCACACATAGCTATGTTTGGCTCACTAAAGGAGTACCTACAATCTAAAGCCCATCAAAAACATCAAATGATGGTTTACATTTCATGTTTTTAATATTAGATGCATTAGTTAAGCTTTTCCTTTTAATGGCTTTATCATGATGTTTGTTAGATTAGCTTTGTTATTGAGACTACTTGGTGTTAGTTTCTATTAATTAACTTATATTCTTTACACATGCATACATATGGCACACTCTTGATGGGACACTCCTTTGTCTCATGCGCATTCTTTGTTTTTGTTAAGTTTCATTTTTCTCATTTGCATGCTAACCCTTTTTGAATATATTGACATAACTTGTGTTTCTAAGCATGTTTTTTTGAGTTTTCTGTGTCTTCTTGTAGGTATAAAGGAGGCAAAGTGCTGTCAAAATTGGATCTTGATGAGAAAAATTCAAGCTTTCTCCATGTTTTCATTTTTAGAGCTTCATTTTACATGCTAGTTTTGTCAATTTGTTGAAAATGTTAAGTTTTTGAGCATGTATGTTAATGTTTGATAGTGTTGAGTCTTCTTTGCACATATTAAGGAGATGGGTTGATGTCAAAATTGAATCTTGGTGAATTTGTAAATTTTGGGACATTTTTTTTTTACATTTTTAAGTACAAGTTAAGTGCATACTCGTGAGTATAAGAGCATATGTGTAACCTATCTTCCTGGAGACCATAAGTTTTACTCCCGACTAAAAAAATTCATTTTTTTGTTGTGATAGAAAGGTATTGAAGTGAAATATGCAATGAACACATAAATTTGGGATTTAGACTTACAAAAATTCAATGTTTCCTTTCTTATAAAATTGGTCATTTTCTTTGCATGTTAGATTCATTTTAATTTGATCAACACCACATATGCTCTTCTCTTGCGCTTTCGAGCGACCTTGAGAATCAAAAATGGATATGATTATGGATATTATTCTAACATTATGGTTATCATTTGTTTAGAAATGGTGTTAGAATTTTAAATATTTGTTGGAAATCTCTTTTTTGTTATAAATTCATCGAGACCACGTATGCTCTTCTCTTGTGCTTTCAAGTGATCTTGAGAATCATAAACGATTTTTTTAGATGATTTTCTAAAATTTTGATTTTCATTTGGAAATATGGATAACACTTGATATTTTGATAGTTTGCATGGAAAAACTAATCATTTGAGTTGTCATTTAAAAAATCATTTTTTAACACTTAAATGCTTTGATTACGTTTGTTTTTCCATTTTCTTAAGTTGGATCAAATATCGTGTATGCTCTTCTCTTGCACTTTTGAGTGATCTTGAGAATCAAAAGTGACTTGATCTTCATTCTAACATTGTGTGTTACTTGGAAAAATTCATCATTTAAGTTGTTTAAAAAAATCAATCTTTCAAAATCACTTAATGGTCATTGATTTAAGTTTTTCCATTTCTACTTAGTTGGATCAAATGTTGTGTATGCTCTTCTCTTGCGCTTTTGAGTGATCTTGAGAATCAAAAACAACCTTGATCCTCTTTCTAAACATTGTGGTTTGCATGGAAAAATACTAATCTTTTGAGTACATGACCTTTTTGCTTGTCAAAGAATAAAATCAAGACAATTATTGATTAATTGTGTGTAGGTTGCCAAAGGCATTCAAAACCACATTAAGATCAAAGTTAAAAAACACACCATTCACTCACATTGTATTTGCAGGTTTGGATAAGGGCTTAAACCCATCTCTTTACTTTAAATTGTGGGAAGTGCCTTGACATAAGCCATAAAACTCATTATGAGGATTACCATAGGAACCCCAAAGTAGTCAACACATTGAGGGAATTAGTTGACAAACGGGAAGTGCCCCATCACCTACTTGACTAGAAAAACCCATGAGGAGTGTTAAATGTTGTCTGTATGAGGCCTTGTTCATTAATTTTATTGTGGGGTAATGGTCCTTTGTTTAGAATTTATTCTAAAAAAGTGTACCTCTCTTAGAAAAGTTATTGGCGAGTGTTGAGAACAAAAGCCTAGGGAGCCATTTGGCATTGGGGCCAACTTTACCATTATCCAAATCAAGTTTCAAAGATCCATTACAAAGAAAAACTTCCTCTCGAGTCAAAACCTTGTTTTTCGAACAAGGTGAGAGTCCATTGAAGTTGCGTCGTGTATCTTTCATCACGAATCTTACAAAGTAAAACTTTTTCCTAGTTTCTACCTTGTTATCGAACAAGGTGAAACTTTATCAAATTTGCGTTGCTTATGCCTACTATAAAGAAAAAAAAGAGGCCCGAGCCTCTATCATTTTATCTCCCTCAAACGTGAGTTTTAGAGCTTAACCGTGCCCTCATTTTTTCATTCAGCTAGATCTCAAGCTCAAAGGATCATTTCGGATCATTAGAGAAGATCTTGAATCGATGATGGTGCCACGGAGAAGAGGTAAGCACAATTCTTTTCTCAAAATTGCATTGAAATATGATAATTATAGATTAAAATTTGAATTGAATACATATTTTTATTGTTACAGTTAGAGGTCGAGGGAATCAACCACAACCAAACCCTTGTTATTCTTGTCATCCCTCCCGACACTCCCACAATTTCTCAACATCCCTGGTAGTCAAGAAGATTTAGCAGCCCACATAGTTGAAAACAAAATTGAAATTGAGGATTTAATCAAAACAATGAGGGATTCACAATCTACAAACCCCCACCACGCCTCTCTTGCAAACACATTGGAGGCATTACTTGTTCAAGTTGACATGGAAATGGGGAAAATTGATCATTGGACAACTTACAGAGAGGGTTGTAGGGTTTATTATTCCAAAAAATTGTCATATGTGGATGTAAAGAAAAAAGAAATTTCAAAAGACCTCATATGCACCTTATTCACGGACCCCCACACTAATTTTCTTGTTTCCATTTGTCATGTAAATGGTTTCCCATCCATTGGTGCAATAATAATTTGATTAAAAATAATTTTTGGGACCGATGGTGGATGGTGTTTGATTTTCCACCTTGTAATAACAACGAGGTGCCACTATACTTTATGAGGAAACTCTATTGCAAGTTTATCCTCAACGAGATCCCAAATTATTTTGATTTCCAAGATTTCTAGGGCGAGGAAAAGGATCTGCACACAAGATCGACTAGGTGCACAACATGCACCTATTCAGTAGGGTAGATTCCCCACACAGAAGCCCCCTCACCCTGAGATTGTCCCTCAAGCAGTGAAGGAGACAGTAGAGATTGATACACTCCACATGCTTTGGGGCTATATCATGACCCTTGTTCGACATACGAGGGAGATTTTTGAGCCAGATGCTCATGGAGGTACACAAAGTATTCCCTCGGGAGTACTAGCATGAGGCCACATCTTTTCTCATCATGTGGTAGCATATGTTTGGGGCCCGAGGAGGACGATACTTTCATGCGTACTGATTTTGGTGCACCTGGTGCTAGGGGTGCACACAATAATGTCACTATGTCAGATGTCCTTTTGAGTGAGACATTTGGATTACATTCATCGGCATCACCTTCATAGGTAAATTTGTTATGTTTTGTTATGTGTGTTACAAAAAGTTTGGAGTACTTGATTTACTTATATATGTTAAATTTTTGAAATAATTGTATTTGTACATGTATATGCATTGATATTACAGTGCGCGGGAGGTGCATCTTCATCCCGACCATAGGCGGTGAGCACCATGCATACACATACATTCACAAAGGTAATTTAGAATGTTAATTATGTAAAATTTTCACATACATGTGTGTGTGTGTGTGTGTGTATTTTGTTGTTTATATATCAAATATATATGTATGTTCTTGTATGTCCATCTAACTCACGTGATATACATGTTTGATAAAGATGTTGACTTCACTAGACACCCCACCATCTCTGCAACAAGTAGATAAAGGTGTTGCCACTGCGATTTCATCTACGCGGAAACTCACTGAGGTATTCAAACAACACGTAAATTTTGTTAAATTTCTCGTGTAATTCATATTATGTTAAATTACATGTTAGTAATGTCTTTCATTGTAGAATTATTAAATTATGTTAATAATGTCCTTCATTGTGTATATGCAGAGTTACCTGTGATAGGTAGCAACCCTGTTCATTTGATTCACAGGTGTGGCGGGGTAAAAAAAATAGTTCTATATTGATAAAATTAGTTAAAATATTGTCATTATGTACATACATGTACTTAGTTCTATTTTCTAATTCTGATGTTAGATTTTCTGATCTTATGTGTATGTAGGAAACTTCCCCCTCCATTTTGACTTCGAGGGCACGGACTCCTCCATCTCATCATCTTCGTACCCCCATTCGTACTGTAGGAGCTCTCGATGACTCATCTAAGCGTGAGATGCAAATTCGGCGTGATCGACAACTTGTAGTAAGTTTGTGTATTTATGTAAATACTTTCATTCTAGCATGGTCTTAAATACATGTTGAAAACATATATAAATTAAGTTTTGACAAAAAAACATTGTTTGCATTACAGGCTCATCTACAGGTGAGTATTCAGTGGAAGAGGACTCAAAGCATGGGCTCGGATGATCCAAAGTCATCTCATAGATCTCCATCTTCGTCTAAGGGAGGGCCTTCTTCGAGCAAGGCCAAGAGAGGGATAGATTTTGATGAGTAGGAAATATATATGTCTTACATGACATTGTTTTTGTATGCCTATGTGCATGGCATTGTATGTACGCCTATATGGCATTTGAACTTGATGGTATATGACCTATTTGGGCATTTTTGTATTTATTATGCACATTAAAATACTATTTGGAACTTGATAATTTTGTATGAGACCTTACATTTCTGAGATTATTTTTGCATGAAACTAATATGATGTGCACTTGACAATATTTAAGACATTATGGATTATTTTTTCATTTATTGGTGATGTACATGTACTAGCATTTTCAATGTATAATATGCATCAAACTTTGGAAATCAATATTTATATAATGTATGTATATAAAGAGTTACCTAATCTGAGTAATTATTCATTCAATTTATCAATGTGTATATGTGTATTTACCTTACTTGCTTCTTCTTCTTGCTCATGGTCTCTTTGTACTGGTTCTATCTTATCATGCACTTACTACATTCTTCTATGCTTCTTAGTCTTCTCCCCTATTAAAACACCCGAGAGTCATCACAATTTGATGCCTTTCATCTGTTGATATTTTGAGAATGTCTCTCCATATACATTACTCCAATGCTTGAGAATGTCTCCAGATGCAATGACATTTTGATTCAGACACTCAATGATTCTTGATTGTCTAATCCTATCCAATTCATGTTATTACCTTTAAATTTGTAGGCATTTCAAGTTATTTGGAAATCACATCACACCCTTCACTAGGCTTGATGACTACCCCTATCCTTTTGAAGGCACTTTTGAAAGCATCCATGGGTTTATCATAGCATAAATTATCAATGAATGGAAGGTCACTAAGCCATAGGCCAGCTGACTCCCATCCAGAACTAAACAAGAAAGATTTACTAGGTGATTGATAACTCCCATGTGTTCTTAGACATACCCCTATCAAATTCATTCTTAAGCCAATCTAGTCATTCAGGGCTCTTAAGGGACTACGCTGATGAGGTAGCCTGAAAGCACATGGGTAGCATAGGGAACAAAAAAAATCCTCCACTAGCATTCACAGCCCCGTGTGTTGGCATAGTTGGTTTGGTCCCACGAGCTTCCATTTGCAAACTACAGTGTCTGGGAGGAGCCCTACACTGACTCAAGACTGCAGTATATTTCACGCATTTGCAAACAATAGGACAATGAGAGAACCAAATGAAGATGGAGAAAACTGGAGAGATTTCATAGAGGGCTTCAACATGGAGGTTTTGGATCTGATGAGATGTCTCTAGGTGCCACGGAGTCCGAGAAATCACATGTCGAAGATATAACATGTTTTGGTCTCAGGGCTCTTAAGAGACTACGCCCGAATGAGGTAGCCCGAAAGCACGGGGAGCATAGGGAACCAAAAAAATCCTCCACTAGCATTCACCTAGCCACCCCGACATGTGTTGGCATAGTTGGTTTGGTCCCACAAGCTACCATTTGCAAAATACAACATCTAGCAGCCTTACACTGACTCAGACTACACTATTTCACGCATGTTTACAAACAATAGGACAACGAGAGAACCGAATGGAGATGGATAAAACCATGATAGGATTTTTCATAGAGGGCCCCACATGGAGGTCTCAGATCTACGAGATGTCTCTAGGTGCCACGAGTCGAGAAATCACCCATCGAAGATATAGCATGTTTTGGCCTCAGGGCTCTTAAGGGACTACGCCTGGACGAGGTAGCCCAAAAGCACGGGTAGTAGCATAGGGAACCAAAAAAAAAATCCTCCACTAGCATTCACTAGCCACCCCAATGTGTTTGCATAGTTGGTTTGGTCCCACGAGCTTCCGTTTGCAAACTACAGCATCTGGGAGCCCTACACTGACTCAGACTACAATATTTTACGTTTTGCAAACAATAGGACAATGAGAGAACCAAATGGAGATGGAGAAAACCATGAGATTTTTTTGTAGAGGCCCTCACATGGAGGTCTTGATCTACGAAGACATCTCTAGGTGCCACGGAGTCTGAGAAATCACCCATCGAAGATATAACATGTTTTGGCCTCAGGGCTCTTAAGGGACTACGCCCGAACGAGGTAGCCCAAAAGCACGGGTAGCGTAGGGAACCAAAAAAATCCTCCACTAGCATTCACCTAGCCACCCCGATGTGTTGGCGTAGTTGGTTTGGTCCCATGAGCTTCCGTTTGCAAAAATCTATAGCATCTAGCAGACCCTACATTTGACTCGGACTTGTACACTATTTTTCACATTTTTGCAAACAATAGGACAACAGAGAACCAATGGAGATGGAGAAAAAACCATGAGAGGATTTTGTAGAGGGCCCCACATGGAGGTCTTGGATCTGGAGACATCTCTAGGTGCCACGGAGTCAGAAATCACCCGTCAAGATATATAGTGTTTTTTGGCCTCGGGGGCTCTTAAGGGACTACGCCTGAGACGAGGTAGCCCGAAAGCACGGGCAGCATAGGGAACCAAAAAAATCCCTCCACTAGCATTCACCTAGGCCACCCTCGATGTGTTGGCATAGTTGGTTTGGTCCCACGAGCTTCCATTTGCAAACTATAGCATCTAGCAGCCCTATACTGACTTAGACTGCAATATTTCACACGTTTTGCAAACAATAGGACAACGAGAGAACCGAATGGAGATGGAGAAAACCATGAGAGGATTTCATAGAGGGATTCAACATGGAGGTTTTGGATCTGATGAGACATCTCTAGGTGCCACGGAGTCTGAGAAATCACATGTCGAAAGATATAACATGTTTTGGTCTCAGGGCTCTTAAGAGACTACACCCGAACGAGGTAGCCCAAAAGCACGGGAGCGTAGGGAACCAAAAAAAATCCTCCACTAGATTCACCAGGCCACCCCAATGTGTTGGCATAGTTGGTTTGGTCCCACGAGCTTCCATTTGCAAACTATAGCATCTAGCAGCCCTACACTCGAGACTACGTATATTTCGTGCCTTTGCAAAAATAGACAACAGAGAGAACCAAATGGAGATGGATAAAACCATGAGAGGATTTTTTGTAGAGGGCCCCAACATGGAGGTCTCGATCTGACAAGATGTCTCTAGGTGCCACGGAGTCTGAGAAATCACCCGTGTCAAGATATAGCGTGTTTGGGCCTCAGGGCTCTTAAGGGACTACGCCCAGACGAGGTAGCCCGAAAGCACGGGGAGCATAGGGAACCAAAAAAAAGACTCCACTAGCATTCACCAAGCAATCCAGATGTGTTGGCCTAGATGGTTTGGTCCCATGAGCTACCATTTGCAAAATATAGCATCTGGCAGCCTTACACTGACTTAGACTACACTATTTTGCGTGTTTGCAAACAATAGGACAACGAGAGAACCAAATGGATATGGATAAAACCGTGAGAGGATTTCATAGGGCCCTGACAATTTTTCCATGTTAGTACTGAAGAGCTTCAAACTTTCATTGAATGACTACAGAAATCTAACCTAAATAGTCAGAGTAATAGACTAAATCAGCATTCTATTTCTCACATATAAAATGAATTTCTTCCTTCAAAAAAGAAACTATGGGTGAATGCTCAATCAAAAAATAAATTACAATTCTAAATGAGTTTCAGGCTCAATTATCAATACTTCATTGTAGTTTTCTTGCCAGTATGCTTGCTTTTGGAACTACTTGGTTTGATTTGTGAAGTTGAAGTAACTGGGATTAATAAAAATAATCAACTTGGCATGTTGTCCTTAAAGATTATCCATGATTCTATCGACAACATCACATAGATCTTCCATTCCATTAAGTTGTGATCCTTCCACACTTCCCATTTTTCTTTTCTTTTCTTTTCTTATTATCTCTTCTTTTAAGTTCTTCCAGATGTTTTTGGGTAATCAAATTGACTCTTTATGACTTTCAGGAGGCATTTCTTCTTGAATCATAGTGACATCTTCACCTAATTGTTTTTCTTCACGATGTTCATTGTCATCTAAAGTTGAAGACTGAAAATTTATATGGCCTTCGGCTTCTTTTTGGGCACAAACAACCTTTTGTAATGTCCAAAAAAATTCAGGCTCTTCATTCTCTGTTTGATTGAAGATATTCATTCTTTCAAAATGAACAGTTGGAACATTGGTGGTCTCCCAAAAAAACTAAGTTCATAGTCTACATAGTTGCATCCTGTGGAAATCATTGAACATTGGTGGTTTCCTCCACCCGTGCTTTCGGGCTACCTCGTCCGGGCGTAGTCCCTTAAGAGCCCTAAGGCCAAAACACGCTATATCTTCGACGGGTGATTTCTCGACTCATGGCACCTAGAGACATCTCATCACGATCCAGACCTCCATGTTTTGAAGGCCCTCTACGAAATCCTCTCGTTTTTCTCCATCTCCATTCGGTTCTCTCGTTGTTGTCCTATTGTTTGTAAACGCGCGAAATAGTGTAGTTTGAGTCAGTGTAAGGCTACTAGATGTTGTATTTTGCAAATGGTAGCTTGTGGGACCAAACCGTCTAGGCCAACACATCCAAATGGCCTAGTGAATGCTAGTGGAGGATTTTTTTGGTTCCCTACGCTCCCGTGCTTTCGGGCTACCTCGTTCGGGCGTAGTCTCTTAAGAGCCCTAAGACCAAAACACCTTATATCTTCGACATGTGATTTCTCAGACTCCATGGCACCTAGAGACATCTCATTAGATCCAAAACCTCCATGTTGAATCCCTCTACAAAAATCTCATCATGTTTTCTCCATCTCCATTCGGTTCTCTCTTGTCCTATCTATTGTTTGTAAACACACGTGAAATAGTGTAGTCTTGAGTCGTGTAAGGTTTTGCTTAGATGTTGTATTTTGCAAACGGTAGCTTGGGACCAAACCATCTACAGGCCAACACATCCGTTATGGCCTGGGTGAATGCTAGTGGAGGATTTTTTTGGTTCCCTACGCTTGCCTGCTTTTCGTGCTACCTCCTCGTCCGGCGTAGTCCCTTAAGAGCCCTGAGGCCAAAACACGCTATATCTTCGACGGGTGATTTCTCGGACTCCATGGCACCTAGAGATGTCTCATCAGATCCAAAACCTCCATGTTGAATCCCTCTATGAAATCCTCTCATGGTTTTCTCCATCTCCATTCGGTTCTCTCATGTTGTCTATTGTTTGTTTGCAAACGCTCAAAATAGTGTAGTCTAAGTCAGTGTAAGGCTACTAGATGTTGTATTTTGCAAACGGTAGCTTGTGGGACCAAACCATCTAGGCCACACATCTGGATGGCTCTGGTGAATGCTAGTGGAGGATTTTTTTTGGTTCCCTACGCTACCCGTGCTTTTGGGCTACCTCGTCCAGGCGTAGTCCCTTAAGAGCCCTGAGGCCAAACACGCTATATCTTCGACGGGTGATTTCTCGGACTCATGGCACCTAGAGACATCTCGTCGATCTAAACCTCCATGTTGAGGCCCTCTACAAAATCCTCTCATGGTTTTATCCATCTCCATTTGGTTCTCTCGTTGTCCTATTGTTTGCAAATGCATGAAATAGTGTAGTCTGAGTCAGTGTAAGGCTGCTAGATGTTGTATTTTGCAAATGGTAGCTTGTGGGACCAAACCAACTACACCAACACATCGGGGTGGCTAGGTGAATGCTAGTGGAGGATTTTTTTTGGTTCCCTACACTCCCCATGCTTTTGGGCTACCTCGTTCGGGCGTAGTCTCTTAAGAGCCCCGAGGCCAAAACACGCTATATATTCGACGGGTGATTTCTCGACTCATGGCACCTAGAGACATCTCATCGATCCAAGACCTCCATGTTGGGGCCCTCTAAAATCCTCTCTCAGGTTTTCTCCATCTCCATTCGGTTCTCTCGTTTGTCCTATATTGTTTGCAAATGCATGCGTGAAACTGTAGTCTTCAGTCAAAGTGTAGGGCTTCTCGATGCTATATAGTTTGCAAACGAAGCTCATGGGACCAAACCAACTACCCAACACATCGGGGTGGCTAGGTGAATGCTAGTGGAGGATTTTTTTGGTTCCCTATGCTCCCTTGTGCTTTTGGGCTACCTCATCAGGCGTAGTCCCTTAAGAGCCCTGAGGCCAAAACACACTATATCTTCGACGGGTGATTTCTCAGACTCCGTGGCACCTAGAGATGTCTCGTCAATCCAGAGACCTCCATGTCAGGGCCCTCTACAAAATCCTCTCATGGTTTTCTCCATCTCCATTCGGTTCTCTCTCTTGTCTCTATTGTTTGCAAATGCATGTGAAATATTGTAGTCTTGAGTCGTGTAGTAGGTTGTCGATCGCATATAGTTTGCAAACGGAAGCTCGTGGGACCAAACCAACTATGCCAACACATCGTCGGGGTGGCTAGGTGAATGCTAGTGGAGGATTTTTTGGTTCCCTATGCTACCCATGCTTTCGGGCTACCTCGTCCGGGTCGTAGTCCCTTAAGAGCCCTGAAGGCCAAAACACGCTATATCTTCGACAGGTGATTTCTCGGACTCCTGTGGCACCTAGAGACATCTCATCAGATCCGAAGACCTCCATGTTGGGGCCCTCTATGAAATCCTCTCACAATTTTCTCCATCTCCATTTGGTTCTCTCGTTGTCCTATTGTTTGTAAATGTGTGAAATACTGCAATTTGAGTCGTGTATAGTACGGCTACCAGATGCTATAGTTTGCAAATGGAAGCTCGTGGGACCAACCAACTACGCCAACACATCGGGGTGGCTAGGTGAATGCTAGTGGAGGATTTTTTTGGTTCCCTACTACCCATGCTTTCAGGCTACCTCATCCTCGGGCGTAGTCCCTTAAGAGCCCCCTAGGCCAAAACACGCTTATATCTTCGACGGGTGATTTCTCGAGACTCCGTGGCACCTAGAGACATATCGTCAGATCCAATACCTCCATGTTGGGGCCCTCTATGAAAATCCTCTCATGGTTTTCTCCATCTCCATTTGGTTCTCTCGTTGTCCTACTATTTGTAAATGAAAATACTGCAGTCTGAGTCAGTGTAAGGTTGTCCATTGCCAATCACCTAAATAATATAGGTGGTTCATACAATATAGGTGGTGAAATGAGAATTTTAATAAGATATTTTTACAATATAGGTGGTGAAATGAGAATTTTTGTTTGTTGTTCCTTTCTAATATTTAATTTCTCTTAGCTTCACTTGGCTTTGAGAATAATAAATTCTCTACTAATAATGCCAACCACGTGAAGGTGGAAGCTTTTTTGGCACCACTAACCTACATAAACATGTTAGTAAGCAATTAAATAGAATTTTAAATCATACAAAATTTAAACAAAATCATTTAAGTAAATATTCAAATTAAATTCATGAAGAACATACCTTTGCAAATTCAATCCAATGAACCACAAGGATCAACTCTATTCTTGACAGTAGCAAGAATTGCTTCATGATCTGATTCACGAACCTTCCACAGATTCTTGTTTGATGGCCACCTCGATATTTGATCAATTTAATATTTGTTGCAAGGACCAAATGTGAATAGTGAAGTATCTTCCGATGTACTTCATAGTCTTCAAACAACCAAATGTTTGATTTTTTGATAGGATATCATCGAAGCCAAGTTCCAGTGACTACCACTGACCCAATGGGATACTCAAGGTCTTCACCATCAATGACTGTGGAAGTCAATTTTTTTCCCTCTACACAACGAGACAAGAAGTAGTATGTTCCCTCTTCGTTAAATTCCATCATAATAACTACAAAAACATGCCCTATGTATCACAAAGTAAAATTGTTCAGTCAATTTAAAAATACATTAAGAGTTGACCATTTAATAATTTATAAATCTAAAACATGGCATGTACATATATGTATGTACCTTGTTGCACTAAATCAGAGACTTGGTCAAAGTCAGGTGATGTTGTCATTTGATCTGAAGACCCTACAAGTTGTAATGCTCATGGAACTTGATGTGTGTCGAGTGGAATTAGAGGTCTACAAGTCCATTCATCCACCCACTTATTGTGACTCACATTCATTCCATGCAAAATCAATGCATGATATACAAAAACATGTCATGCACCTAGTATAAATAGTCCAAGCATTTGCATCTGAACTACGGAATGAGTGCATATCACTTGATCCTACAAACTATCATACAATCTTCAAAGTTTTCCGATGTTGTTCCTCTATCAACCAAAAATATCTACGAACCATTGATCTCTCTTGAGATTCATGGCCCATATTCTTGACACACCAATCAACAATGTTTTTTTGCATCATGTAAATTTAGCACCATCCTTGAACTTTAACTCTTCTCTTGCAAGTGCTCTTTTCACACATGCTCCTACACCATCATGCTCTCCTTTTCCATGCCCTACCTCAGTAAAAATCTAGATATGTTGTACATTTGTTTCTTTGTGCATCCTTTTGCCAATAAAACATCATGTGCATTCTTGAATTGTGATGTGCAGTTGTCCGACCAAATGTAATGTTGATCGAAACTAATGTTCCTCTCATTCAAGTTCACATAAAACACCTGAAACACCCTTGTACATATTTTGTAGAATGTGTCCGATCATCACTGATGTAGAAATGATACTCTCTTAATATTTTTGATCTTTCTCAGTGCTTTCAGAGAGTGCATGAATGTTATATGCACGAAAATAGAAACTTGCACTGAGTTATAATATTGAGACTGAACCTCCATTTGTGGCTGCAATGTGTAATTCTCTGCAAGTCAACTACTTGAAACAATAGTACCAAGTGGGAATGTGTCCTTTCTTAACTTGAATTGTTCATCCAACCATCGAGCTCTATGTGTGTGCCTTGCATACTCATAAAAAAATTTCTCTCTAAATTTGACCATATATTCTGATACAGGTAATTATTTTCTAACAAGCTCACACCTCTTAGATTCTTTTCCATCTTTTAATTGATATGCCACCGATTTATATTTGGTGAAATCAACCAATTCTTTTCCTATTGAATATGTACTCTCCTCATGGATACAACTTTTCAGATTTGGCAAGCCACCACATACATTGCACATTCCATCCAAACATGCTTTGTTATAAAAAAATTGTCTTGTTGATTTTTCACAAAATATTGTCGGAATAAATTCCCTTGAAGATTTTTGTGGGACATTTAATCCACACTCCTATAACATGATGTCAGTATGCAAAACACAACATATTTGACAAAAAACATCATAATGCATTGAAAATTCAACATGATGCCTACAACAACAAGTGGTACGTGAGTGATTGATTTTCACATAAAAGGGTTTGCTCATTTCAAAGAATCTTTGGCTAATGTTAATTTGTGGATTTTCATTCTTAAACTTAGAGAACAATTCTTGTTTGAGTCATATCTAAGAAATGTTTTGCACACGATTCATGATTACGAGAACCTATTCTTCTTTTTACTGTATCTCTTCTATTCGGTGACACCCTTGTGTTCTCATTCCAAAATTTTACAATTAATTCTTTTAGAATATCATATGTATTCTTGTCTTTTCATGGAAGTCTACTAGAGAAATCCCAATAGTCGTGTTATTGATCTGACTCAAGACGTTTACGTCTCTCTATTGCTTTTTCATTAGTGTTTTTCTTTTAGCTTCAAAGCACTTGTTTTTTCTAATCAAGCATTTATTAATTGTTTTATCACTTACTATACAATTAGTAAGTGCACGTATGTAGCATTACTATCTTTGGTGTGTCTTTTTCACCTACAATTTGGTATGCTTTATGTATGTTTTCAACAATTGACACATTTTGATCAACAACATTAGATGTTCTTAACCCCAGGTCTTCATTATAGGTCTCATCTTAATTAATTTCATCAATGTAACAAATAATTGACATCTTTGTGTGTCATTTAAATTCTCAAAGTAATTATCCCAAATTCCACTAGCTTTTCTTCTCGCATTTCTTTCAGACATTTTGTTAGGCATTGGTTTTATAATGTTTTCATCAATTTCAATTAAGTGAATTGGTTTTCTTCACAAAATGGAAGGAGGTGTTCTTAGAGGTGAAGATTCATTTACAAGGTTACTTTCTTCATTCAGTGTTTTCATACAAATTTTGGGGTTAACATTTGGATTCTCAGGTAAGGGTTCAACAATTGGATTCATATCAATTTCTTCATCCATACCAACATTATCATTCAATTCAATATCATTATTCATTGCAAAATCATTAAAATCATTATTCTCTACATTTTCATTATGTATTTCATCCCCATTTTCTAATACATTAGCTACATTTGATATAGCGGATGTACCTTTCCCTACTCAAAGTTTTTGCATTCTCTTCAATTTCTTTATTCTCTTCTCTTCAATTGCTCCGAGTGTCTTGTTTGACTTTCCTCTTGTCCTTAGCTCGACGTTTATCGCCCATGATTAGAAAAAAATCAACTAGTGGGGTAGGGGACAAAATGAACTACTAAAAATCATGCAAGAATGTAGAGAAAATTGTAGACAAAACAAAATGTTTGCAAAAATTCCCATGAAAGAGATGAAAGGGACGTTGGGGGCCACAATATATAAACAAAGAAAAACATGTTATGTAATTATGTATGCATACGCATTTTTATTTTCTCTTTTTCCAAGCCATGCCTCAAGGCTTGGGATCCGTTTGATCCCCAAGCCTGAGGCATGGACCTATACAAACACAACAAACAACGTGTTTTTGCAAGAAAATGTAAAAATGCCACTTCCTCTATGATAAATCAAAATAAAACAATCGATCCATTTTAAAAAATTATACCACGACGTAGAGTAGAGTTTCTTCTTTCTAAAAATATAATTTTTCAAATTTTCTAACTAATATAAGGTTTCCATATTATTTATTTTCTAACTATGCCTTTTTATAGCTATTTTTTGAAGTGTAAATATGTCTATCTTTCATGGTGTATCTTTTTTTGGGTGATCAAAATTTTAAAAAAATTATACTAGCCCAAACTAGGCATAATTCTATACATATTAAAAAAAAAAAATAAATTTTCGATATTTTTGAGGTAGTTAGGGGGGCACGGTCGAGCTCCATTATTTTTCAAAACATAAAATTTTGTACTAGAAAAATCATAAATAAAAAAATATTCACTATAAAAATCTAAAAAAATGGAGCCCAAACTAGATGCTCCTAGCTATCTTTCTACCAAAGGGTTTTCAAAAATACTAAATGGTGCTCAAAAAATGGTGGGGGCACGAAAGTCACTCTATTATGTTTTTTAACAAAAACAGAGCATCTTTTGGTATTTTAGTTGTTTGACCCACTTAAACTTATCCGTTTTCAATAAAATTTAGTAGCTTAGAAACTAGACTCAAAATTCTACGATTCATATTTCTACAACATCTTCAAGTGTCCAAATTGTATTGTTATGTTGCTCGCATTGTATTGACTCATTGTTATACTTAAACCTTGTTTTTCTCAAACTTGAGTTGAGTGTTGAAAGTGCCTTGTTATTGTTTGCCTTGTGTCAATCCCTTTTTAATACTTACATCTTGTTGTCTTAAACTTGATATAAGTATTGAAATTGTATTGTTACTTGCTCATTTGTATCAACCATTTTTGGACTTAAAGCTTTGTTTGTATTAAAATTGATTTAAGTGTATAATTTGCATTGTTATGTTGTCAAAATCACTTCAACCCCTTTTTTAATACTTAAATCTTGTTTGTTCAAAACTTGATTTAAATATTGAAATTGTGTTGTTATCTTATCAAACAACTTTTGAGACAATTTGAACATAGGAAAAATTTCCTTTGCATCATTCCTTTTTCCAGATTTCACATATTTTCCTTGGTTACTTTCATTATACATTTCACACTCTTGAAAATTTTCCTTTGCAGCCATTACACTGCTAAATTTTAATCAACCATTTTGACTTTCACACTTGTAACTTGTTTTCCAAACCTTGCTTGATTGTCAAAATTGTGTCATTATGATGTCTGTTTTCCTTATATTCCCTTCAAAAATCACACAAGCATCCCCATATTTGCAAAATGTCTAGTTGGTTGCCATTTACGTTGTCCAATCGACATGGAAATTCCTTCCATTTGAAGGAGTTCAATCATACAATCTAGGTCTAGGCATTTGGTCCCAATAATGCCAACCATGACTAACTATCACATGGTTCCTCACACTTATGACAATAGGGAACCTAGGTTTTGACATTCACATCAAAATATTCCCATCATGACTAAACCTCGATTGGTTCTTCACACTAGGAACCCATTCTGTTACCCCTTTCCCCACCTTCATCTCATAGTCAGTGGTATGATTATGATTATTCTAATCATTTGTATCCTTATAATACTCCCATTATGATCCCTATTCTCCTGATTATTCTAATCCATGTTATTCTTTTGATTCCCTCATCTCATCTCTATTCATTTGATCAATTTCTTCTAAGGAATAATCAGTCACCTAAATGAAGTTTTCCTCCTCTAAGGATTTATGTCACCACAAATTCTCCCCATCATTCATCTAATTTGAATCTTGAGTCATGGTCCTCCTTTCTCTATAATACCCCCTTTAATAATTCACCTCAAAAATTTCCTCCTTTAAGATTTGTGTCACCACAAATTCTTCCAATCATTCATCTAATTCAACTCTTGAGTCATGGTCCTCCCTTTCTCCATAGGACCCCTTTATCAGTTGCCTCAATGACATCTTCCTCCTTTGAAGATCATGTGACTCAAAATTCCTCTAATCAATCATCCAAGTCAACCCCTACATCACAATCCACTAACTTTCTACACGATCCTCTTTTTCTACCTACACTATGCATCTTCTAGGAAAACCATACCAACCTATTCCAAATCCACATCTTCTTCCACTCTGTGAGACATCCAAATCCAAATCTACTTCATCTCTTGAGTCATCTTCTTCTATCAATCAAAATCCAATCCTCTTTGGCCCTTAGGTCATTTTGATCATTCCTTATTCTATCTTCATCAATCTTCTAAAGATCGATGTTTGTGTCCACATCAAACCATTCAAAAGAAATGATGTGTTAAGATATATTTTCAAAGACTATCAAATTCATTTGTGGGAGAAATAAGGTCAAACCTTCCCATCATCTATCATCATCAAACATCTTCTAAATCTTCAACACTTGTTGGACCCTTTCTTCCAATCAACCTACTATCATCAACCAACAATGACCCATACCGATCGATTTATTTTAAAAATGAAGAAGCAATCAAAGAATTCATGGGGCTACATGATGACATTCCTCTAGAGGATCATGAGAAATTATTCTCTTTTTACCTCGATGCATTTTCATGTATTGTGGGGAAGAGGTTGATTCCTTTTGATCAAAAAATAGAGGAAGATCCTAAGATCATCAAACTTGATCCTCCTCTTGTTCTTCCATCTTCACATTCCCCATTACATGGTGAAAATGATGGGGTCTATCCTTGATCCTCTTCCCTATCTTATCATCACCCAATCATTCCTTATATATCACAATTCCTCAATCACAATCTCTCCTTGGGTCACCTCTTGTATCCATCATCTTCTTCTATATGTGGGCCACCTCCTAGTATCCCATCTTCATCTTCCCTTGGGTCACATCCTAGTAGCCCATTATCTTCTATATGTGGGTCACCTCCTAGTAGCCCATTATCTTCTATACTTGGGCCACATCCTAGTAGCCCTTTATCTTCTATTTTTGGGTCACCTCCTAGTATCCCATTATCTTCTATACTAGGCCACGTCCTAGTAGCCCTTCATCTTCTATCTTTGGGTCACCTCCTAGTATCCCATTATCTTCTATCCTTGGGCCATCCTAGTATCCCATTATCTTCTAGTATCCCTCATCTTCATCTTTATATTATGGGATCACCTCCTAGTAGCCCATTATCTTCTATCTTGGGCCACCTAGTAGTCCTTCATCTTCTATCTATGGGACACCTCTAGGTAGCCCATCTTTCTATCTATGGGACACCTCCTAATAGCCCATTCATCTTCTATCCTTGGGCCACATCCTAGTATCCCTTCATCTTCTATCTATGGCTCACCTCCTAGTAGCCCATTCTCTTCAATCCTTGGACCATATCCTCTTCATCCATCATATCATCCTTCTATCAACAATGTGGCAAAGCCCACCATCATCCTAACATTCCTATCATCAATCCTAAACATCCACTTTCTTCTCCCACTTCTCGGGATCAAAAAATCACACATTAGCTTGTATGAAACACAAACAATTTCTTCATCAAGCTAAATAAAAAATTTAAGAGCTCTCCAAATCTCCAAAAAATCCAACACCCACAAATCTAAAAATCAAACATGATTCAAAAATGCACACCAACACAACCATCAAGTATGGAAAAAGTGCAAAAATCTATGGATAGGGAACTCAAGCTCCCACATACAAAATCCATGTTTCAAGATAAGTCACAATCACTTATCGAGTATGATCTCACATGATCATCAGATTGGAGATAATATCACTCTTGATAAGCAAAAATCCTAGTCTCCCTCATCAAAGAAATCACAAACATCATTGTTGGATCCTATCACACAGAGTGACATTTTTGGTCCCAACTTCCCAATCATTCATCTTCATTTCTTCTCCTTCATGGTTTTCCCTTCACAAAATCTCCAAAAAAAAAAAAAAAAAAATAAAATAAAAATAAAAAATGAAAAAACATTAAAACATTACAAAAAAATCAAAGGTACAAAGATCAAACATTGCAATCAGGTATTACATACACATGGATGTTCTTTCCTTCCTTTCTTCATATTCCTCTGCAAGTCTCCCACCATGTTTCATCCCTTCATGATATTTTGGTTAGTCTATTCATGCACTCATTGTGTGACATTTATCTCTATTGTATCTGTTTGACCTTGGTCTTTCATCACCTTGGTAAATTAAAGAACAACTGACCTCTTAGAGATCCTATCACTATCATACATTTAATAAACTTGTTGTGAAGACCTTTTGGGTGTATTTGTTGACACTAGCCAATGTCATCATCACAATCACTTCCACATCCTTCCATCAAGCCATCAATGGTTCTTAACCCCTTATCAAAACAATCGAGAGAGATGAAATAATTTTTAGAAAAAAAAAAAAAAAAAAAAAAAAAAAAATCAAAATATAATCTCTCTCTTGGGGTATTTCTAATATCTCTATCGGGGCTATGGATGCTTGGATGGTAGTAGAGAAATGTTGCGACTAAAATCAAATACATCTCCATCGGGCTATGGATGCCTGGCTGGTGAAGTGGAGCAATGTATGGCTCTCCTTCCACCCTCCATTCACAAATCACCTTCAAAATAAATCATTCCTACACATTGGCTAGTTTTCTTCACTTATTTCCTATTAAATCTTCACTTCAAGAGGTAATTAATTTCCACATGCACACATTGATCTCGATGAGAAAACAGGATTAGTATGTTACCAAGTGTTGTTTGGACCTTGTTCAAACTCTTACTTTAGTCCTTATTTTGTCTCATGATTTGTGCCTTTGCTCATCACCTTTTCATCACCAATCTTCTAGCTACATTTTCCATATCCTTCCATAGCATTCACATTTTCTTCTTATTTCATTCATAACATCCATGTGTATAAGATTTCCTTTTTACCATGTTTGAGGGAAACTTTGTCCCTTCTTTCAATAAACAATCTTCTCTTCTTTTTATATCATCATGTTTCTTGGCCAACTTGCACTGGGGGCATGCTTTCTCCTTCTTAGCTCTTCATTGGTTTGAGTTCATCATCATGTTGAACCTATCCCTCTTGGCCTTGATCCATGATTATCTTCTTCTTTTATATATGTGTGGATTTTTCCTTGTATATTCTCACCTCTCACTTGGGGGCATCTTTGCATCTTCATTTTCTATACATAGCTTCAAAACTTTCAAAAAACCCTAAAAATTCACAAAACCTTAAAAATCCAAAAACATTGGTAAAACATTAAAAAATCCAAAAATTGGTAAAAATCAAAATCCAAAAACATTGGTAAAACATCAAAAAAATCCAAAAAATTGGTAAAACCTCAAAAATCCAAAACATTGGTAAAACATTTAAAAAAATCCAAAAACATTGGTAAAACATCAAAAATCCTAAAAACATCATCAAAAATATCCTAAACATTCATAAACACAACATCCTCCTCAAACATTGAAAAATATCCTACAAAACATCTTACTTTAGTGTTTTTTTTCTAGCACGACATGTGGATCATTTTGATCTTCCTTCATTAACAAAGTTGGTTTTCTTTTATGTTTATCTTCCTTGCATATATCATTGCTCGGGGCAGTTTCATAGTGCACATTGCTTTTTCATGGGACTTCTATGTCCTCCATTTATTCCCTTGCATGTATCCTTGCTTGGGGCATCATTTTAACCCTTTTCATATAACTCAAACATTTGGGAACTAAAGTTGGATAACAAAAACATTGGTGCAACTTTCTTGAACGTTTGTTTGAGTATGTTTGTTTGTTGTTTGTTTGTTGGTTTGTTGTTTACTTTCTCATATTACATTGCTTTATGTATTTTTCTTTGAGTCATCCTTTAACAATGAAAAAAAATCAAGTATTATGGCTCTTCATGTCATTTTACACTTTTTTTGTATGCTTATATCAAATAAATAGTTACTTTCAAGCCAGATGGTACGTCATCTACATTGCATTCTAACTAATCTTCCCATTCTCCATCTATCTTATCTTCCATTTAATTCATTTTCTAACTATCATTTTCCATTCTTCTCCCCCTCCCTTTCTTCTTCCACTTGAGGCATGGGCTCCTTTTCCAAATCAATCAATTTGAATAATGGCCAACCAGCCCAATCAATCTTAGTCATCACAAACCCAAGTTTATTTTCTTCTTTGTGATCTTCAATCTTATCATTTTATTCTTCTTTTTTTCTTCTTTTTTTGAGCATCAATCACCTCTTCTATCACCCCATCAACACTCGAGGGGGCATCCTCCATCCTACTAATTTTTCTTCTACTCCTTCAAAATTTAATTGTCTATAATTGTCTACTATCTTTGAAATGGCATGTTTTTGCACTACACCACACCACATCAAAGAGGGGAAAATGTAGACACCTAAATATGACTACACAATTTTAATACTAAAATTGCACTTTTATTATCCTCTTTCCCATCATTTCATTATAATTAGTGATTTCCTACTAATTAGCTAACATTCCCTTCATTTCGTCAATTAACGACACTTCGTTAATTAACTAGCCTTCCCCATCCTGGATGCCAATTAATGACACTTCATTAGTTATAATCCTCTTTTAATTAATTAATTAACCATTATTAATTAATTAAGCCTTTTAATCTCTATTTAATCAATAAACCTTCTTATTAGTTAAATCCCTTTTCAAACCCTTCAAATTCTACTAATTTCCTTCTAAATCATCTCCAAATGGCTTTTATAAGCTTAATTTGGTCTATTAATTAATCCTAGTTGATTAATTAAATCACCTCCAACTCCCATGAGTTGTTAATCACTAATTAATTAATCTCTTCTAATCATACTTATCCCTTTCTAATTCTACTTTACCTTTATCCCACATTCACTAGGTTGCAAGTTTCTCCCAAATTGGAAAGCTATATAAAGAACCTAGTACACCTTGTCCAAATTTACACCATGTCCTTATAAGACATTTTACATATGATAAGAGCATTTCAATCTTGAAAAGCTTATTGATCAAGAAACCATTTCTATCTTCTACTTGGCAAAGAGTAGTAAGAGAAGAACGAAATCAAGCCATATTGGTGAGATCTCTTCTCTTCCATGGATAATTTCCTTTGATCACGTAGCTATGTTTAGCTCACTAAAGGAGTACCTACAATCTAAAGCCCATCGATCAAAATCAAAGGATGGTTTTATTTCATGTTTTTAATATTAGATGCATTAGTTAAGCTTTTCCTTTTCATGGCTTTATCATGATGTGTAGAATCCTTCACAATTCAATTTCTTGATGAAGATGACACCTGGAAGCATGCTTATGGCACTTGGACACCATTTTTCACTCAATTTGTTCCCATGGCAATGAGTTTCCTCCTCCATATAGGAGGATGAATCCTTGAATGAAAAATGAGGATGATTTACATGTTCTTGACCTCCATACTTGACTTAAATAGTGAAAATCACATTTTATGATCAATGAAACTATTCTAAAAATATAATTCTATCTGTACTCAAATTTTGGTCCTATCTCACTTTAAATCGAGAGGGGCAACTTAGAGTTTTGAAGTACCTCAAGAAGTATTTGAGCCTTGAAATAATGTTGATTATTCCACCTTGTAGAGTATTCTAATCTATTTCTAATGCCTATTTTTTTGCATCCTAACTCCTTTTGTAGAACTCTGGAATCATCCGGGAAGTCATCTTTCACCGTTTTAGCTTTTATTCCTTACACCTAAAAGCCTGGTCTTAAACAAATTGCTCTTCTGAATGACCAAACACTCCCACTTGAGATTGAATCTCTTCATTTTATTTCCTAAACTTTCCTAAATTTCCTTACATATTCAATGCTCTCTAACATCACCCTTCTAATATGATTTATATTTTCCTGTACACTTCAAAGCATGTTTAATTAGCTACACGAATGACTAAAAATGGCCTTTTTAGGCCTTTGGAGGAAGTAGTCTCTCATCAAAACAAATTAGTTGATCAATCGCCTTAGAAACTCTTCCCCACGAACACTAAAACACACTGCAAATATTTTCTTATGAATTTCCTTTAATTTGGGGTAAATGTTGAACCAATGGCAAGTTCAATACCATAGGAAGGATTACGTATCTTCCATAGTAGAAGCCTAATTTTTATTAATGGCTTAGTTGGATGCTTCAAAATCTTCAATTTTCATGCTAGTTATTTTTTCCATTCTAAAGTTAATCAAACACCCTCCAAGAGAGTTCAGAAAATATATGAGGCATTTAGAGGTGATTTCAGGGAATATTTGAAGTGTTGGAGGTAATTTAGGATGACTTAGGAAATGTTTGCTCATTTAAGGACAATCTTCTCAACGATCGGTTTCTAGGTGCAGGATCAAACACTCTAATGGTGAAACCTAACTTATCTAGATGATTGTGGGAGCTCGTAAGTATTTAGGAGGAAAATGAATAGAAATTGAAAGCTATGTTAATCCTCTAAATTTTGGAAACATCCATTTTTATCTAAGGCTTAAAGGTTTCATGAAGAATTTCAAAATAGTGCAATAATACCCCATTTGGTTCCAAACAAAAAATGGGCCTAAATTTTTAGGTTCAAGTAGAATAAAGTCTTGAAAGTTGTTCTATATAGCTTAGAATGTTTTGTTCCATTAATATTAGTATGTTTCCACTCATGGTCAGAAAGTGAGTGAAATGTGAGACTCAAGTAGTGAGTTGATGATCTCATATCCCGACTCCACCATTATGTTCAAACCTTCTTCAAGGAACAAGCCATGATTAGATAGTACAAGTTACAAAGGCATATGGGACCATCATTTATGAATGAATAATAAAACCTATAAGGATAATTTAACACATATTAAAATGGTAGTTTCTTTGTTCCTTTCTTCTACTAAAGGTTTAAAAACTATTCTCGTCATTAAAAATCCCTTTCTACATGAGAACACCAAAACTTCTCACAATAGATTTCTAGGAATAATCCTTATTGTAGAACAAAGATTCATAATAGGACTTTTATCAAAAATTAGAGTCTTAGAGTATTCTAAATTATTGTATATATACGCTTTAAACCTTCCTAAACATCATCCACATGCATTGATTCAAGGAGAGAGGTAGTTTACCTATTTGAGTCATATGAACTTAATTATGATGATGTGATGAGATTTAGGGATTATTTAGTCTCAATAACATCATGCATAGTAAATCAAATGTGAATGTATGATGTGTTTTTAGGTTTTATGGACCGTAATTATATCATTATCTAAAATAATTAGTTATATGAGTGAAGAAGCCTCCAAGAATGATGAATTTCTATAGCCCTGTAAGGTACACTGAGAGAAGAAGTGAGAAGAATTTGATGAATGGACCACTAAGATCAATGAATAATTCCCTCTTTCACTTGAACCAATCCATGAAACATTCCATTCCTTTCTGACCCTCTTGCACTTGATGAGAACTTGAAACAATTCCCGCATAATGTAACCATGATGATCCTTCCACCTAGGAAACACAGTGACTAATGAAATGTGAGACCAAAAACCTTCCAAACTTGAGATGGGTGAAGGTAGGAGATTTAATGAAGAATGATTCAATATTTTGATCAACCCATCCAATGAGATGAGAAACACAATGAGACCAAAATACAATTTGAGACCAAAATTGGGAACCAAGAGGGCTTCCCTTCCACTTGAGTCATAATTCAACTCCAATCCTCTATAAGCATGAATTTTCCTTACCATTCCTATGAGGCAAGCTCTAGAGATATTCTCACCACATATTCATAGGTGGATATTTGAAAATGTTGAGAAGTACCTCTCGGAATGGGGACTTTCATAAATAGACTGTTGTTTACCAGGGGTGAGGATCTCATGAGGATGGGGCCAAATTATGTGAGTTGAAAACACCTTCCTAACACCCAAAATTATTTTTTGAGTGAAAAACTTCTCCTCCATAGGGGAGCACATTTTTGTGTCCCCCATGTCCCCTTGTTATTGGAAAAAAGGGAAAGGGGACATCATACCTCCAAAAGGCTGCCATGGGTCCATTCATCATGAAAAAGTGGTAAAAATGAGTTACCATGAGTTGAAAGCATGTTTCTAACACCTCAAGTGATGACTTAAGTGACGTAAATGTTTTAAACTTCACAATTCACTTCCCTGACCAAGATGTCACCTGAGTGGAAACATGCTTATAGTATTTGGACACCTCTTTGCTCGATTTCTCCTCATGGAAATAGGTTTCCTCCTCCAAATGGAAGGATTGATCCTAAATGAGACTTGAAGGAATGTTTGAGGGTGAGATCCATGTTCTTGACCTCCAAATGCATTGAAGCAATGTGAAATCCACTCCCTAAATTGCAAGATGTGAGCACATCACCAAGCATTGATTAAGTGTTTAGAAACACTCTCAAGAGATATGCACCATTTGTGAGCTCGAGATGACTACCATCACCACTCATGGTTATCCTTTCTCATCATGATCATGATGATAATTCCCTTGATGAATTTAATTTCAATGAGGTTCTTGATGTTTTAGATCCTTCACAAACCTCATGATTCTCCTGATTGCACCCGTTGTCCAAGTGATTGTCTTTTGTACACATTGACACCTTGATCTATGTTCATTTTCATAGTGTGATCCCCATGATGTCCCTTTTCATTAATTTCTTCAACCAAGATGAATCCCTTCTTCCACAATCATGATGAGGTCCCTCTTGTCCCCTTGCACCATGGGGACATAGGGGATAATGTGGGGACACCTAGGACACCTGGGTGTCCAAATGAAAAACTTGGGGAGGAGGATGAGGTCACAATTTGGTGTCCCTCATTCCCCCTTGTCCTTGGGGACAGAGGGGACACAAAGAGTGTCTAATGTGTGATTGTGCCTGATTTGGAAAGCCAATTTTGCCTTGATGTCTATTTTTAGACACCGAGCTTGAATTTTTCACCATGAGAGCTTAGGAAAATGGTTCGAGGTCAAATATTATATGATTTTGACTCAAAATCACATTTAAAGATCAATTAAATCATTACCAAAATTCATTTCTTCCTGAAACTCAAAATTTAGGGCCTATTCCTTCTTAAACTAAGAGGGGCAATTGAAGAAGTTTGAAATATATCAAGAAATACTTAAGCCTTAGATAAAATTTGATATTTCCCCCTTGTAGAGGATTCCAATATCTTTCTTATGCATATTTTTTTCCTATTAACTCATTCGGGAACTCCAGAATATTCCAAAGAAGACAACATTCACCATTGAAGCTCTTGTTCCCTACACCCTGAATACCCATTGTTGAACAAATGGATCCTAAATGAGATTTTCTTTCCTAAATTTTCCTAAATTACTTCAAACACCTTCAATGCTCTCCAAAATCACCCTCATATGATTTATAATTTCCCTGAACATTCCTGGAGGGTGTTTACCAGTTGCAAAATGGCCAAAAATGGCCTTTTTAGGCCTCCGAGGAAGTTGTCTTTCACTAAATCTTACTGAATTAATTTATCACCTTAGGTAATCATCCTCTGCATACTAAAAAAACTTGAAAAAATTGTTAGGAATTTCCTCTCGAGCAGGGGTGAAGGTTTAATCGAACATAGGTAGCAGAGAGGAAGGATGCATAGTGATTGGGAAAGCCTAATTTTCAATTAGGGGCTTAGTTGTCATGCTTAAGATTTTCAATTTTTCATGCTAGATATTTTACATGACAATAGTGAATTTGGACTCAATTGTACCCCCTAATTATATCATGCATTACATAGTTATTTGATTGGTTTAATAAGAGAATAAATATTGATTAAATTGAGCCATGTGAAACTTATTGGAACTATATGATTTGATTTTTTACTTCATCTAGGACTAATTAAAAATCTAGGCATGAATCAATCAGTCAATTTGATTGAAATTGAATCTATACAATTTTTGATGCATGAGTATCACGAGGGAATTGAATTTATTACATAATTTTTACTATATTAGTTAAGTACATGGGCACACACAAGGATGGTGAGAAGGATAATGGAGAAAGGAACTTGTGCAACAAAAAAGTTGGGTGATGGTGATGATTACGCAATGGATTTCACGAATGCTTTATGCAATAGTTGAATTGTATAATGCACATTGATTACAAAAGTGAAAGAACACCATGTGTGTATGAAGTGAGTCAAGTCTTCCATTTGAGGGGCTAGAGTGACAAGTAGTAGAGAGGACGAGTTGAGTCGTTCAGAAAAAGTGAAACTTTTTAAGGGTCGTGAAGAAAACCATTATAATAGCTTTAGGATTTTTTTTTTTTGTAATCAATCCTTATAATGGGAGTAGTATTTGTAGATGTCATCGAGGATTTTCAAATTAATAAAAACATGTACATGTGTTTTGTTTTAGTATATTAGTTAAGTACATGGCACACACAAGGATGGTGAGAAGGATAATGGAGAAAGGAACTGTGCAACACAAATTTTGGGTGATGGTGATGATTACGTGGGGCTTTAACAAATGTGTTATATGCAATAGTTGAATTATATAATGCACATTGATTACAAAAGTGAAAGAAGACCATGTGTGCACGAAGTGAGTTGAGTCTTCCATTTGAGGGGCTACAATGACAAGTAGTAGAGAGATGAGTTGAGTCACACGGAACAAGTGAAACTTTTTAAGGGTTAAGAAGAAACACTATTGTAATAGCTTTAGGATTTTTTTATTCTTATAACAGTCCCAATAATGGGAGTATTATTTGTAGATGTCATCAAGATTTTCAAATTAATAAAAAATGTACATGTGTTTTGATTTGTTATGTATTATAAGGCATTTCATGAGTCCATATATTTGAGTAGCTATTATTTCCTTTGAGAGTTATGAGGTTTGTAAAATATAATTTTGACACATCTAACACTCCTACAAATGTTAGTAAACAATCCAAAAAGCCCCAAAACCTAAACAATGACTATATTCTTTCCCAAAATAGACATCGATTGTAGAATTTAAACCCTAAAAGTTTAACCTACTGAATGTTGAAATCCTGAAAAATACCTATGTACTGACCTTACTAGATTATTAAAAATTACCTCCTAAATTATGACTCATGGACCTGTGGAACTAGTTCCATAAAGTGAAGAGTGGCCCTAATTTCTTATATTTACTAAAATAAATTTAAAGTATAAGTTTTTCATTTATTATAAATTTATACTTTAAATTTATTTCAAAATAGAAGGTTTCAAAACATACATATACTACCCATACATAGGAATGCGTATGCATTTTAATGTGTACGTTATTATAACATACCCATTTTAATGTGCACGCATTCCTTAAATTATGCACACAAACCAATATTTTCTAGGCTTGGAATTGCTTTGGTTTCCCAAACCTGAGCCTTGGACCTGTTACAACACAATAACCTACGTGTTTTTGAAAAAAAATGTAAAAATCACCTTTCACCATGATAAATCCTACAAAAATGATTGCAATCTTTCTTAAAAATTTCCTACAACGTCAAGAAAACTATCCTCTTTCTAAATATATACTTTTAAATATTTTTTTGACTATTGTAAGGTTTCCATTTATATTTATTTCAAACTATGTCTTTTATACCTCTATTTTTAGTGATTGTAAACATTTATCTTTTGTCATGTATCTTTTGTTTCACTTCTCCAAATTGAAAAAAATATATACAGTCCCAAACTAGACTAATTCTATACATATTCAAAAAAAATATCTAATTTTTGATATTTTTGAGGTAGTTAGGGGGCACGGTCGGCTTTATCCATTATTTTTTAATTTTCAAAATCTTTGTACTTGAAAAATCATAAAAAAATAAATACTCACTAAAAATATTTAAAAAATTATATCCCAAACTAGATGCTCCTATCTATCTTTCTACCAAAGGGTTTTCAAAAATACTAAATAGTGCTCAAAAATGGGGGGGAGACCGACTATCTACTATGTTTTTTTACAAAAAAAAAAAGGAGCACCTATTGACATTTTAGATCTTTAACCCACTTACACTTAACCATTTTTTAAAAAATAGTAGTTTAGAAACTAGACTTGAAATGCTACAATTCATGTTCTTATAACATCTTCAAATTTTGAGTGTAACTATCTCAAATAACTCATACAAGTTGAAGTTTTTATTTTCAAAAAAAGTGTCCACTAAAACCCCCTTTTGGCCCCCATTTCCATGCACTTACCCAAATGTAGAACTCTAAAGACAAGTAAGACTAACTCCTAACACTTTAAAATCTTAAGAACAACTTGGTGAGTGCAAGAATACCGAATGAAGAATGATGTGATGATGATAAATGCTCCCAAATAATTACTATATATAGGGAAAATTATTAGATATTAAAATTTCCTATATTTGATGGTATCAACCATGTTTGATGTATTCATCCATGAGGAATAACATCTAGACAATGTTGGCCATGGTTGATGTCATTGGCTCTAGGTAATAATAGATTGTGAGGTCCTAAGAGGAAGGATCATGAGATGGAGGAATAATTTAATCGGATATAAAGTGATTTTATGGAGGTATAAGGTTGTTGTAAGTCAATATGTGGGTGATTGTAAGAGGATAGTAAGGTGATGTCATAGGAGGTTGTAAAAGGATAACTAAGAGATGTATAAGATTTATAAGGTAACATCAATTGCACATCAAAGATATGTCACAAGTACTACCACTAATTGTCCCACCACATTGTTGATGATACATCATAGGATATCGATTAGGGGAGGCTAATGAGCCAATGGTGTCTGCGAAGAGAAAAGTCAATAAGAGTGAAAGATAAGGTATATACACAACCGACTATATTTGGGGCATGCCTATGTTGGGGAATATTTGTTGTATTTAGGTTCTATCTTTCCATGCTATTTCATTGACTATATTGAGACACTTAGATTTATTATACATGTCACGATCATGCTTACATCATTTAGAGTGCTTATGGAACTTGTACTTTGTTATGTATGATGATGTCATTGTTTACTTATATTTTCTTATATTAATTTTCACATAAAATTACTAATGATTACTAATAATAAATTTTCCATGTTTGTGCTTATTATCATTACCTTAATTGCTCATGTTTATTCTCGATGGTCCTATCATGTCATGGCTTGTCAAGTTTGATCTCATTGGGGTATGTATTTCCAAGTCATGTCGATTGTGTCAAAGGATCCCTTTCCTATGTCATGGTTAGTGTCATGTTTTATCATGATCCTTGTTAAATATTTTTCCCATGACTCCTTTTACTATTGCATGTTTCATTTCTATATCTTACTTAACACTTGTCTATAGTTCTACATATGATTAAAAATAATATATGATTCTAACACACAATTCCCATGCTTTGGATTACTGTTATATTTGTGATTTTAAATGCTTAAAATATTTATTATGTTTTCATATCATATTTTGTTTTATATACATGTATTACGTGGTTAACCCTTGCTTAATTTTCATATATATGATAACATAAGGTGCACTTAATTTTTCTTTTAATATGAGTGATATGTAAGAGAACATCCCTCAACACAAAGAGGGGAACCAACAATGTAATTTAGAGATTCAGATAGTGTGAGTTAGATCAAACCATTGGTTTCATATATACTATAAGAAACCAAAGCCAATACATTTGAGATAATACACACCATTTTCTCCAAAGCCAAAGTTTCTATTTTAAACACATAGTTGTTATTTAAAACCAAAAATTGTTATTCGAATCCAAAGTTACATATTTCATATCAAAGTTTGGCTACAAATACCCAAAATAATCTTATTAACATGATATGAGGTATTAATTCCATGTATTGTCCTTACCTAATATTTTGAAATGTTCATTTTCTAGCTAAAAAGCAAGCTTTCATCCATCAGTGCATGTTATTAAAGACACAATACTAAGAATTGTGTCCCTAAGTGAGATTTGCATCTCCATAAGAGTTGGAAATCCATGTTCCCAAGGAATCTATCTCAAATATTTACTAATATTCAACACTAACCTCTTCTCCATATTGAGGTCATTCTAGTTCAACGATTATTTGGTGAATGTTCACCCCATCACTCTCCATTTTTTTAAATGATAATGGTTCGCAAACCACTAGGTGTATAATTCATTTTGTCTTCCAAATTTCAATTTTTAATCTTTAAATTTCAAACGTTCAAAAATCAAGTATTTCATATTGATCTATCAAACATTAATCCACTTGAATTTCACATATTTTGCATATACATGGGATGCAAAAAAATTATTAATGCAATGCAATTTTAGGATTATATTATCTCTTTGAACTAATATTTTGGATTTTATTTCAAATACTATATTAATGAGGGAAATCTATATGTAGACACCTAAATTTGGCAATTAATCACTTGATAATGTCAATATTGGCTTAATCCCTAAATCATGACTTGTGCACCTATTCCAAGCCTAATTGTTATATCCTTAGTCCCAATGCAAAACTTTATTTCTCATTTCAATTCTCATTTGCTCACAAAACATCTTTCATCAATCCAAATAATTCCATCAATTACAATTATCATGCACAAAACTTTATAACTGCATACCCTCTCGAGACCAAACTACCAAATGGTTTAGTTCAAAACTCGTAGTTTTTCTAGCCCCTTTAACGGTCATTTTATCAATTGGATATATTTTATAGGTCATTGATTTCCTCATAGGTTGTCCTTAATGAAAATCATACCTACGTAACCCTATATAATCAATTCAAACATGCTCATTTACTTTCACTTGTCATTACCTAACACTTTCAAGCACTCCTCAAGTGAATATCTCTCATAAGGAATTTGTAGTTATCCTAACTTTACCTAGAGAAACAATATACATTAAGAGCAACCAATACATTGGTTTGACACACTCTAAATAAATTTCTAGAGTCAAGCTTCCCAAGCCAAAGACCCTCAAATCCAATTCAAGCACTAAGTAAACAAGCCATTGAAAACATTATCGAGTGATCGAATTATCAAATATAATTACATCCATATAAATATCACATCTCTAGGTGGAGAACTACGTGCAGTTTGAGGCCTTGTCAAAAGTAGTGTAACTTAGGTAGTGTACAAATTGCACTTTCACCCAAATAAGTGACCTTTTTGTAGAGGTTTCACCTTAATTAGGGTTTTGGGTATTTTCATTGATTACAAAGTTTGTAGATTTTGATACCTAATATCTTACAATGAAGCATATCATATTCATCCGCAATGGTGCAAATTTTAAAAATATGCATCATCTTCTTGGATGGAATTTCTAGTTAGGGATGAAAGTGCCAAATTGGTTTAGTTCGAGTTTGACGGTTTGGTCTCGGTATATCATGCACTCCTAGAAACAAAGATGAAGTATTTGCAGAACATTTCCAAGCTATCATCATTTTTCACACATATATTATATTTCGATCATCTAGATAGATAAGTGCACTTTCTTTCTCATGATTTAGTCTATATAACATGTCGTAATTGATTTATCTCCCAAATTACTATATATGTATGTTTTGATATGAATGCTTAATCTATAATTTGAATATACATCATGTTTCTAACCCTAATCTTCAATTTAAATAACATTTCACACCTATTTTATTTTTGGTTTGAATCGTTTAGTGAATGCATTTATTGATCAAATCCTTAACCTAGTTTAGCTTAGGTTTCCTACCCTAACTAGGCCTTTTGTTGCCAAACTCCCGACCTACCCTAAGGTTTCCATTTGTTTCTTAATGCATGGTCCCTACCCTAATCTAATGGTTTATTCTCCTTTGTACTTTCATGGATTATTCTACCAATGCCAAAGTCTCCTTAATTTTGCTCCTTCAAAGAAACCTTGCATATCAAGATATGCTACACAAGGTGTTACAATAAATAATGTTCCATATCACTACTCACTATAACCATGTTATGCATAATAATGATCTCACCTCTATGCATTCAATTGATTTCTCTATATGTGAGAAGGTTAGTGACGGTGTCAATTTTGTTTATACATATGAGAAAGAAATTTTTCTCAAACATAAGCGATGAGTTACCATTCCCCACCCATGCCTTGACCCATAGCTTTAGATATGGGGAAACCCCAAAATCCACATGTCCACCTCCTAGCATTGCTTCTTCTCCATTAGAGGAAACTAACTCCTCTTCTTGATACTTCCCTTGTGATCAAGTTATTGTACCTAGTCTTGTGAATACACACATGTTCTAATGATAGTCATAGTGATTATGATGATGATTTTAGTGATAATTCTAATGACAATGGAAATTATATTCAATCTAACGATGCTCTCTCCCTTACTTCTCTTGTAATGGAACATGATAATATTGCATGGTACAATTTACTTCCTTCTCATCATGTAGTATAGGGAATGTTGTGAGTGAATATGCATACTTTTATTCTTTTGAAATGGAAAATGATACAATTACATGTCCTCTTTCCTTTTCTTCTCTTGAAATGGAAAATGAAATAATTGATTGTGTTATCTCTTATACTCCTCTTGAAATAGTGAATGACACAACCTATTATGACACTTATCTTCCTCTTGTACATAGTAGTGTGAAAATGATTGCAATAAGTCTCTTTATCTTGTTGAAATGGAAAAAAACAATTAAAATTCTTATTCTACTCTTACTTTTATTGAAATGAATTTATTGTATGCTAATATTAATTGTAATTCTCTAGATCCTATATGTGATACTAGGTCTTCGCTTCTCGATGCCACATCTTTGTTGCCTCTAGTGTTCCTAAGTGAAGGATCCTTCATCTCATACTTCTTCCCATGAAATAATAGTGTCCCAATGAAAACCATAAATGGAAAGGTCCAAGCTCTTAACGGGTCCCTTCATACATTTTATATACCTCCTCAAGAGGTCATATCCTTAATGCATGATATTGGTGCTTTTGACAACATAAAGTCCATACCTTATCTTTAGAAAGGAAGGTCCATAATGCATGGATTGATTCTAATGATATATATGATGATCCAATTATACATTAAATTATTATTTTTTATTCTTCATTTCCTAGAGAATTCATCATGCCTAGGTTTCAATTATTTAATGGAATTAGTAACCCTTCATCTTAAGGACTATAGACTTTCCATGACATCCCATTGTAATGATACTCTTATTAAAAGTCTTTCCTAAGAGTTTAACATTCCTAGCCTTAATTGGTTTTATTGCCTCCCTAGTGGATCCTTAAGTACATTTCTAAAGCTTGAGAGGGCATTCCTTATTTGGCTCATTACAAAATAAAGGGTTGAGGTTGTTTATGTTAGGATTGTGGAGCTGAATTGCTTCACAGATAGCATGATTTACACCTTGTTGGTTTACCATGGCATGAACTCGACACCAATTACCTGTGCGTGAAAGTTTATATTTAACTCATAGGAATTAGATCTAACTTTGTTATAAAGTTGATCTAAAGGTTGTAAATGCATATCTAAGTTTCCCTAAGTTTGTATATGCCTATATAAGCATGAAAGCTAGGGTTAGAAGGTTAATAAAGAGAAGGATTGAGTTAGATCCTTAATTCTCCTAGATTGAGAGGATGAAGAAGAAGAGAAAGAAAGAATAAGTTACATGAAGACAAAGCTTCCATGGAGAGAAGTTGGACAAAAGGAAATAGTAGGTACAGTTATGACAGGTACATCTCAATGGTGAGAAGAGGGTAACATCTTCTATTGTATTTCCTTTATATAGTTATTGTCTCATTGTAATGGCTTGCATAATATGCAAAGCACATAGAGTTTCTTCTTGTAGATCCACATGTTGGTGAGATCTTGTATTGTAGATCCATGAGATCATGATGTATTATTGATCCATGTAGATCTAGTCTTATATTGTTAGATCCATAGGTTGTTGTGAGATCTTGTATTCATAGATCCATGAGATCATGTTGTATTGTTGATCCATGTAGATCTAGATATTGTAGAGGAGGTTGTCTTCATGTTTGCATAGGTTGATGCAGTGATGGAGAGACAAACTTACTTCTTGGTGCACATCATGGTTGCACATTTAGTAAACCCATGTGAGAGGTCTTGTTGCAAATCCATAGAGAACTTGGTAGCAATTCAAGAGATGCAGTAGTTCCTAGTTATGTGAGATCTGTTGTGGTGGTTTGGAGGCACGGTTGTAGTGCACTCATGGAGATCCGTTTAGATATCTGGAGGAGGAGATACTCTTGGAGAGATGCATTGTACTCTTGTGGGAAGAGTTGGTTTGTACTCTTGTTCATTATATATATGAGATCTCTATCTTTGGTGGACGTAGCCCACATTAGGTGAACCACTAGTACATGTTATGTTATGTGTGTGTACTTTTTTTTGATTTGGATTATTCTAGTTTATACTTCCACTGCTGTAGATTTTGGGGAATTTTTTAGATCCTGTGTGCATGATTTTGTTTGTTATTAAATCATAACACTATTCCACAGTCCCAAATTCCCAACAATTGGTATCAGAGCTTGGTTATTTCAGAGCAAGGTTTTGCTTCAATATATTGTTAGTGGTTTACTTGACAGGTGTATGAGAGTAGGGTTTGTTTTGCTTGATGTGAAAATCGTAAGAAGAGATTTAAATCTCAAGTGGAAGTTAGAAATGTGAGGTTCTTGGAGAATAAAGTGACCAGGTGTCGGTTAGGTGGAAAACGGCGTCGGCGGGGTGACCGTGGTCGATTCTGAGGGTGTGGTTGATTCTTTGGCAAACTTGGTTTTAAACAGAAAATCATAGATCTGAAGAAATTGAGAGATGCATGGAATGTGTCTTGTTTGTTGAGGTGTCCCTAGTTCTTGGAGGCACAAGCATGTTGGTCAAATTACAAATCCGGGTTACAGAGGTATGGTTTTATCTTGGTATTGCAAGTGCTTGTATGTTTTGGTTGCACATGCATGATTTGGGATTGCAGATCTAAGTATGAGATAGAGGATCAGTTATGCATCCTTGGTGCAGTTAGATGCACGGGCTTCGGTAGAGAGGGTAGCACTAGAACGAAGACGGGGCTTCCATTAAGAGAAGCATGTTCTTCAGTTGAAGATGCGGTTGAGTATCTTGGTGCTGGTAAGGTGATGTATTTCATCTTGATGTAATTTTATTGCATGGATTATTGTTGTAATTTTTTTGTATGAGATTTGGGTGCTTCTTGAAATGATTGGCTCAACACAGCTATCGGCTTTGGTCGATTAGGCACCTGGTTTGGTGTACTATGCCAATTTTGTGGCATTGTGTTCGTTCCAACAACACCGATGTCGGTCAGGGAACCAGCGTCGGTCCACGGAGGAACCGTACCGGTCGAAAAACCGACGTCGGTCTGTGTCAAGTGAATCTTCAGCCACTAGGTTTTTGCATCGAAGAGGGCATGGATGGTTCAGTGTCCTATTTTGGAGGATTGAGTTTCTTGCACAGAGTGTACATGGCAGAGACGGTGTAGATCACTTTAATGTTTGAATCAGAAAGAGGACGGAGTTGGCTCGGTTAGTCCAGTGAGACTTTGGGTTAGGTATCTCTATATGGTTCATGTTTTATTTCTTTCGTTTGAAGCAACTAGTATTATGTTTGGATTGTGTGCACAAGTAAAATTTGCACCATGGATATTTGGTGAGCTTGAATTTTATTTCTAGGATATGTTGGAATCTTGAGGACAAGGATATCTAGTCTAAGGATGGGATCCTCAATGAAAATTCATGTTTAGACACAGTTGCAGTAACGAAAAGATGTTGAGTACACAGATGAAAAGAAGTTGATTCACCTACTTCACAAGAAGTCCAAAATTCTGTGATGTAGAAGTATTCTTTGATAAGAAGGGAATCAATTTATATTTTCTTTCATTTGTTTTATTTCTCACTAGACATATATAGCTTTTGAGCTTGGTGATTAGAAGCAGTGTAGGGATTTCAGGTTAAGTGGGAGCAAGCCATGGTTATTGGAATTGCAGGTTGGACATATATGCACATGCAGAGTGAGAGGAGTATGCTACATTTTTGTGTGGCATGAGGCACAAGTTGTTTTGGAGGACAATCACGGTTTTACAGGTATTTTGAGTTTATTGCATGATGATGTCACTTCTAGTTTTATTTATAGTTCCTAGATATCCCTATGGGATTGTAGTTGATGGTTGTTCAGCTGGGTTAAGAAGAGAGAGCAATGTTATTGACATTGAAGGGTAAAGAAGGAAAATATGTTTGTTACAGGTTACAGTGTGACAATAGTGTATATTTACATCTTATTGATGTTGCCTTGTTTGCTTTCATCTTAGATAGGTTGTGCAATAGGTTGATGAAAGTTTTTTGGTATTTTCACTAATTATTAGTAGCATGGTTAACGGGTTTGTTGTTGACATTGATGAGCACATGATTCATATATGGCTTTGGAGTTAGTCGGTGAGAGACTTGGAGCTTCTGAGAGCCTGATGATATGGATGGATGTATATGGTAAGTTTATACATGTGGATAGATTCTATTTTGTGAGTCTATGATGATGCGATATTTGTTTTGCACATGGATGCCTATGAGCATGGTTTAGATGCCTTGAGCATGAGTAGGGGATGTTTGTATTTCCTCTTATTACTATGTTACTCCTTGATAGATATGTTATCTACGGATGGTTGTCTTGGACATGCTAGTTGTTTATGCAGGGTTGGATTTGCATAATGTAGTATTTGGATTCTTTGAGTTGTGCAAGTGTTATGGAGTAATTAACCACGGTTGCATGTAGAACTCATTTGGGTTGTCTTGACCCAAGATCTTGTTTTTGCTTACGCATATTCTAGTTTGACTTGTCTTTGGTCAGTTGCATTGGTGGTTACATGGAGACATGGATAGATGGTTGGAGAACATGGTTGGTTTTATAGGTATGGCTATGGTTGTGATTGAAGCTCAGTATTTCAGTTTGAGTGGGAGCTCTTACAAGTGTGTTAGTCATGGTGGCTTGGTTGCATGAGAGGCTTAGTGTTATGATTCAATGGGAGCTTGATGTATGGATAGCTCGTGTATCACGAATCAGTAGTAGCTTCGTGCAGGGTATATATGTAGAGGTTCGAAATTTATCTCCAAGTGGGAGATTGTTAGGATTGTGGAGTTGAATTGCTTCACAGATAGCATGATTTACACCTTGCTAGTTTACACAATAACTAGCATTGGTCAAGGTAACCAAATAGACCCGATCGATCGGTGGAACCGGCATTAGTTACTTGCATGAGCAAAATTTTATATTTAACTTACATGAATTAGATCTAAATTTATTATATAGTTGATCTAAAGGTTGTAAATGTGTATCTAAGTTGCCCTAAGTTTGTATATGCCTATATAAGCATGAAAGCTAGGGTTAGAAGGAAAATAAAATATAAGAATTGAGTTAGATCCTTGATTTTCCTAGATTGAGAGGAAGAAGAAGAAGAGAGAGAAAGAACATGTTACATGAAGACAGAGCTTCCATGGAGAGAAATTGGACGAAGGAAATAGCAGAGTACAATTATGACAGTACATCTTAATGGTGAGAAGAGGGTAACATCTTCTTTTGTATTTCCTTTGTATAGTTATTGTCTCATTGTAATGGCATGCATAGTATGCAAAGTATCTAGATTTTATTCTTGTAGATCCACATGTTGGTGAGATCTTGTATTGTAGATCCATGAGATCATGATGTATTGTTGATCCATATAGATCTAGTCTTATATTATTAGATACACATGTTGTTGTGAGATCTTGTATTCATAGATCCATTAGATCATGTTGTATTGTTGATCCATGTAGATCTAGATATTGTAGAGGAGGTTATCTTAATGTTTGCACATGTTGATGCAGTGATGGAGAGACAAACTTACTTCTTGGTGCACAATCATGGTTGCACATTGGTAAACCCATGTGAGAGGTCTTGTTGCAGATCCACAGAGAACTTGGTAGCAGTTCAGAGATGCAGTAGTTCCTAGTTATGTGAGATCTGCTGGTGGTGGTTTGGAGGCACGGTTGTAGTGCACTCATGTAGATCCGTTTAGAGATATGGAGGAGGAGATACTCTTGGAGAGATGCATTGTACTCTTGTGGGAAGAGTTGGTTTGTACTCTTGTTCATTATATATATATATATATATGAGATCTTTATCTTTGGTGGACGTAGCCCACATTGGGTGAACCACGGTACATGATGTGTTATGTGTGTGTACTTTGTTTTGATTTAGATTATTCTAGTTTATACTTCCACTTTGTTGTAGATTTTGGGGAATTGTTTAGATCTTGTGTGCATGATTTTGTTTGTTATTAAATCATAGCACTATTCCATAGTCTTGAATTTCCAACATCTTATGAGTGTTTGTCTTCCTTACATCAAGGTAAATGTGAGATAGTATAGTATGTATGAAACAACTAATTGATCTAGAAGGTTAGTGAGATAGTATAGTATGTATTTAGTTGATTTCTCTATATGTGAGAAGGTTAGTGACGGTGTCAATTGTGTTTATACATATGAGAAAGAAAGTTTTCTCAAAACATAAGCGAGATGAGTTACCATTCCCTACCCATGCCTTGACCCATAGCTTTAGAAATGGGGAAACCCCAAAATCCCTATGTCCACCTCCTAGCATTATTTCTTCTCCATTAGAGGAAACTAACTCCTCTTCTCGAGACTTCCCTTGTGATCAACCTATTGTACCTAGTCTTGTGAATACACACATGTTCTAATGATAGTCATGTTGATTGTGATTATGATGATGATTTTAGTGATAATTCTAATGACAATGGAAATGATGTTCAATCTCACGATGCTCTCTCCCTTAATTTTCTTGTAATGGATCATGATAATATTACATGGGACATACTTCCTTCTCATCATGTAGTATAGGGAATGTTGTGAGTGAATAGGCATACTTTTGTTCTTTTGAAATGGAAATGATACAATTACATGTCCTCTTTCCTTTTCTTCTCTTGAAATGGAAAATGAAGCAATTGATTGTGTTATCTCTTATACTCTTGGAATAAAGAATGACGCATCATATTATGACACTTCTCTTCCTCTTGTACATAGTAGTGTGAAAAATGATTGCAATAAGTCTCTTTATCTTGTTGAAATGGAAAAAATTTAAAATGCTTATTCTACTCTTACTTTATTGAAATAGTGCACATACTTATTGATGATACAAATGAATTGTATGCTAATATCAATTATACTTCTCTAGATCCTATATGTGATACTAGGTCTTCACTTCTCGATGCCACATCTTTTGTTGCCTCTAGTGTTCCTAATGAGGAACCTTCATCTCATACTTCTTCCCATGAGTAGAATAGTCCCAATGGAAACCATAAATGGAAACATCCGACCTCTTAACGAGCCCCTTCATACATTTTATATACCTCCTCAAGAGGTCATATCCTTAATGCATGTTATTGGTGCTTTACAACATAAAGCCCATACCTTATCTTTAGAAAGTAAGGCCCATAATGCACATGGATTTATTCTAATGCTATATATGATGATCCAATTATGCATTACATTCTTTATTTTTTATTCTTCATTTCCTAGAGAATTCATTATGCCTAGGTTTCAATTATTTGATGGAATTAGTAACCCTTCATCTTAAGGACTATAGACTTTCCATGGCATCCCATTGTAATGATAGACTCTTATTAAAAGTCTTTCCTAAGAGTTTAACATTCCTAGCCTTAGATTGGTTTTAGTGGTGGATCCTTTAGTACATTTCTAGAGCTTGAGAAGGCATTCCTCATTCGGTTAATTACAAAATAAAGGGTCGAGGTTGCTTATGAGAGCTTGTCTTCCTTACATCAAGGTAAATGTGAGATAGTATATGACTATATCCTTTGCTTCAAAGTATGTATGAAACAACTAATTGATCTAGAAGTCCAATATAATTTTTTTCGCGACCTTATCTATCAAACCTCTTTTATTTATTGCAACAACAACAATGTAATAATAACTAGTAGGCAAACTTCTAAGGATTTTTCTACAATCCTTTGTTTCACCAGAGACCTAATCGATAGTACCCATTACATGGATAAAAATAAATTAAATTTGTATAATCTAACTCTTTCATATGCAATTTTTTTTTAAACCTCCCTTAAGTATTTGTAACTTAACAATTTTAACTTTATTTGTACCTTGATATGCAATTTGAAGGCTCTCGCATGCATGTTTGGATTTAGTAGTCGTGCAACTCTTACAAGAATGGATTCATCAATTATTTGTTGTACAATGGATTGAAGTGCCACCTAATTTGTAGACTCTACAAACCCATTTTCAATTAGCTCCCACCCACATTGGAGATAGAATAGGATTTGCATCTTTATGCTCTAATAATCATAGTTTTGCACATTGAACAAGAGGAAGTTGTAGTTGTGTAAGATTGTTGCTGGAAAAATCGTTCCCCTAAGCTCTTATATCAATTTGAAAGATTATAGATCTAAATCCTAATCTAAACCAGATTACAAAATAAACCAGAAAAACATTTGGTATCTAGATGAAATGAGAAACACACAAACTCAATATTTGTAAAATAAACTTTCCATTAGAAATCATGTAGCACTTGGGTGCTTTTCTTCTCTTATTTATAGAAGAATTCGACATTCTAGAAAATTCATTGCTTTATCTACAAACACAACACAAATGTGCCCTTCTTAGAATATGAAAAGATTTAAAATTAATAAACTTCACAAGATCTGCCATTCCATGCCTTGTAAAATATATGTAAAACAACTATCAACAATCGATTTGAAAACACTCTGGTTATCATTTCCCACAACTATTCTGAAAAGCTAAGCAGTGCGGGTCTTACAATGGTGGACGGCGTTACACGGACATTAATCTCACCTGGACATTCAGGAAGGCACTTCCATTGCTTCCGCTTCAAATTATACGACAACCTTTTTGCCAAAAGGAGATTTTCTGAAACAGATGTAATCCTCCACTCCCGTACAATCTAGCCAACAAAAATCCAAACATTTACGGAAATCCTTTACCAGTCTTCTGGGCATTTTTATAATTTCCTTCCGAAATCGATATGAATGTGAAATCCGATCAAACAGCAACTCCCACACAATTATGTCCTTTGGAAGCTCTGCTGCAACTAAAAGTGATGACGATCCACAGGTAAATATCTTAACCCTGTTTGCATCGTTGTCAGGCAATGGCACAAATGGATGCACTACCTCAGATGTATAATCTTCTCTGATTCTGAAAACCATGATGCCGAATTCTGGAAAATAACTGCTGACAATACAGAAAAAATAATCCTTGAAAAAACTATATTTTGATCTGAAAATATTGAGCCATAATCTGGGAAGTAACCTGAAATTATCCATGACTGTTTCCGAGAATCATAGATCTGTATAATATTTTTATGCAGTGTAATGTTCTGACCAATCGCCACTACTTTGTAGAATTCCCCCTCCTCTCTAACTACCATGCCCGCCATACTTATGCATGTTAGGCTAGGAAGTCGGAAACAGGTTCCTGTGAGTGGATTATTTACAGAAACTTGTGAGTGCAACAAATGTTCCTTTATAAGGAGTACTAAGTGTTTACCTGATCCAATGCCATAAATTCCCGGCTCAAAGGGAAGGGAGATTATCTTCCATTTTCCTGTGACGAAGCAGAAGGAATGGACTTCACATTCCCTTTGTTTTTCAGTCATTAACAACAACCTGGGATCCCTCCTGTGCAATTGACACCATGAAATCGAGAATTCAGTAGAAGACAACAGATCGCTCCATTGTTTGCATACCATGCGGAAACGGTGAACTGCTTCCAATGGAAGGCACAACAATATCTTCTCTATTATTTCATCCGGCAGTGAGACGGACTTCTGTGCAAGTAAATTTTTGAAGAACCCAAGAAAAGCAAGAAACCCCATTTCTTTCCGATGGAAGAGATCCAATCCATCCCTGTTCTTATCACAGAAATTTGCATGGTGAAATTGGAAGTATATATCAGAATTAACATGCAACACAATCTCTAGTGCCGGAATATCCTACGGTAAAATCTCTACTCCGGGTCCATTGGTAGATCTATAAATGGTTTTCAATTTACAAGTCCAGTAAGAACTCCACTCTACAACGTTTCTGGATTAGAAGTTACCAATAGAGTCATTAACGTTCTCAAAGTTTTGCTTGAATGATTTAATTTATTAATCAATTTGCGGAATGGATATCTCTGGGTCCTTAACAGCCAAGTTAAAAATTATGTACACATAATCCTTTTTGAACTCAATCAATATATAGATTAACCAAAAATAATAATACAAATAATTACAATAAAAATTGGTGGGAGATCAAAGAAATTAATGAACAATTAACTCAAGTAATTCATCTTTTACATAAGATTTTTTTGAATTTGACATATAAACGTGACGTCAAGTGTGAATCTTCTCTTAAACATGAAGTAAGAATGAATTCATAAGGTATAGCTTAAAGTCTTTCACAATAGACTCAATGGCCTTCGTATTAATATAATAGTTGATTGGTTATTGGATGAGTATTTTTGCATGTTCGGCCTTCCTCATTCTTCTCTATGACTTCATAATCTTTGAAAAACTCTACATATGTACTTTACTATCCTAAATCAAATATATTCATTTTGTTGGAATTGTTCCTACAACTCTAAAAACCCCCATTCATATGATGCAATTTTAAAGATGTAAATTTGACTTTAAATATAAAATAGATAGAAACAAATCTTCTTCTAGCTATAGACACCTCATTTTGGTATGCGATTAGGAGATATTTTTGTTGGTGCTAGTGTATTTATGTGGTTTTGTACCATTTGGCTAGGATCTTATTAGTGCATTTTCATTATCTTATTGAACTTTCAACTAATCTTATTATGTTTTTGAAACCTTTTGACTTCACTTCCTCTTTATCAATTTATTATTCTTCTCTATATAGTCCCCGTGCAATTCCTTTCTAATAAGATCTCGTGTTTCTCTAGCTTTCCTTCTCATCCCCATATTTTTGGTATTTTACGAAGTCAAAAACTAGTCATGCTATAGAAATGATCTTTTAACTTGGCAACCCTTTTTACCTATGGTCCGAGTGCCTCAAGGTTTTCGCGGATTTTGTTTATAGTTTTCTCTTGCCATGTGTTGGTTTACGAGTCAATCAAGTATTAATTTAAATTCAATTAGTATATAAATGTAAAAGGTGCATTAGTGCATTTAATACGATAAATAATACGCACATGATTATCTCAAGCGAATGTTATTGAAGTCGTAAGAAAAGAATATTTATATTTCTAAAACATCCCTATACCAAAAACAATTTAAAGCATATAGAGAACCATAAATACTCTATTAGTCGATTGCATACATTGAAAAGATAAGGGGTGGGATACCTACACTACATGTGGCTACTTATATGTTGCTTTTCTAGATTAGAGGGCTAATAAAATCAAAGGAAGATAATGTTTATTTTCCTACATATTGTGTAGACCTTACTTTTTTTTTGAATATCAAATATGAGTGATCGCATTCATGTCATTAATTTCACTCCTTATTGATTGCATTATAATTGTATGTTGCTTTCTAGTTTGTTCTCCATTAGAGGGGGCTAATAAAATCAAGGAAGCTCATGTTTTCATTGGATCGTTCTTTATGGTTAAGGAAAACCCAAGAACATATTTATTTTTCCTACATATTGTGTAGACCTATAAGGAAAATAAAGGTTTCAAAGAAGAAGATAAGTTTCCCAACGACTTACATTGGATCTAGGAAAAGTGGTACTCGAGGTTTTGAATATCAAATATAAGTGATCGCATTCATGTCATTAATTTCACTCCTTATTGAAAAATAGCATTTCCATATTCATTTTTAAAATGGTCAACCACTTTGTGTAGCCAATATAAAAATGGTCACTACACATTTTGGTTTGTGAGATAAGGGTTTGATTAGCCCAATTAATTGGACTTCTTTTCTACCACCTCACTTACAAATGCCTTTAAATTTGCATGATTTGGTGTTTTAACCTATGAAACCCTAATTCTCCTAGTAATTTAATTATTGTATAATTTTCTATGATCTAGAAATGATATAGATAATCTCCCTTATTCAATTAGGTTTGATTGATTGATTTATCTATTTATATCTTGATTACACGATGTGTTTATGATTTGTTTAGTGATTTATTAATGTAAACACACTTTTCATATCTACAATTTTGTGAACTCAAAATTGATTGACAATGAAACCCTTAGGTTTTCCTTTTGTTCCAAGCTCTCATAGGGTTTACATTTTATGTACACCCTTGCTTCCCTTGTTTTTGTAGGGGCTAGATTCCATAGCATTTTTTGATCCTCTTTCAATGTTTTATACATTGATCCAAAACCTAACATATCTTGATTCTATTGTGTTATTAACATGTATTAGTTTAATGATGCAAGCATTTGATAAATATATGATTGCGATTATGATGCTAAATTAAATAAACATGTTAGGGATGTTTAATTGAAAATGTTAAAGAATATACTATGAATAATCCTTCTTAATTTTTGTGATGTCCCCATTTTCAAACAGGCTTGAGAACTTGACTCCCAAACGCAAAACCGCTCGACTCTTTAAATAATAGTTATGAATTTTGGCCTAGAAGGCCTTTCATCCGTTTTTTCAACCTTGGTCATGCCCAAAGGGCTAGTGAAGTTGATTGTTAATGGGTATGGTTTGCACCTTCATTTCACTTATATATTATGTTTTGACGTTGGACACGTTCTTTGAGGTGACGTAAGTGAAATAAGGTTGTGTGCCATGCTTCCACTAAAGTACTTTACGTTATATTTTGTCGATGACTTAAGTGATGGGTGAATATATGGTACTTTATTTTATTGTTTATTCGTTGGGAGTAACTTAAGTGTATTTTTGGCATATTGGTGATAAAGTCACTTAAGTTATTTCTTTTAACATGTGGATTTTTCCCAAGGGGTCGATTAGGGTTCTTTTGGGGCCCTTTGTTGCAATGAGAAATTATAAAAGGAAGCACTTGGGAAGAGGAAAGTATTCATTCATTCATACACTCACTCTTTTATGATATTGAAGCCATTGTTGGTTGCATACTTTTTGCTTGTGGAGTAAGATCCCACATGAACCCTAGCTTCGGTGGTGAGAGAACCACTCCTAGCTAGCAGGGCACTCTTCGATAGTGAAAAATCTTCCCTAGTTTGTTAATTTGGAGCTTCTTTTCTTGTCTCATCAAATTTTCAAATCAAAGTTATCAAAGAATTTCAAGGGTTTTGCTCAATGTCGAAGAAAGATTATTTGGTCCATACTTAGGTGCGACCATCTACGGATCATATTATTTCCAACTTTTTGAGGCAAGCTTGGTGAATTCCTGGAGGAGTTTCATTCGATAACTTTGGGCTTTATTTATTTTTAGATCTACTTATTTAGTGTTTGTGGAGAACTGTGTTTTCTAGGGTTTCTAGTTGGAGTTTTTCTGTTTTCCTTAGGTTGGATTTTGAATCGTTATAATTTAAATATATTGTTGTCTAAATTTCTTTTTTAAATTTATAGAGATCATTTCAACGCCTTGTGAATTTTGGAATTTTTGGCAATTTCAGCAATTAAAGAAATAAATAAATAAAATCATATCTAAGAGATAAAAATTATTTCTCTTATTTATGGTTCTACATATTTTCTAAGTTATTTGGAGTTTTTGGGTAGTGTTACAAATTATTTTTCTGAAAAATACAAATTTTTCTTTGTTTTTGCATATTGTTGTCCTAAAAATTAGAATTTCAGTTCTATTCATTGTTATTTTTTGCTCATATATTTTGTGAATATCAAGTGATATCCCACGATGTTTTCTAGGGTTAAGGTTGGAGTTTTATGTTTTCTAGGGATATTTCATTTTACTAAATTATTTATATAATATTGAAAGATATTTCTTACCATAACCTTCCTTCTCTTGTTTCATTTATATATGCCCTTGTTTTAAAGAATGTTTTAGTGTCGAATATTAAATAGGTTTTGCCTCAAATTGTGGCAATAGGTTGTCCCAAAATTTTCCTACCCAACAAGTATCCCAAACCTCTCATGTTCAACATCCTAGGATTCTTACAATCTTTAATGTTATATATCCTCTTTTTAACTTCATCTATTCCAATTGTTTGCTAGTACTCCTCAATTTACACATATTAACTATAATGAAATATGTAATGGATGAATTACAAAATAAAATCAACATTATCTCTACGATCTCATACACCAAATATTGGGTCAATTCTCATGACATACCACTAAACCTCAATACTTGTGAGATTAACAATTTTGGAAACATGCATATGCACCATATATTTGTATGTAAAAGTTAAAACAAGTATATTTATTAATTTTAGCTAACTAAACTCAAGCTTTTTTTGGAAGGGATGTAGTGTTTGTGGCTTTTTATGCCAAAAATGGAAGACACTATTATGCTTTGACCGCTTATCATATGAAATATCAACTTATTCTTTTTCAAATGATTTTATTGCTCTTAAATTTATATTATTTGATCAATGAATATCTTCCCACAACATATGATCATTTTATTCATCTTGCTTCAATTATGTGCACAATGATAAATTATTTTCAAGAAGCCTAAAAGACTATGCACTTGATTGGGTTTATATCTTACTACATGGAACTATCAAATTCTTTCCTCTATTAGTATATGATTCATTAGAGCATTTTTCAATCAATATTGGTCCTAAGGTTACATATACATAGTCAAATCACGTATAACAAGCCTTAAACAAAACAATCAATGGTAATGTACTTAGGTTTAAAACCACGACAATTTTTCAATCAATATTGGTCCCTAAGGTTACATATACATGTCAAATCATGAATAACAAACCTTAAACAAAACAATCAATGGTAATGTGCTTAGGTTTAAAATCCACGATAACCCAAAGGACTTACAAAATATTGTAGAGTGAGATTCAAAGCATATTAATTAATAATTTGTTCTCAATTGTCAAAGAAGGGGTATTCAATGTTTATCCATCTTTCAATGAACTTTGTCATATTGTTGTAGTCAAGTTTCTAGAACCACGTATTCTTGCATATGACACACATGCTACACTTCGCACAAAATTTAAATACAAACCAAGCTCTCAAGTTGCAAGCCACCACAACAACAATAAGAAAATAGTTAATGTTGTCAACTAATGAATGACAACTCTTATGTTACCTCAAAAGTAGCATAGGAAATTTACAAGATTCAAATGAACATCCGTGATGAGTCTTGAAGAAATTAGTTAAGTGCAATACAAGTATTTGGCCACCAATAAGGGATTATGATACTTCAATACCATTACCCAAATATTCTAAAACTAATACATATGGTTATCACAAAACTAATGGGCATTCAACTAATCAATGTATTGATTCAAGGTACATAGTTCAAGATTTTATTGATAGTGGTCATATACATATAGATAACAGAACACCACATGTTACAACTAGAACAACCACTCATAGGGAGGAACCAATTAGTATTAGAAACATATATGCGGGACAAAAACCATAATACAATCATGTGCTAATACAATATTATGTGTACACTTGTATGAGGATTTTTGAAGTACTTGATTTCAAGAAGAAAAATACAATAATTTCAATCATATTTGAGAGGAAGATCTACTTTAAGATGAGTTATACAATGGACCTTTATTCATTTGAGGACTTGTAGAAGGTAAAGAAATACATTGAATATTAATATAAAGTGAAGCTTGATTAAATGTATGCAATCACTTTGTGATATTATGGACCCAAGCCCATCTCGGTGTACACTTAGAGCTATGTTTTGAAATGTACTCCAAAGTGTTTGCTCAATGGGCTTGGGGCTAATGGTGGGAGACAATGAGTTTCACACTCACACCATTGACCAAGGATTTATTCCCACAAACTCTAAGGCACCTCAAAGTGGCCATGGCAACACTTGGAGATAGGAGTTGAGTTTCCCAATGTGGACCACGTGGAACACACTTTTTGATATTATAGACCCAATCCCATCCCTATGTACACTTCTAGTCCTGCCTTAAATTTACTCTTAATTTTGGGGATTGTTGAGTAACATGCAAAAAGGATATTATATAAAACATTTTTTTAATATAATAGAAAGGGTGAGGGACCATCAACTCTCTTTTGCTGATCAAAATAACTAAATGTATGTAAAGAACAATTATTTTATGACTTGGGATTATACTAGTTTATTCTTCTTAAGCTACACCTAGATACAATATTATTGGAGAGAAACCTCTAAAGTGTATTATATTTCCTGCTAGAGTGGGACCATACTAGAGAATACACAATGTGCTACTTGGATGAACATGGATACATCAAATGAGAGTTGTTCTTTGGCAATAAATCAATGTACCAAACAAGGTCATGTCATTACAATTCAGATGGATATGATGCCTTCCAAATCAATACAAAATATTGAAACACCACATAAATAAACATTTAAGCAAACGATTAAATGGTTTCCTAAGACTAAGATGCAACAAAGACAAACATGTATGAACCATGGTCAATCAAAGTACAAATGTAGGATTCAAGACATGTCAAAGTACAAGTTTCACAAGATGTATTTCCAGACAACCTCAATATAGCAATGATGGATATTAAAGTACAAAATACAAATATTATAATTTTGACAATGACGATTTATGATCTACAGAGATATTTCATGTTTGATTTCATAGTAAATATTTGGCCTTGGGGATTACATCTTACAATGATTTTTTTGGATCTCTTACTAGTGTTTATTGTATGCCGGTAAAGAATGGTCTAATAGAAAATCCTCGACTCAGATAATAAATAGGGCATTCTAAATATGCACACAAGAGGATTGTAGGTTGCTAAAGACATCGATCTAGAAAGGTGATAGTCCACACCATATGAAATATATAGGGTTCCAAAGCCTAGATCTATGGCTAGTGTGAATTATTAGGTCTCTGCAGATAGCCCAATGTTCTGGGACATTGTCATTGCTGTTTAATAAAGTATTCTATGCATTTTCACAAAGTAGCCTAAGCATACGTTTGTAACTTTTTCATATTTTTAATGTTACTTTCCAGACAATGCGAATCTCCAAAAATATCTTGCTAAATCCCAAACTGAGTAAGGCCTGGTGATTCCATCAGACTTGACTCAACCAGAAATACAAGAAACTAGGACGAATTTGGACAATATAAATACTATGTAGTTGTATCCAGAAGAATGTTACCAATAAGAATATGATTTTTAACTTCCACTCAAGGCAGCAAAAACTCTGTTCTACATATCCGTTGGCATATCCACAAGAGAGATACAATTTGCAGCACAAAGATTCTTTTTTTGGTTCTTCTGGTCCAGTTTTTAGATGATTTTAAATGAGTTTTTACCAATAATCTGCCCAAGCTTACCGAGTTCCTGCTGATTTTTTTAAACCAACTCAGAGCCCAAGCTTGATAAAATCCACCCAAAACTGATACTGTCCCCTCGGATGAACCATCTACCAAGTTTTCCAAGGATTAGCATCAACTATGCTCATTGATTTATTTACCCCCAAGTGTCAGTTGAGCTGCTGCCCCATTCCCACTCACCCACCCCTGCCCCAGTGTGATTCTAAGTTGTTTGATTGTACTTTCCATCTTCCAGGTATTTGAGGGGTTGTGATATTAATACTTTTTGCAATACGTTTAGCTTATATCTTGGTCAAGATTGAACTGATTTTTAAGGATTGTGTGTTATATTTAAACTTTTATGTGGGGCCTTCAAGATGTAATGAAGTCACATAGCAATACATTGTACAGGAGGTAAATCAGCCATATTCATATAGCATCATACATTATACACATTATACAACCAACATAACAGCAGTTATTTGAGTCCGCCATACTACTTTGCAACTTCTTTCATGGACACTCTATTTCATCCATATTAAGGCGAGGCTTTCCCATGCTGAAGTTTAGAACCCGGGCATTTAAATTATATTTGATCTCTCCAGCTAAAAGCAGTTTCCTTATGTAGTGCTCCACATCTGACCCTATGAGACGAAGCGTGTATTCTGTCAATGGTGCTCCCTGCAAAAATGGGCATATTAAACCATCAGGAAACTGCTGAAAATAGATAACAAAATCCCCTTGTATCAGAAGTTCTGAGACACGGAATTGGTCCAAGGGCATGCAAACTTTGTTTCTAGATTTTTAGTTTTTCTCATGATATGCACAAATTGCACGAAAACACTTTATCTGATTCAGGAAAATAAAGAAGCGTGATCATATGCAAAATCAGCATATTTTAATTGTTTGATGCTAAGTAGCCGATATGTTTTGGATACGGGAGCAGGTACGGAGTATCCGATACGCGGATACGGCAAAAAAAATTTGGCCCCGGATACGGCAGTACAAAAATATATAAAAATTAAAAAATATATAAATTTCAGCCTTCTAAATACATTATATACATTTCTTAAAAAATTAACATTATATACATTTCATATAAATAATTTGTGAACTTATAGGAACCACATTAAAATAAAAACATTAAATTACATTTATATAATAAAAACTAAAAAAACTATAACATAAAATATAAAAACCACATTAAAATAAAAATGTTAAATTAAATTTATATAATAAAATTAAAAAAACTATAACATAAAATTATAAGAAATGAGTTATATTCTATAGACTATAAATTATTAAAAAACTATAATATCTAAATACGAACTGAATATATATCTAAATTATATAAATTATTAAAAAACTATATATCTAAATTATTAAAAATCAAAAGCTATACAAACAAAATAAAATCTTAATGAATAAATACGAACAGGCAAAAAAAAAAAACAATGCAGAAGCGATAGGGCACGATTATATTCACCATTTTAAATGAATTTAATCTGCATTTTACATTCACGATTTTATTCGCCATTTTCGATTCACGATTATATTCTTTTCGATTCACGATTTTCGGTTTTTGATGGTTTTTTGCACTTGGGAGCCAAGTGCGGGAAAGACCACCGTGGAACGTCCGGGCGTTTCCACGGGCTTTCCCGGATGTTTCACAGGGTCGCTCCCGCACCCTCCGCTCCCGCGCCGCTCCAGAAGCGTTTTGAGCACCTTGGGCTGCTGTATCGGTATCTTAGGTTGATGTAGGTAAATCCAGGATTAGGTCAACTCAATTACGAAATAATAAGAAGAAAGAAAAGAAATGGATAAGGTTAAGCATGTGCTAACCTCAAAAATTATAATAATTTTGTAGGAAGCAACAAATGAACGTTCACTTACAGCTTCTCTGAGAGAATAATCTCTCTATGACCAGCAACTAGAATTTGTATATCTACTAAAATCTAAGTTGAGGTGAGGAAAGAAAATTTTCATATTGTATGATATTGCAACTGGTTGCCATCAGTCCTTTCGCTGATGAAAATGAGATTAGAAACATGCAAACTAAATTATAAACAAAAGGAAGATAATGTGCAATGCACTACAGGTGATTGTCTGTCCAGGAAAACAATTTCAATTGACCTTGATACCCCGCCACTAAAATGCATGCAGCATGGAAGTGTATTTCTCTAAGAATTAAGCATATAGAGACTTGCATATAATAGAAAGAAGTAAAATCATTCCAAAATTGCAAAATAGCCACATAGAACAAAATATAAACAACTTTTGGTGCCATACTAAAGAGTCTCAGCAGGGTAAGACTTCAAGATTGCTGCAAATCCTCCAACAAATGTGCAGTAGGCCTGAATTAGGGTACATGTTAACTTTTAAGTCAAAAATTAGAATATTAGCAGACAAAAGAATAGATATTTTCCGAGAATGGCACCTGCATTCAGAGTATGACCATAATGTTACCAACACTCGCATTTTTCAACATGCATTCGTTGTATGGCCCCACAATGGCACCAAGACCTGCACTTTTCAACTTGCATTACCTATTTGACCACAAACTGATTAATCCCATCCACCATCATCCTTGCTGTCTTTTCCAAACACATCATCATTGTGATAAGGGTAGCACTTGTTTCCAAATGCTTGCATAGCCACCTTACACGAGCCTCCATAATAGGAGTTTAAGAAGTGAACACAAATGATTCTGTATCTATATGTACCTTTGTAGTGTAACAAAATGGGAAATGTATATATGTATGGGAATGACTGGTCCATGCATATGTTTTCTAGAAACCATCTTCTTGAAAGGGTTTCATTCAGTATTTCCTTTTGCAAGCATTCTCCCATGGTGCAGTAGTGTGAATGCAAATAAGTCAGCATTTTCTAAATTTGAATTATTGAATGTGTGAGGGAGAGGTCCATACATGTAAGAGATGCAAAATTTAGGAAGTTATGTAAGTTGAGCTGCCTTAAAATGCAAGATCATCAAAAGAGTTCCACCTTTAGACTTTGCATGTAACTTGTCCACGGGATAGCAATGTGATGATTTTCCACATGGTTCATTTGTAATTCATGGAGAATAAAATTTTACTAGAGAAAATTGTTTTCTGTACAAATACCAAGCTAATCCTTTTCCTTTGCGTTCAGCATCCACATTTTGCATTACAAATTTCCTAAATGGCATGCTAAATTTTTGCAGACCAGAAACAAGATCCTCATGAGACAGCCAACTAAAACTGCATCATCACACAATCGGTGATAATATTAAAATTTTAAATCATTTTGTCTCCTTCAGATTCTGCCCCAATCAAGACACAAATACAAGAAAGGTCCTGGTCATGTGAGCTTTTGGCGTGCACCAATCATCTAAATCATTAAAAGATCCCATAATGTAATCAAATCTAACAATAGCTATGAGGAACAAGTATTCTAATTCTGTTATTATAAGGGACAAATAATTTTTTATAAATATATAAGTGGCTAAATCATTAAAAGATCCCATAATGTAATCAAATCTAACAATAGCTATGAGGAACATGTATTCTAATTCTGTTATTATAAGGGACAAATATTTTTTATAAGTATATAAGTGGCCCTTGCGACTCATTTATATGTCTCTATATTTTTGAATAATACTAGTAGGTTAATATATCTAAATAATAAAAGGTAAAATATACAAAACTCTCAAGGCAGAGCTGTGAAAGCCATTTTCTGAGGGGAAAGAAGCAAATAAACAGCACTACAAAGAAGATTACATATCCAAATGAAAGCAAATTTGATGCAGATTTCCAAGGAGAAAGAAGCAAACAAGCAGCACTACAAAGAAAATTACATAGCCAGATGAATGCAAATTTGATGCAGGAGCATCATGGTTCATGTGTAATCTTGCATCACCAAAAATATTTCAATTTTGCTAATAATTGGTGTTTTCACAGGTCTCATTGAGTCGCAGGTTGGAGTGCACTTTATTTAAGGATTATTAATTGCGCTGATAGGATTTCTTTGTTGTCATCCACCACCCACTACAGTGAAAATCGACAGTCTCCATGCTCAATATATGGCAAGAACATCAAGTGATTCCCAACCATCAATGCTCTATGCATGCGGCTCAAGGCAACAAACAGTCAATGCTCTTTTGTTCATTCTACGCACATGGCTCAAGCAACGAAGGGTTTGGTGAGTAGTTTGGTGGTTCTGCATATTTTTGTGGAAATTTTCACTTCTTTCTTACAGTTTGGAGTAGATGTCTGGCTCGCCCTTACTCGTCCTGCACTAAATTTTCGTGCTCTTGGTCATTGCCCGACCTGCACCAACATTTTGCTTCCTCGTCATGACAACTTGTGCTTCACCAACTGCTGTGTTTGGTATGGCATCTTATAGTAATTACTGTCGATATTTGGAGGAGCATTGCAATTTTACACTAAAGAGAGAAAAATGGTAAGCACAAAGGCAGATTCGGGGCCTATGGCCACAGAATAATCCACTGCAAATGCCAGTCCTATTCCATGCCCTTCATATGTCCCTCTACATATGCATAACCATGATTCCCAAACTCAAATGGCCACTTCAAACCCTACAAACCCTAATGCTTCAAATTCTATCCCAACATCCAGAAACCCAAAACCTAACACTACCCCAATCCCTATTCCAATTCTATCCTCCCCCACGGTTTGAACCCCACAATCGGAAGCCTGAGCAGAATTAGTGGTTGATGGTTATTGGTATGGTTTGCACCTTCATTTCACTTATAGGTTATGTTTCGACGTTGGACACGTACTTTGAGGTGACTTAAGTGAAATAAGGTTGTGTGATGCTCCCCTATGGTACTTTATTATTCTATTTCTTCGTTGGGGTAACTTAAGTGTACTTTTGGGCATAGTGGTGATAAAGTAACTTAAGTTATTTTATTATTATGTGGATTTTTCCCAAAGAGGTCAGATTAGGATTCTTTTGGGCCCTTTGTTGCAATGAAAAGTTATAAAAGGAAGCGCTTGGGGAGAAAGGGCATTCATTCATACACTCACTCTTTTATGATATTGAAGCCATTGTTGGTTGCATACTTTTTGCTTGTGGAGTAAGATCCCACAGAACCCTAGCTTCGGTGGTGAGAGATCCACTCCTAGCTAGCAGAGCACTCTTCGGTGGTGAAAGATCCATCCCTAGTTTGCTAATTTGGAGCTTCATTCAAATCAGATTTTCAGATCAAAGTTATCAGAGAATTTCAAGGGTTTGCTTAGTGCGAAGAGAGATTATTTGGTCCATACTTCAACCATCTACAAATCAGATTATTTCCAGCATTTGAGGCAAGCTTGGCGAATTCCCAGAGGAGTTTCATTCAGTTTGGGCTTTATTTATTTTCATATCTACTTACTTAGGGTTTTGCAGCAATGTTTTCTAGGGTTTCTGGTTGGAGTTTTTCAATTTTCCAGTTGGATCTGATTCATTATAATTTAAATATATTGTTGTCCGAATTTCAGAATTTATAAAGATCATTTCAGCTCCTTGTGAATTTTTGGAATTTTTAGGCAGTTTCAACAATTAAAATAAATAAATAAATCAGATCTAAGAGATAAAAATTATTTCTCTTGTTTACTATTCTACATATTTTTCTAAGTTATTTGAAGCTTCTGGGTAGTGTTAGAAATTATTATTCTTGGAAAATACAAATTTTTCTTTGTTTCTGCATATTGTTGTCCTAAAAATCAAAAAATTAGAATTTAATTCGTTGTTATTTTTATATATTTTGTGAATTTCAAGTGATATCCCACAAGGGATATTTCAGTGGTATCAAAGTCGGCTTTCCTCTAGCCTGCGGGGTGGTGACCGCAAAAAGAAGGGCAGAAAATGGGTGACAGTGAAGATCTCAATGTGGATTTAATGAAGAAATTATTCACCAATATGGTTAAACAACAAGAGACAACAAACCTCTATTTGAGCCAACTCACAGAAAAACTATCACAAGGCAGATTTGAGACTCTCAGCGGATAGAGGAGAAAATAGTAATATGGGGCAGCAGGCTCAAAGAGGTGAAAGTGGAAATTCAAGGCAGCGATCTCCCGCTCTTTTACCAAGCCTTTGGGACTTCAAGAGCCCTCTTTCTTGAAGGATCCGGAAGCTTCACAGGTGGGGCAGCCAACAGAAGTATTTGATGAGGAATCTTGTTGGGAGAAGTACCAATCTTTGAGTGAGGGTTTCCGGAGAACATGCCATTCCCAGAGTATTGTAGGATGAAGATTGGTAGCTAGGCCCAAGAGAGACCATCAGACGCAGGTGCCTGAGTTACAAAGGAGATTGGGACAGATTTCCATTCCACACTTCGATGGTTCTAAGAAGTGTACAACGCAATCATGGATTCAGAAGTTGAAGACATACTTTGACTTGAATCCCATGCGCGAAGAGGATGCAATTAAATTTGCAATCCTACATCTTGAGGGAGATGCACATGACTGGTGGCATCATGGTCTTATTACACAGGGGCACATGCATATTGATACATATGCAAAGTTTACATAGAGATTGATGAGTAGGTTTGACAGAGGGATCCTGACAGGTTCTTCAGAGAGTTGACTCACTTGAGGCAGACAAGTTCTTTGGACGGTTACATTGCAGATTTTCAGAGGCTTTCGGTTATGGTTCCTGATGTTTCAGAGATGAGATTGACTTCTCTCTTCATAGCGGGTTTGGCAGATGCACTAATAGGGTTTGTGAAGGCATTTGAGCCTTCTTCATTGCATGATGCTATTAGGAGAGCCCAGGATTTGGAGTTAGCCACTCCAAAGTTGAGGTTTCCACCTCGAGTTCAGCAAAAGGAACCTCCATCTAGACCGGATGAGCTTCAGCAAAAGGAGCCTACACCTAGGCAGGATGTGGCTAAGAAGCCATTCACTTCCCAAGAGCTTAGAGATGAGTTGAGGCGAAAGAAACTATGTTTCGATTGTCGTACACCTTGGGCTCTAGGGCATGATTGCACAGGAAAGGAAAGGCCCAATTCATTGAGGTCTTTGAAGAGTGAGGGTGACAAAGATGAGGAGTTAGAGACCCACGAGATGGATGATGGAGATGGAGTTGCACGTGGATATACTTGATGTGGAGCAAGAGGCGAGATGATCTTCTATTACTGTAGATGCCTTCACGATCTCTTGGGGTGCTTTGATGATGAGGATGAGATACATGGGTATACCATGTGTGATGTTCATTCTCATTATAGACCTCCAGCACTGATAGAGACCTCATATTGTTGAGAGAGGTTCATATGGCATGGGAGAGGGAGGATATCCTCGAGGTTTATCTTTGAGAGATGTGCGATTTTTCAGATCTATGATGATGTGATTGACTTTGAGGACAACTACTACACAGTCCTCATGATGCTTGACGAGTCACTTCAGGATGAGGTTTGAGGAGTTTGTGAGGTGTATGGGATACCCATGGTTTGCCATTTTGTTGTGTATGGTGATTGTTATTCTACTAGATTCACATTATGAGCTTATGTTGGGCATGGACTATGTAGAGTTGATATTGTCGGTTGACCGTTTACTTGGAGTCTTGGGATTTTTCCCCACAGACACATTGAGACACATTATGAGGAGCCTTGCTCTCACACGAGTGTGGGTCATGTGGGAGAGTTGGCACACTTAGTGCTTATACAGGTTGTTTCACAGGTTGATCCAGGGGATGCTATAGGGTTCAGAGTGGACTTTCGTACCCATGGGTTGACTGAAAAGCAATGATTGTGAGTGATCACATGATGGCAACTTCACATTGGCAGGGGCCTTTGGAAATTTCATACCACCAATGGAGAGTTGGTGTGGACATCATACTACTTCAGGGGCAGCATTGCTTCTCTACTCGGCATGGAGAGCATGATGATTACATAAGGTGTCTTGGTTACTTTGGATCACACCGATCTTTGATTGACTGTAGGGTGAGGTGGAGAAACTTACTTTGTGGTATTTAGCTTTTGTAGCATGACAGGATAATGCTTGGGGTCAAGCATTTCTGGGAGGGAGGACTATAATGTCCCCATTTCCGAGCAGATGGCCTAGGAGGCTTTTCATTCGTCTTAGCCTTGGTCATGCCCAAGGGGCTAGTGACGTTGATGGTTATTGGGTATGGTTTGCACCTTCATTTCACTTATAGGTTATGTTTTGATGTTGGACACATACTTTGAGGTGACTTAAGTGAAATAAGGTTGTGTGATGCTCCCCTATGGTACTTTATTATTCTATTTCTTCGTTGGGGTAACTTAAGTGTACTTTTGGGCATAGTGGTGATAAAGTAACTTAAGTTATTTTATTATTATGTGGATTTTTCCCCAAGGAGGTCGATTAGGATTCTTTTGGGCCCTTTGTTGCAATGAAAAGTTATAAAAGGAAGCGCTTGGGGAGAAAGGGGCATTCATTCATACACACTCATTTTCATGATATTGAAGCCATTGTTGGTTGCATACTTTTTGCTTGTGGAGTAAGATCCCACAGGAACCCTAGCTTCGTTGTGAGAGATCCACTCCTAGCTAGCAGAGCACTCTTCGGTGGTGAGAGATCCTCCCTAGTTTGCTAATTTGGAGCTTCATTCAAATCAGATTTTCATATCAAGTTATCAGAGAATTTCAAGGGTTTGCTCAATGGTCGTGAGAGAGATTATTTGGTCCATACTTCAGCCATCTACAAATCAGATTATTTCCAACGTTTGAGGCAAGCTTGGCGAATTCCTAGGAGGAGTTTCATTCAGTTTGGGCTTTATTTATTTTCAGATCTACTTAGGGTTTTGCAGTAGTGTTTTCTAGGGTTTCTAGTTGGAATTTTTAATTTTCTCAGGTTGGATCTGATTCGTTATAATTTAAATATATTGTTGTCTGAATTTCAGAATTTATAAAGATCATTTCAGCTCCTTGTGAATTTTTGGAATTTTTAGGCAGTTTCAGCAGTTAAAATAAATAAATAAAATCAGATCTGAGAGATAAAAATTATTTCTCTTGTTTACTGTTCTACATATTTTTCTAAGTTATTTGAAGCTTCTGGGTAGTGTTAGAAATTATTATTCTGGAAAATACAAAAATTTCTTTATTTCTGCATATTGCTGTCATAAAAATCAGAATTCAGTTCGCTGTTATTTTATACATATTTTGTGAATTTCAAGTAATATCCCACAAGGGATATTTCAAATACACTAAGCCTGCACCGATGCCAAGATACTCAATGCCCATCTCGCTGGCGGGCAGGGATTTGATAGCGTGTACTCAGACTGGTTCGGGCAATTTATTTATTTGAAATGTTTGTAAACAAGTTTACATTTCAGCTACAGTAATTCCTTTTATTTATTTCAATCGTTTGTAAACTAGTTTACATTTCAGCTAGGTCATATCTTTTGTTATCATTCTAGGTCAAATTTGTTGGGTCATTATATAATATTATGCAACTGCATAACTGAGTTAATCAATCTTCAGTAGATACAAGAATTTACATTCCAGTTCCAGTATTTAAGTTAGATTGATCTCGTTGGTGTAGACTGACTTTGTCATAGTATATTAGTAGCAACTGCAAATCTAATTTCTGTGCTACATATAAATAACCATTTACACTTAGTTACTGGCACATCTTTTGTTTGTTTAATTAGGTCAAATATGTAAGGGGTGGATTTGGAGTTATATTATATAATTGTAGAAGTCAATTAATCAATCTTATTAGCATTGGGCCTCAATTTAAAAATCTTATTACAATCTTTTAGGAATGCATTATACTGTGCAAGATGGACAAGAAAGATGAGTTTCAAATTTGTATATAACCATTTGGAACTGGGAACTGTATCTCTCTATTATTATTATAGTTTTTGTATTGAGACATGCCATGTGATACACGTCTTGAGAATGCATCCTATTTTTCAATATTTTGAACATCTACAGATCTATTTCAGGAATCAGACCTTTTCTGGAGTTTAAGTTCAGATCCCAGCATTTATAGAGGCAAGTAATTTGATTTACTGTCGGTAGCAGATTTCAGCACTCAAATTCAATACATTCTGCCAGATTAAAGGTGCAGAAATTTTTCCAACTACAAAACAACACATTTTGGTTATGAGCATAACACTTATCCTCAAGAAAACAGTGGTTTTCACTATCATGTTTGCTATTGTCATGCATGAAGGCCTCTTCAACATTGCAACCATCACCGAAAGTTAGGTTTAAGTTTCTTTTTGTGAAAAGAACTAGACATTGCTGATTATTGAATATCATTGCATGGCCGACTTCTGGAGTTTTTCAAGGCTTGAACAATTTGAATAACTTCTTTGCAGGCTTCCTTGCTTCTTATTTCTTGGAGCACCTATTGCATTGCTAACATTTCTTTTTCTCATTTCATTAATCTTTTAATAGAGCATTGCTCCTTCCTCCCCTTTTCCTTTTATTCAGATGCCAGGATGTAGAAGAAGTAAACAGAAAAATAAATGGAAGAAAACACCTTCCACTCAAACAAGCCATGAAGTTGCTTCAGCTTCGCCCTCCTCAGTTCTTCAGCATTTACTGCACTCCTTGGACACAACCATTATGCTTTTCAGGATTGCATATGGATGTCATTAAACTTACTTATAGGCATCTTTTCACAAGTTCGGAAACTTGGTCAAAATAGCCCAAACCTGTAAACTTGCTCTTTAAGTACAAGTGCCATAAACCAACAATACCCTTCTCTAATAATCCATTGCTGCTTTAACAGTTCCTTCACACGGTGTTGTTCTCTAGCATCATCGTTTTCCTCTCTTGTGTCACCCTATCAGAGTTACCATTGGACCTTTGGGTACAATTGCTAGTCCTTATTAATGGTCACTTAAGCCTTATTGGCTTGGGTCGCATTATTCCCACATTGGGGACCACATTTGAAAACCCAAACATGTAGTATTAAGTGTTTAGAGCTCGAGACACATTTATCTTCTAACACTTAATTGTGTATGGGGTCTCTATATATGTGCTTAAAGCTGGCAGGGGGTCACAATGCGGCTTAACACTTTAGTAAGTGTTTAAGCGACCTCAAGTGGTCACAAAGCTTTGCCAACACTTAAAAGTGTTTTGGCAGTCTCGAATTCAAGGCGGTCTCAAAGCTTAAAACTTTCAAAGTTCTCAAAAGATCTATTCACTACAGTAACTAGCGCATGCGAACAGGGCTTAAGTGGAGATCACAGACTTGCAGAGCTATTTTCTCACATTTTACCAAGTAATTCTAGGAGACCTATAGCTCAATGAAAAGAGCAGGAGCAGAGCTATTATTTGGGTGTGGATTTGGTCACTTTTTGTGGTATGTCTGGGATATGTCTGGGATGCAAGACGCGCCTGAACTTTCTGAGGGCCATTTCTTGCCATTTGAGTCACAGGAAACACCAATCCGGCATTTTAGAGCTCACGGAGGTTATCTAATCGTCTCAAATGCATACCGGCATGAAAAAGGTCTCTTTTCTGTTAGGGGACTTGTTATGGTGAATTCAACACAGGAACGCACCCCTGATTTCTTGGGGAAATCATTTGGGTGGTTGAAGCACATGGATTGCTTGTTTGTGAATGGGGCACTGTCTCTATAAATCACACTGATAGCTCTTGAAGCAGGCTTGGCCTTCTACAGAAGAAATTGGGCTCGGTTGTTTTTATGATTGCAGAACCTATTATGGTTTGATGAAAGTTTGCAAAGCCCTGAACAGACTGCATAGAGTCTTAGAAAAACCTGTAGAGTGTTTAGAAGTTTCCGAAGCTTTGTTTTGAGCTAGAGTGTGTTGTGCAGAGTCTGCACTAGATTTTAAAAGAGTCCTTTGAGACGATTGTGAGTTGTAAAGCCCTTTGAGGCTATGAAATTGTGTGTCATGAGCTGTAATGCCCTGTTGAGGCTTGTTAATAAATAAAGATAGAATTTGTGTGTTATTCCGTTGTGGTTGCCTCTCAAACCACAAGGTGAGGCTCTCATTCACTTGGGACACTCAACCTTGACTGCATCAAGTGGTATCGTAGCTAGAGAATGCTCTTGGGGAATGAGAAATAAAGCATGAAGTAATTGTGAGAAGCTTGTAGCAGCTAGAGCACAGCAGGAGAAGATTGTATATGTGCAACAAAGTAGGTGAGAGTGAAAAAGAAGCTAAGAGAGTGTGAAAAGCTCATTGAAGATTGTGTGCGGGTTTTAAAGTCCAGCAGATGTGAAGAAAGAGTGCAGAAGTTTAAAAAGCTCTGTTGAAGCTGAGTTGCAGGTTTTGAAGTCCTGTAGAGGTGTCAAGAAACAAGTGAAAGTGTGTATGAGCAATTTACAGCTCATAGAGGATTGTTGCAGGTTGGAGGAGCGCTGCAAGCATTGTGGAAGTGCTAGAAGTGTTGGGTATTGAAAAAGAGATGGAAGAAGTGAAATAGCTTGTGAGAGTTGCAGGCTATGCAAGAGGAGTCCTGCCATTGATAGAAAGCATTGAAGGAGTGTAAGACTCTATTTTGAGTCCAAAAACGGGTTGTGAAAGAAAGCACGTGATTTGTCAGCTGTGAAAGAGAAGTTTGCAGAGAAAGTGAGTGTGAAGAAGTGTCAAAAGGTCAAGTGTGAAAGAGAACTTGAATGAGACAGAGAGAGGAGTCAGGCTGTGGAAAAGAAGTTTGAGAAATTGAATGCAAGTTATGTAAGAGGAGCTTGCTTGGTGAGGGAAGAGAGAGATGAAGTTCTCCAAGAGACAACAAAGTACTGTTCTAAAGAGCAGGAGTAAAGAGGCCTTGAGAGAGCCCAAAAGAAGGAAAAGGAGAGTCTGAAAGAGATGGCATCAATGTACTGTCAATAAGAAGTGAAAGTTGAGGAGCAAATGAATTAACTTTGAAAGTTACTGGAGCTGAGAAGCATGGTGGTAGACATGCTAATGAGACTAAGGAAAGAAGAGAAGATGAGGAAGAAAGGTACACCTATGGGGCCCAAAGGAGAGTACAAGTTGATGAAGAGAGAATTGGGGAAGGTATGCAACCTTCAAGACATCCTTGAGGCTGCATTTGAAGCCATGATGAGTGAGGAGGATGAGTGTGAAAAGGAAGTGATATGTAATCACCCCAAGGAAGGTGAGATGGTAGATAGTAGTGCATCTGCAGAGTGGTCAAACTTTGGGCAGCCAAAAGAGTGAATGGATGTGAAGAAGACCTCTTGAGAGAGGATAGTGGTGAAGAGAAGATTTGTGAAGAAGAATGCAGCCATTTAAAAGAGGTTGCACACAGAATTGAAGGTGTGGGAAAAGACCACATGCAGATGAATGATGGCAGAAGGGGTGTGTCTGGAGACACTCCATGTGAAGAAGAAGAAAACAGTCATGTTGACTCAAGAGAGAGAAGAAATGGGAAATCAGGGTCCCAGATTTGATAAAGAGGAAGGAGAACAAGATTACCTCTTTTTGAAGGAAGAACTAAGAGTGACTGAGGAGTTAATTGATCCTCACATTAGCACAGTAGAAGTGGTTGCAAGCATAAAAGGACTACGACATATGAGAGAAGTGTCACAGATGAAGTGAAGATGGAGAACCTCATTGTGGAGGATAGAGAAGAAAGAGAGGAGCTGAACATAATATCAGCCCATGAGAGCAGAGAGGGCCTCATTTTGAAATAAGCCACGGTGAATCATGAGGTGGAACAAGAAGTGCAACTTAGACCACTTGAAAGAGCTCTAGAAGGAGCCAAGAAGAAAATGAGTAGAAGAGAAACATGTTTCTTTGCAGACATGAGAAAGGAAGAGCTGTAGAGAAGTAAGGAAATTCTCATTTTGGAGGATGAAGTGAGTGAGAAGAGTCTGCAGAAGTAGAGATGAAGATTGCCTCTTGGAAGGCTTAAGGAAAGTGCGAAGAGTGAAGGAAACCTTATTTTGGAGGATGAATGATGAGGAATGTCTGCAGTTGCAGCAGGAGGTAGAATGTCTCTTTAAAGGCATTACAGAAGAGAAAATGAAGGAAGGAAGAAGCACAACACTGGAGGAAGAAATGCTTGTGAAGAAAGTACTTGAAGGGGCTATTTAGCCTCAAATTTGTTATTGGAAGTGTGTTTTGTGTTGTGCATGTGCAGGGAATAAAAAGGAGCACAAAGCACTTTTAAAAGTGCATAAGAACAAAGAGATGAGTCGCTGAGAAGCTGAGGAGAAGTGAAGGAGAAGCTGAGCTATTTGAGCTCACAAGAGTTGAAGAGAAGGAAGAACATAATAAAGTGCTCAAGAATGAAGGCAAGGGGTTACTTAGAGAACTCATGAAGAGAGATGGAAGTGAGTCAGTTGAACTCATAAATTTTGTTGCAGCTGAGTGTGTGAGTGAGTCAGTTTTGAGTCTCATGAATGTGAAGAGATGGATGAATGTTGAAGAGGTAGAGGATGACAGGGCTGCTGATATAGCCTTCAAAAGAGCTGATATAGAGCTATTTACACTCTTAAAACTTGCAGAAGAAGAAAACAGAGAGGAAGAGCTACTTTGGGAGCTCATGAGAAAAGAAATGGAGCCATTTGAGCTCTTAAATGATGCAGAGATGAGAAGAAAAGAGGTTGCAGCAGTTAGTGCAAAAAAGCTACAAGTGACAAGTCACCAAAGCCATGAAGGCTTTTGGTGGAGGTGGATGGATACAAGTGGGTTTCAACCCATGCAAACAAGCAAATGGTATTTGAGAACCATTTGGAGGCACTTGATTTATGAATATAGGCATAGATTCATAGATGCAAAAAGAAGAGTGAAGGAAAGAGGAAAGAAGAAGAAATGGTGTTTGAAATCCATTTGGATGAAGAGAAAAAGAAGGGTTGAAAGATCAACCAAAAGTTGGAAATGAAGAAAGCGTAAAGAATCAGCTAAAACCCAGGTTTGTTGTATAAAGGAGCCTTGGTTATCAATATTCGCAACCAAAAGAGTGGTTATACCACTTACTGAGTCTATTTGAGCAAAAGCTCAAATTCTCTTACAAAATAAAGTCTGATGCAAGGGCATCCTAATTCATGTGTGATCTTGCATCACCAAAAGTAATTCAATTTCTCTAATAATTGGTGTTTTCACGGGTCTTATCTATTCACAAATTGAAGAGTTCATGATACAGGGTGAAACCCCTTTTGATCACAATTGGTTCAAATCAAAGGTTGGAGCGCACCTTAATCAATGATTAATAATCCTTATCCAAGGTCACTAAAGCCTTATTGGCTTGGGTCACATTAATCCCACGTTGGGGATCACATTTGAAAACTCAAACACTTAATATAAAGTGTTTAGGGCTCGGTCACATTTATCTCTTAACACTTAATTGTGTAGAGGGTCTCAAAATATGTGCTATGTTATCGGATTCTTCTACAGAGGAGGCAGGATATGGGTGTGATTTGTACTGGAGTGCCACTGGCCAAGGTACCACAGTAGACCTACAAATATGTATGGATTCATCCCAAGACGAATCCAAGTGTATCCACAGGTCTGCTGTAGTACCCTGGTCATACCAGGAAAATCCATACTCCAATGGATATTTTTTATTTTCTAACTTTAAAAAAGTCAACTATGGACTTCAAAAAACAATAAAAATTTGAATAGAGTTTAGGAGAAACCCTAAAAGCAACTTTCACACTCATTTTATCAAAAGCAAACAACAACACATTTACCTCTCATTGCATTTTTACATCTCATTGCACATTTGCTCTCTCACCTTCATTTCTTCTATTGCTTAGGGCTGAAACTTCTTTATTTTGCTAATCCTACACAACTACAAACGTGCATTTGCTGCCAAGGAGTTTAAAGAGCTTGCAACAAAGAAGATTGTTGATTTAAGGTAAGTTTTGTAGTTCTTTTTTTGTTTAAAAACTTCCACATGTTTTGTAAGTTTTGTAGCTAGTTTTTACTTCTTTTTTGTTATTTTTTTAAACATTCTTTCAACAAATGCCCAAATGCCTTAAATTTTAATAGCAGTATTATTATTATTTTTTAACCAGGGCTATAGGAATTTGCTAGAATGTCTGCCTTTGCAAGTGGTAGTTCTATGGGCCAAGGGGCAGCCTCAAAACCAATGCTTCCTTGCCTCTTTGGAAGTATGTAACGATTTTAGAATAGGTGCCAAATGGAGGGTGTTACATTTGGGTTTGTTTAGAGTGTAAGGTCAGATATAACAGCTCGTATAGTCGGGTGAAAGCCCACTTGTGTGTGATTCCTAATGTTGGAATCTTAGCTTGCCCTAGGCCAAGCATAGGTGGAAAGCCGGAAAGGGCTTGCCACGTGCAAAGATCATCAATACATCAAAGCGAAAGAAGAAGCAAATGCCATAGTTACCCAAAAATTGAAGCATCCTTTGGCAAAGAAAGGATCTAGATCTACCAGGCCACTTGTTGCTCCATCTCATGTCATGACCCCATCACACCCATTTATTGCTACACCCCTTGTGGCCGCATGAAGAAGAGGATTCACCTGAAAGTCACAAAAGAACAAAAGGTGTAGGCCCATTGGAAAAGGCATTCCAAATGAGTCCAGGACATAGCAAAGTAGAACATTGCATGTTGTGTTACGCATGTGGGCTGCCATTTAATGTTGTTAGATCACCATACGTGAGAGATGGTGAAATCTATCAATGAAGCCCCTAAAGGGTTCACTGGCCCAAAGGTATGAAAAGGTGTGGACCACATTGTTGGCAAAAGAAAGAAAACATGTTGAAGATTCATTGCAGCCCATTAAGAATTCATGGGTCGAAATAGGGATGGCCATCATTTTCAATGGATGAAAAATATACAACAAATAGGCCATTGATTAATGTGGTCATAATGTGCCCTAAAGGGGCAATGTTTTTGAGGGTCGTTGATTGTGAGGGGGCAAGTGAAGGATGCACAATTCATTGCAGGCATCCTAATAGAGTCCATTGAGGCAATGGGCCTCAAAACGTTGTCCAAGTTATAACAAACAACACAAAAATTCAACTGGTCCGGGCATGTTGGTTGAGGCAAGGTATGGGCACATATTTTGGACACCTTGTGCCGTTCATTCTCTCAACCTTATGTGGCAAAAATTGGGCACCAAAATTGATTGGATCAAACAAGTCTATGAGGTGAGCAAGATCCAAATGCTAATAACCAACCATCACATGTCCCAAGGCATCTTTAGGTTTTTCTCGAAGTTGTAGCTATTAAAGGTAATCTATTTTTAACTTTTTTTTAATCATTCATGAATCATGTATAATTTTAAATTTAATTTAGTTTTGTGATTTGTAATTTGTAGAATTTTGGTTTTGCACTTTTTTTAATTTATAGGTTGTTAAGACTTGGTTTGCCTCACACACACTCGTCTTAAGACGACTTGTCAAGGTGTGTGAGGCATTGAGTAGCATAGTTATCAACCACCTTTGGAGTGTATGGAGGCATTCAAATATTGAGAGGGTCACAAAGGTGAAAGGGTTGATCCTGGATGATGGGTGGTGGGATCGTGTGGAGTATTTGCTCAATTTTATCAAGCCCATATTGAGTATGCTAAGATTTGTTGATATGAATAATCCATGTATGGGAGAGGTATATGATGGAATCAACTCAATGATTGAGAAGATTAAATCCATCATAAATGCCAAAGAGCAAGATCCTACAGAGAGGTTCTTCAAGGAAGTGCACTCAATACTCATTGATATGGTGGAACAAAATGACCACCCCATTGCATCTTCTTGCTTTTGCCTTGAATCTCAAATACTATAGTGTGGAGATCCTTTCTTTTCCCAAGGGGTCCTACCATATAGGGGTATTGAGATTAGTGAGGGTATAAGGCAGCATTCTCTAGACTCTTTCCCAATCCAAAAGTAGAAGTTATGGGAGAGTTTGGGCTTTTCATGACATGCACAGTCACTCCCTTAGCATTGTTCATGACAAGTACAAGAAGGATGCTCATATGTGGTGGTGCCTCCATGGGCAAGCAACCCCCACCTCCAACCACTTGCAATAAAAATCCTATCACAAGATTTTTTTTTAACTCTCTACCTTTTTCTTCAATATTTTGTTTTGATTTTTACTTTTATAAATTTTAATTGACTTTGTGGCTTGTCAAAATAGGTTGCAAGCTCCTCTTCAGCTAGGCAAACTAGGGTACATACACCTTTATCCACTCAGTTAAGCACAACAAGCTAGCACTAAAAAGGTGAAGGATTTGGTTTATGACTCTATGTGCATTCCAACTTGTGCCTTCTAACACACAGGCAGGAAGAATACAAGCAAGGGGCAACAATGTGCTAGGACATTGACCTAGAGACTCTGACATGGCCCACCTTACACTACTTGATATGGATCTAGCCAATTCTTAAGGAGCTAGTGGGAGAGGCACTGCTACTGCCTGTGGTTCTAACGAACCACATGATGTTGTCAATGAAGACATTCAAGTCGATTATGAATATAATGATTAATGAATATGTTGATTTGTCTTGATTTTTGTGTATTCATTGTAACATTTGGATTTTGCACTATATACTTGTTCTAAGACTAAACTAAGTTCAACCACTAAATATCATGGCATTTAGCATTGAATTATGATATTATCAGTATGGTTTGTGGTAATTTAACTTATTTTCAGATATATTGTTTATTTTATGCATAATATGTGGTTAATTTTGCTTATTTGGCTGTATTTTTTATATTATGTGTGTGTACGGCCATATCCAAAAACATATTTGAGGCACACAAAAAATAGTTGTTCTGGCATATCCAATTCTTCATACCCATACACATACCCAAAACGAATCAGCTACATAGCATATGTGCCTAAAGCTAGCACCTAGGTCACAATGCAGCTTAACACTTTGATTAGTGTTTAAGTGGTCTCTAAGTGGTCACAAAGTTTTGGCAGTCTTGAGTCCGAAGGCAGTCTCAAAGCTTAAAGCTTTCAAAGTTCTCGAAAGATCAATTCAACATAATAACTAGGGCAAACGAACAGTGCTTAATTGGAGATCACAGGTTCGCAAGCTATTTTCTCAAGTTTTATTGAGTCATTCTGGGAAATCTATAACTTGTTGGAAAGAGCGGGAGGAACACTATAATTTGGGAGTGGATTTGATCACTTATGTGGCACGTGTGGGACAGAGGACACACTTGAACTTTGTGAGGGCCATTTGTGTCATGGGCAACACCAATCAACATTTTAGAGCTCAAAGTGGTTATCTAATTGTCTCAAATGCATACCAGCATGACAGAAGGTCTCTATTCTGTTGGGGGCTCATTATGGTGAATTTAAAACAGAGAACACATCCCTGATTTCCTGGGAAAACCATTTGGGCAGTTGAAGCACATCGGTTGCTTGTTTGTGGATAGCAGTGTCTCCATAAATCACGGTGATAGTTCTTGAAGCAGGTTTGGCCTTCTACAGAAGAATATATAGGTCACAGGATTAGGCAACGTTGTTTCTATGATTGCAGAACTTGTTATCATTTAAAGAAAGTCTGCAAAGAAACACCTGTAGAGTGTTTAGAAGTGTTCTGAAGCTCTGTTTTGAGAGGGTCACTTGGAGCCAAGGGGCACGGATTGGTTTGCTTGAGCATGTTGATTAGCCTCTGGAGTACCTTGCATTCAGTGATCCATTTCAGCATGAGTGCATGCTTGCCTCTTTGAAGAAGGCTGAAAATACCACCGAAACAAACTTTATCACTCCATTTTGAAACTATATCGAGCCAAATCAAGGTAAAACAGGGTTTTGATTCTCTATTTTTTATGTTGCTGCTCACCCAGATTGACTAGGAGGGAAATGCATTTATCCATGTTTGTTATGGTTTAGTCTTGTTGTCACCTAACTTGCAAAATCTCGAAAATTTGACGAGTCATGGGAAAATCTTCTTGTTATGGTCATTGTTTCCCCCTTGCCAGGCCTTATAGTCCAAAAAGTTAGCTAAATTTTACAAGTTTTGGGGCAAAACAGGGCAAATCAGTCTTTTGGGGAACAAGTGGAATTGTTCCTCCGTTCCACCTGTTCCCCGCTTTATTGACTTTACCGATGGGCTATTAGCTTTAAGAGGCAGCGAATCGGCGTTTGAAAGGAACTAAGGAGCAGTTCCAATGTTCCTCAGGTTCCCCTTAAGTCCGATTCAGACGACATGTAGATGGTTGAAATCAGGACATTGTAATCGATGAATTCAATGATCTTTGGAACTCCTGGAACAATTCTTTCGTGCCTTGTGTTCACCAAAACCCTGTCTTTGCCGAACTCAACAGCGAAACAGTGGCGTCGGTTATGTCGACCCTCCGCAAAACTCCTGGAATGGTTCTACTATTCCCATTGTGTCTCGCTTCTCGCCTTACCCGATAAGCCGACAGAAAGAACAAGGTACAAAAGGTTGCAGGAGTTGGATTAAATCAACTATTACGGGAACTGGATGCCATGGCTCTACTATTGTTTGAAGGCCCATGTTCCCTTGTCCTCTTGTGCTTCAAAACTCCGTTTGGGCCTTACCCGAAACTCTCAATTTTGGCCAACAAAGGAACAAGGTTGCAGTTAAATTTTTAAAATAGTGCTAAAATGATGTATTTATGCCCAATTATTATTTTTAACACAGAAATTGTTCCAAGGTCAAAAGTGTTCCCATCATGCCCAAAAACTCTTTTTGAAAATGCCTAGCTTCAAATACAAAGGCGTTGGATGAAAAGTCGGTGTTTGAAGGCACTATTGTTGAATACAAAATAATGTTCCCTTGTCCTCTTGTGCTCAAACTCCGTCTGGGCCAACTGTAACTTTGCAAATTTTCATCAGAAACTCTCAATTTTGTTGATGTAAGAAGAGGACAATTTTTGTAATATCAAGGTTTCATAACTTAGTAAATTTTTTTTCTTAAAAATAGTGCTCCTTCAAAATGATGTATTTATGCCAAATTGATGTATTTTTAACTCAATTTATGTAGCCAAGGTCAAAATGTGAGTTTAAGAGAAAGAGTAGTTCAAATAACTACTTTACATGTTTCAACAATATATTATTATATTTTTTGTTATACCCGTAATTATTTTGGGTTCTTTGTTGTACCCACTTCTATTTATTAGGAAGTACAATGTGCCTTTTCATTTGGCATCGGCTTCATTTTGTAATTGACTTGGTATTGGCAGTAAATATCGATGCTATTGTTTTGATGCCGGCAGATTGGATGTAAGAGCAACATATTGTTACGAATACAAAAGAATTTATCCTTTTGGAAAATTCTCTCCTAAGTCAATCTCCTTTCCTCTTCATTTGTTCTCATCTTGTGCCATTTTCATATTTTTGAAGTGTGGAACTTTGCATTACCTTTCTCATTGGTGATCAGGAATCATTGAACTTTGTGTTGATGTATATCTATTTAGGAGGACAACATTCTTGGCGATGTAATATGTGAATGTCTGCATTCTGAAATCTCACTTAACATGCAATAGTAACGATAAACCATGTTTTATTATCTCAAATTGTTGTTTCTTAGTCCCTCATTCCTTTCATCCCTGCACAATCTTCTTCTTGTTTTGATCTCTATTTTGTTGTATTCATTCCCATCATTCTTAACATGATGAAGTTGGTATCCTCATACAGGGTTTTGGCTGAAAACTAGTTGTTACAATTGTAAAGATTGTAGGAACAATTTTGCTTGGGAATCAAAGGGAACCTCCCCATCAAAGAGGAGGGATTGTTGTCCCCATATAGATTTAGCAAAATTCTCAAATTGGCTTTGTCTCACAAACAAACTATTTGGATCAACAAATTTTCTTGCACAACAAATTGTTCAAAGTTGTGAACTTTATATACCATACATTTCTATGTTCTCACCCATGGCCTTAAGAGTTTTGTCCATGTTAATTTTAATAGACAAATTGAAAATCAATCCAAGATTGGAAGACTTGAGAGAAATGGGATTATTTAGAGCAGGGTTTGTGGAGCAGGGATAGGCCTTTCAAACAGGTGGAATATTGACAGTAGTGAAGGCACTTTCCTAGAGGGTCATGAGTTCTCAAGGATTCGGTATCTGGGCCTCAACCAGAAAACTTTAGCTCACCCTTCAAAAAAAATGATGGAGTTTTTCTGTCATTAGGCTTATCAAGATGACCCATATTGCTTAAGAGATATTCATCTGATTAATGGATTTTTTCTCTTGTAGTATGTGTTGTGTGTGTGAGGTGTTTTTATTTTTGCTAATTGAGGACGATGATTCTTTTCAATTTCTATTTAAAACATGCAGTAGAGGACACTTACTCTTTCCATTTTCTCTTTTCATATTTGTTATCAATTGCAAAAATGATGAGCTGTTGAGGTTGTTGGCTGCTATATCACTCCGATCATGAGCACGCACAGGCGGCACTAGGATTGATTGTTTTTCTCCCATGTTTGCACTAATAGTACTCTCTATATTGTTTTCATCATTTTATGATTATCTACCATTGTTAGGGAAAAAGGTTGTCTTTTTAATATTAGCCAAACATGAAAACCCATATTCTTGATATTGTCTACTAGGGAGCCTTATTTCATTTAAGAAATTGTTTGTTGTGTTGCATTTGTTTTCTTACCAGACTCCTTCCATTTCTCATTGCACATTAAAAGTGTATCGACATGAAGAGAGGGAGCGTCACTAATTTAACCTTCTTTGATGTTTTGCATAAAATTATTTGCCAAATCGCCTCTTTGAATGATAGAACAAACTACACTGAGGATTGGTGATTTCTTCTGTGAAATTGATGATGTGACTTTCGGGTTATGAGTTAGAATTCGATCCGGCCTCAGCTTACGTAGTCACCCTTTAAATAATCAATTCTTCAAGATGACCCATGAAAATTCCTAATTTGAGCAAGCTTCATCTGTAACTTTGCTATTGCTTAACTCCATTAAGGAAACTGAGAGAAAAATGATGGGCAAAAACTCTCTATATTGTTTTCTCTGTGAAAATTGTTAGGGAAAAAGGTTGTATTGTTGTTTGTTGTTGCAAACAAATCTGCCATCTTTTGATGGTGTATATTGTGATAACCATAGCCATACTTCGGCAATGAAAACAAATGAATGTGGAGGGAGAAGGCTTGGGTATTTGGTGAGAATACAACGAAGGTGACAAGGTGCTGAGAAAATTATGTAGGTTTGCATGAAACGTGCCACCTAAGGAAAAAAAAAGCAAATACGAAAAGTATTGGTGATGATGCGCCTAAACATCAATAATGTAATCAGAATACAATAAATCACAACCCAAATGTTTGTAAGTTGTAACTTTATTTGGATGCCTGCATTATTCGGAATTCTATGCTTTTCACTGCTCTTTCAGCCAGTTACTTTTGGTTTTCAAAACATGCTTTGTTTCATTTATTAAAAACTTCCATTATCGGGATTCAAAATTATATTTAATTACAAGCCATAAACAGCCTTGAATCTGAATTTCTTTCATGCCACCTCAGCATCGAATGGCTGAAACTACAAATTTCATTGCCTGCCTTATTTTGGAATCCAATCCATCTTTTAGGGAAATGATTTGTGCCATGGTAGAAACAAACATTTCAGGGAAATTTGTTTTTCTAAGTATAATTTTTTTCAAAAAATCGTGATTAATCAGAAAAAATTGGAAAAAATGAAAACCACCAAAAAAGTCAAAATAAATAAATAAATTTCAAGGCATTTCCATTGCATTGAGATACATATTAGGCATTTCAATTGCATAGAGAATAGATACAAGTTATGAGAGAGATAAATGAGAGTGTACGCCATCCAAATCAACAAATTGTTTGCTTTCATTAATCTCTATACTTATAGTATATAGTATATATTGTTCAATTTCATTACATTACAAAAAGTAAGGGAGCCATTGGCAAGGTAGACTAGTGATCAGTATTCAACATGTCTAGACTCTAGATGTTGAAGCTCTAGTGTCAGATCCTCTCCTTATTTGAGAGATGAACTCGTTGCCATACCCACACTCCTCCAATATGTCCAAATCCTCTTCATCTAAAATAGGCTCATCATCATTTTCAAGCCATTCAGATTCAGGATCAATTTCATCAAGGTCAATCGGCTGGTCTTCCTCAATAGTACCTAACATTATCAAATAACCTAAAGTCTCATAAATATATAAACATTTTAAAAAAAAATCTAAACTCTAAAAAAACAGCATTTAGGGTTATGGTAAGGGTGCAATAAAAAAATTTATTACCTAAAAGTTAAAATAGAAAAAATCTTCTAAATTTATAAATATTTTTATTTAAAAACCCCTAACACTAAACTCTAAAAAACAGCACTTAAGGTTAGAATTAAAGTGTATTAAAATTTTAAATAATCTAAAATCTCATAAATATATAGCTATTTTTAATTTTAAAAACAAATCTTAAACACTAACCCTAAATTTTAAAGAAACAGCGTTTAGGGTTATAGTAATAATGCAATAATTTTTTTATTACCTAAACTAGTAAAATCAGTTGAAAACCCCTAAGTATTTATTTGAAAACTGCCAAAAAAAAGCTCCAGATCTGACTGTTAATAAATGGTAAAAACCCAAACAAAAACTCTTTTTTACATTTATAGGCAAAAAATTGTGATTTTTGGAATAAATTGTGTTTTTATTATTAATATCTTCAATTATTAATCCCTGCAAATTTAGCCAACAAACAAGTATATAGTGTAATCCCTGCAAAATTTTGCTAGCAAACAAACATATATTTTAGAGTTTTGTTGGAAATTGACAAATTCATATATGTGAAAATGATTAAACCTTATTATGGATGCATATGTCCAATGATTTTCCCACAGAATGTAAAGGAGCATGTGACCAAACCACAATTATCGGCTGGAGGTAGTACCAGCCAGCTGGGCATCAAACTTGGCCCATCATGGAAAGGGCCATCATGGTAGTAAGCACTCCACCTTACATGCTAAACCATGGCCCAAAAGACTGTTGCATAAGGAAACAGGCATGAATAAGAAATTAAGATGTGTTTTAGCATACCTCATAGTGATCAACCAGCTCTGAGAAGTAGTCATAGACCTTTTGGCATTTATCCTCGGGCCATACGAACTCATTGGTGGGATCCAAAATCAATGTGAGTTTGTCTGTCTGAGTCTGATCGAAGGCTCCAGTGATAGGATCAATGTAGGCCGCATAGATCCTCACATGACGTGTAGTGGAGCTCAGCCATTGGCCGCCCGTTTCCCTTGTCATCCCTTTGTTCTGTGTCTCTTGTGCTCTTACACTAATGCCTATTTTCTTCCGTCTGTTAAATGCCAATGGAGCAGAAGCTCCATTGAATGAACGAATGGTTGGCTGGAACGATGAAGAGGGTATCCCGCATGCCGGATGAGAAGGGTTTTTGCGGATTTGGGTAGAGGCTGTAAGTGATGATGCAGATGTGAAGTGGGTTGAAGCCATGGCTCGTAGCACAAGAAAATACCATCCATGTTCATTTATGCCCAAGTGTTGTGGCCTTTCATTTTACATCCAACATTGTTTTCATTTTTGTTGTCGGGTGTGGAGGAGGATATTCCCGTGTAACATATTTTCCCAATTGGCATGTTTTTTAACATTTTTAAGACTTAACATTTTTTAGTGTACGGATTCTTACGCTATTTAATACTGGTTTTCTTGGTTTAGATAAATCCGTTGCCCTGCTTGGAAAGTGTCATCTTGGGCATCTCAGACCCCCTTCCAAATTCGCAGCCGTAAGCGAAACTGAAATTTTAAGCCATCGGCTATACTCTATACAAAATGCACCATCTAAGCATGATGGAACCCCTATAACATCGCCATAATATATATGTATGGAACATGTATACCCATCATCACGGTGAAAGGTTCCGATATGATAATTCAATGCGAAGCGACACTTCACACGCAGTCCATAAATACTAGCATGCATGTCCGTCTTTGCTAACGATTATGGGGCATGTCGTTTAATGATAGTTAGAAACATGTTTAACCCAAAACATCGCTGATTTCACCCATTTGTTTTGCAAACAACTTATTGTCATTTGGAAAGGTTGTGAGGAGGCGAGGAAATCTATCAAACTAGTTTGGAAAGTAGAAAGTTATCGTACCAATGTGGAAAGCCATCGCCACTTTGGAAAGCCATCACCATTGGGAACGAAGGAGGGGAGGAGGAGTCGCCACCACATGAGAGGGAGGGCTTTGTTTCTCCCATGTTATTTCTACTAAAAATAGTTATTTTTTTCATGTTGTAGATTTTGTATGGAAAAAACATAGCCCTACTAGTGTAGTTTTTAAAATATTTGTGGAATTTGTTTGCAAACATTCACGTGGCATCCAAAATTCATGAGCTTTGCTATATTGGCTATCTGTCAAAAGCATAGGGAAACCATGCACCATCAATGCTTTTGGGGTAAACATAGAGACATGTAAACAAAGACCTTGCAAGTTGATTGTTTGACAGAATTTCTAACAAATTCACAAGAAACACGCCCTCAATAACAGCTTAGAATCCTATAGCTTGAAAAAATGTTAGAAATAAGGAAAAATCTCTATGTATTTTAGAATATGAAGTGTCCTGGTTAGGGCATGTTTCATGTGAGTTTGTTTGAGGCATCGACTATACTTGGTGTGTTTTTCAATCTCCTCTTACGTTCCCTACCATCTGTTCAACTTCATAAACAAATTGTATTTTCCAAAAATCATTGCATTTAATCTCTTGCAAAGGTTTTGTTTACTTTTCTAACCTATATTTCTTCACCCAAATAAATTATTTGTATGAAAAATATTTTCCCAATACTTACATGGCTTGAGATGACCTACATTTGTCGTTCCCCTTTTTGTTTTTCCCCATTATAATTGAGATGGGTAATTAAGTATTTCATGGAATGTTTGAACAAAACCACAAGAAACATGCCCTTTGTAGGATGCTTTAATGCAACCAACGTGACCAACGTGAGTGGTTTTGAATTTAAATGGCTAGGAAATGAATAAATGTCATAGCTTCTAACCATGCTTAGGTTAATGTCAGTGACTATTATGCATCAATAACATAAGCACACTTTTATTTTATAGTTATATAATGGAAATAAAATAAATGTGAAACAACCATCAGCCATACAATCATTGTAAAAACAAAATACATGTTACAATTATATAATGGGAAGAAAATAAATGTGAAACAACAGATGTAGGTCATCTTAGCCCCTGCAAGTATAGGGAATACATTTTCATCAAATATAAAGTAATTTTTTTATGAAAAGCCCTTGGACATAATCACAAGAAATATGCCTTAAGTTGGATGTTTAAATACAACAATGTGAGTGGATTTGAGTACTAATTAGCAAGCAAATGCATTAATGCAGATAGGTTTAAAATGTGCTTAGGTTACTGTTGAAAAACACACCGTGTTTTTCAACAATAACATAACCACATTATTTTTGTTTAATGTATTATAAGTCATCAACTATTAATTGGGTTTGGGATGGGCATACATGTGTTTCAAATGTTTTTGGACAAGATCTGCATTTTGTATAGAGATTATACATGTCCCATTTTTTGTATTTAAACATCCTTCTTAGGGCATGTGTCTTGTGATTTTGTTCAATTTCTAAGGTTTGCTTAAATTTTAAAATACATTTGTTATATATATATAATAGTCTTTAATCTCTGGATTGATCAAGAAAGTTGCTACCAATGTAATTAGAGGGAACACAACTTTGTTTTCTATCCAAGATTTCTTCAATAAATGTTTTGCTATGTAGAATATAAACTTTTGATGTTTACCATATCAATGCACCATCCGACATGTTGGGGAGTTGAGTTGGTGAATGGATCAAATCTAACCTCGGTTAAAGTGAACCACCTTTTTGTCCCTGCTGCTCATACCCATGTCTGCTTTTTTGAGTAATCGTAGTTGGGTTTTCCATGTCCATACATGTGTTTGCAACATTTTTGGATGGGGATAGGTGCATTTTGTGTAGAGAACAATTGTTGTTGAGTTCAAATAAAAGCAATGTGAGTGGATATGAATACAAAATCAAAAGTAAAGGAAATATGCACCTACTTTAAAATTGTGCTTAGGTTATTGTTGAAAAACACACCGTGTTTTTTAACAATAACATAACCACCTTTATTTTTGTATTCACAGCCAATTAGTAGTCCATGTGGGTGAAAGGCAAAAGTACAATTAATGTGAATGTTATTGAATATAAAATACCAAGCAAGTGTATAGTTACAGTTAGCTTTAAAAATTCGCTTAGGTTATTGTTGAAACACGCTGTGTTTTTCAACAATAACCTAAGCACATAGTTTATATGAATTTATTGAAAGCCATGAACATATCAAAAGACCCACAGAGCTTCCTCTTAGCCTCAAATGGCTTATAATCAGTCTTCAGCTTGGAAAATTTTAAGATATTTGAAATGGGTCTTTAAAGATATTTGAAATGGGTAAACTCTCTCCTTAACCTTAGCCTTAGAAACTCAGAAGAAACCCTAGAAACCTTTTTTCTCCATCATTTATAATCAAACAAATCTCCATGCTTCCATCTGGGGGACACATAAGGATTGGGTATTGGAATATTATAAGGATTTGTTCTTTCTTTGCCTGGAATGTTTTTTAGGGTTATGATCATGTACAAAAAACTACCATTTCTAAGATATGGGGTTTCTGACTACCCATTTCACCCATTTCAAGAGAACATCTACCACTTTTTCATTCTTTCTTTTTCACATGAGATGGGGATTTAGCCTTATTTGAGTTATTATTGCTTACGCTCTTATCCATTCTAATAGATGCAATAAAAAAATCAAAGAAACTAAAAAAATCAAACAATGCTTACTGAGAAGACCCTTTGAGTTTTTTTCGACCTTGAAGTTCTTCACATATCAATAGGAGAGCACGAGAAATAATAAATTAGAGAATTTCTAAACCCTAAACCCTATGTAGGGTTTTAATTCATTATGAAACATTGGTTTTTTTAATTGAAAATGCTTCTATTAATAAAAAAATAATAATTAAGTCAAAACATTAATCAAGAACAACCATAACGACCTACTTAGGGACGGGTTAAGAGTATAAACATTATAAAAAAAATCCTCATAAAAGGCGGAGAAAGCGAAAAGTTATTACATTTGATGGTCAAGCTTGATTGTTATGGCAGCTATTATCTATTAAAAATGCATTATTCCCATCCAAAATACATGCCAAACACACGTATGCCCATCCCAAACCCATTGAACTCCGGTTGGGTGGAAAATGATACTAAATGCATTGGGTAGGCAATGGTATTTCATCAAATAGTTCACTTGAATGGCATTCCTTTGTGTCATTACCTATATATTATAGGAAAATGTATTCTTTATACTTGCATCTTGAGATTTTGTGCATTTATCGTTTCTCATTTCTTTTATTGATCAACCATGAGCCAATATTAGAGTAATGTCATAACACTCTTCTCGATTTTTAAATTTAATGGATTTTGGATAAGCATGCATTTATTTCCTATATAATTTGGATGGGGGTTGGTGCGTTTTGTATAGAGTATAACCATCGGTGTTCCATGCATAGATATTATGGGGGTTCCATCATTCTCAGTGATCCAAAAATAATCAAGTTATTACTACTTGATCTCGGACCCTTATAGGCTTTAATTATTTGCCGATAATTTACTCCTTTTAAGTAATCAATTTAAAATAATGCAAGACAAAGAATGATGTGATTGCACAAGATTGATTACGGAGTTCGGCAGATGGTGCCTACGTCTCTCGGGTTCGTGGTCGAACAATTCCACTAGTCAAAACTTGTAAGTTCATAGTACATTTCTACAAGAAAACCTACTAGGAATTTTACTTGCTATCAAGTACACCAATTCTTCAAAACTTAGATGATCAATCGAATTGTTTTCACCTTCGATGCACAATCTCCTTCGGCTTGATCGGCCTTCCCGATGCTTTATCAATGCGACCAGCGCTCCAGCATCGTTGACAATCCAGGATTTGCAAGTAATTGGTGTGGCTCAATGGGCCTATTGGGTAGTTTATAATTTACTCCTAATCAAAATATTTCGCTCTACTATTGCCTAAAATAATAGGCCAATAAACAATATTTGTTGACACATCTCACAAAAAAATCTTAACAAATAATAAGCTTGGGATATGTGTGTCCACAATAAGCTTAACAAATAATAAGCTTAGGGTGTGTGTCTCCACCTTTTCGGTGCTTAGAATGAGCTTCTCTTCATAAGCTTGGTGTGTGTCCCCACAATAAGCTTAACAAATAATAAGCTTGGGGTGTGTCCATTACAATGAACTAAAGGTACCCTATTTATACAATTTTAGGGCCCTTGAAAAATGCAATTACATATTATCTTAGGCTAATATTAGCCTAAACCCATACCATGTAATTTGGGATAGAAATTCCCATTTGGGCGGATTAGCATATGAGATGGGATTAATACCCATTTTAGCCGATTTGCATTTTTAATGGGATAAAATCCCAATTTGAGCGGCTTAGGGTGAAGGGGGTTTTTATATGTTAAAGTGGGTATTCATCCCACATTTGGCGGCCTTTGACTTAGGGAAGGTTTTAATAAACCTTATTTCTCCCATTCTTCACGTGGATCTTACCACGCATGGCTTTAAGCCCCAACAACCGCTTCATCCTCCTTCCACGTGGTCCTTTGCATGCCCTCACCACCACTTCCCTCCTTCACAAATGCACTTAGCATGTGGCGGTTTATACTAATGTTTGAACATTAATATATATATATATATATATATATATATATACGTGGCATTTGGAATGGTGTGTAAGTGGACTTACCAAGTAAATAAAAATTCGACCCATACCATGGGGTATCGAAATTAATTAACTCGGTCATCATGTAGTCCACTTGTCATCTCCCAATAGGAAAATTGAGTGAATTCGACGAGCGATGGCAAGCCACGTGTCATAGTGCGATTCGGTCCAATATTGACCAATTGACCAGAGTTGACTTTCCCGCCATTATGTCGAACTTTGACTGAACATATCTAGAGCTCCCGATGTCCGTTTGTCACGTTCTCACAGTCGTTGGAAAGCTCTCGAGATGATATTCTACACTGAAACCATTTAGGGATGTTTAGGGAACTTTTAGAAATGATCCCTTGATCACACCTCCCCACTGAGAAAGGCTTTTTGTCCCAAAAAGCTTCCATACTATCCTGAATCGAAAAACTTTGCTTTGCCACCTCGGAAGTGCTATTGTAGTAGACCCTTGGGTCTTCTCCTCCAACCTTCTCACTTCGACAACTCTGCTCCGATCCTAGGACTGTGGGTTATGGGCCCATGACACTTCCATTGCGCCACTTTGATATCTAAAGAAGACCTCCACGCCTCCGCTTTATGGTGCTAAGTTTCTGAATGAAACCTCAACGCTCCTTCTGTGCGGTGCTAAGCTTCTTGATATCTAACAACAAGGATCTTCTTTGACTCTATAACACAGCTCCTGGCTCTAAGTTGATTCCACAGAATCCAAACTGGTTTGAAGGAACTCCATGTTACATAGAGCTTTGATTGATCTGATGTCAATGATGGACAATGACTTATCCCTTTTCAGACCTCAATGCCTCCGATGCATGATGCTAAGCCTCTTTCAAGACCTCGAGCCTCCGATGCACGATGCTAAGTCTGTTACAGACCTCAACGCCTCCGATGCATGATGCTAAGCCTCTTTCAAGACCTCGAGCCTCCAATGCATGATGCTAAGTCTATTTGATCACTACCATTCGTATGTGTGGTCACAATGATTGACACTTGACACCGAATGACGTTCCGAGCTAATCCTTTTAGAGCTCCTCTTGTTGACATACTAATATTAGGTACCACTCTGCTGCACGGTCACAATGCCTCTACACAGAATGAAGTTCACCCGACGTCAATGCCAACGGTGATTCAACTACCATTCCACACTTGCCTGGTCCACAATGACTCTACACAGAATGAAGTTTTGAGCTGATCTCTCTGAACTCTATCTGCCTGAAAATGACAAATCAATCTTTGAGCTTTATACGAGTTAATTCCTGTATCCAAGCTGTAACAGGTACTCACACGCTGATTAGGAGATATATTTGGAGCATTAATCAAATTTTCTAAGTAAGAAAATCCACTGAGTATGGTAAACCTTTCTCTCAGCATTTTCTCACAAAATTTGATCTCCAAACTTAATACTGCATACGATTCATCAATCTGAATTATGCAATATATAATTGAAAAATTGTTGACTTACCCATTTTAAAGGACTTTCACTTTCGGTATTACACTGTCACAGGTTGACTTTTCAACCGGTGGTGGAGTAAAACTTCCTTTGCCTTTGCAATAGGCCTCCATTCCATCTTTGGCTTGCCATTACTCTGATGGCGAGATGGATGCAGTTTCCAATTTTCCACCTGATGCCCATTCCTCTGGCAATGAGCACAAAAATTCCTCTTAAACTCCTTTTGAGATGAGGAACTCTTTTTGCCATTTCTCGACTCTGCATGATGAGATTGGTCTTTCTGATTTGCCTTGTTCCTAATGAATGGCATCAACTTATTCATCGGTTTCCTTCTCTTCTAACATCTAGCCACTTGAATAATTATGCAATCCACAAAAATACATGGAAAGGAATTCACATCTTCTCAAAATCATAACCATACTTCTTAAGGTGAAAAGTGGATCGGAAGTTTTATTGTGCTTATGATTATGGTAAGAAACTAGAGGTGGAATCTCATTACCTCTTCGCTGATTTCTCTTACCACATCCTGCCTGTGATGACGAAGCACAACTTTCCTGCTCAGAATCTTCTTGCAGGACTAGTGGGGTATTCACTTTGCTTTGGAAGCTTGTCTCCCATCAGCGTTCTTGGAGCATTCTCCAATTTCCATTCCCACACTTGGATAACCCAAACTTGTAAAACGATGATTATCCTCGACTTGTATTGGGTTAGCAATACCTTGGCCATTTTTACCAAGGCCTCTTCCATCAAATCCCATTTTATCTAGTAACTTGGATCCAATGCCTCTAGTATGCTTTTCAAACAAACCAAAGACTTCATTACCTGAATCCAAAACTGAATGGGAGGAAGAAGAAGATTCCAGTGGTGAACAACTTATAGTGCAATCATCTACCATGGTCACTTTGCATCTGAAGTTGAAGGTATTTCCTTTCTTTGATCACCACATTGCAACCTTGCCAAGAGCTCATCCTTGGTTTGCAATTTTGATTTCAAATGAGCATTCTCCTCTTCCAAGGAGTAATACATTGATCGCAGGAGAGAGTTCTCTTCCTAGATCTAGTGATTATAAGCTTCAATTTCCTTGAGCTTTGCCTGTTTAGACATCTTGCCCATAGTGCACTTGTACCCTATTCACACAAATTGAACCAACTGCACCAATCTTGAAGCAATCACTTTGTTAATCAGATTTACTGAAAAAAAAATATGGAGCTAAACCAGCTCTGATACCAAACATGATCCGAAAATAATCAAGTTATTACTACCTGATCTCGGACCCTTATAGGCTTTAATTATTTGCCGATAATTTACTCCTTTTAAGTAATCGATTTAAAATAATGCCAGATAGTAAATGACAATTGCACACAGATTGATTACGGAGTTCGGCAATTGCCTACGTCTCTGGGTTCGTGGTCGAACAGTTCCACTAGTCAAAACTTGTAAGTTACAATCGTACTTTTACAAGAAAACCTAATGGAATTTTACTTGCCTATCAGTACACCAATTCTTTGAAAACTTCTGATGATCAGTCGAATTGTTTTTCACCTTCCTGATGCACAATCTCCTTCGGCTTCGATCGGCCTTCCCGACGCTATCAATGCGACGCTAGCACTCCGATCGACAATCCAGGATTTGCAAGTAATTGGTGTGGCTCAATGGGCCTATTGGGTAGTTTATAATTTACTCCCAATCACAAATATTTCGTCTACTATTGCCTAAAATAATAGGCCAATAAACAATATTTGTTGACACATCTCACAAAAAAAGCTTAACAAATAATAAGCTCCATGGATATGTGTGTCCACAATAAGCTTAACAAATAATAAGCTTAGGGTGTGTGTCTCCACCTTTCCGCGCTCTAGAAATGAGCTTCTCTGTTGCGTCGGTGTGTGTCCCCACAATAAAGCTTAACAAATAATAAGCTTGGGTGTGTGTCCATTACAATGAACTAGGTACCCTATTTATACAATTTTAGGGCCCTTGAAAAATGCAATTACATATTATCTTAGGCTAATATTAGCCTAAACCCGTACCATGTAATTTGGGATAGAAATTCCCATTTGGGCGGATTAGCATATGAGATGGGATTAATACCCATTTTAGCCGATTTGCATTTTTAATGGGATAAAATCCCAATTTGAGTGGCTTAGGGTGAAGGGGGCGGTTTTTATATGTTAAAGTGGGTATTCATCCCACATTTGGCGGCCTTTGACTTAGGGAAGGTTTTAATAAACCTTATTTCTCCCATTATCCACGTGGATCTTACCACGCATGGCTTTAAGCCCCAACAACCGCTTCATCCTCCTTCCACATGGTCCTTTGCATGCCCCCACCACCGCTTCCCTCCTTCACAAATGCACTTAGCATGTGGCGGTTTATACTAATGTTTGAACATTAATATATATATATATATATATATATATATATATATATATATATATATATATATATACGTGGCATTTGGAATGGTGTGTAAGTGGACTTACCAAGTAAATAAAAATTTGACCCATACCATGGGGTATCGAAATTAATTAACTCGGTCATCATGTAGTCCACTTGTCGTCTCCCGATAGGAAAATCGAGCGAATTCGACGAGCGATGGCAAGCCACGTGTCACAGTGCGATTCGTCCAATATTGACTAGTTGACTAGAGTTGACTTTCCCACTGTCTGAACTTTGACCGAACATATCTAGAGCTCCCGATGTTCGTTTGTCGCGTTCTCATAGTCATTGGAAAGCTCTCGAGATGATCTTCTGCACTGACACCATTTAGGGATGTTTAGGGAACTTTTAGAAATGATCCCTTGATCACACCTCCCCACTGAGAAAGGCTTTTTGTCCCAAAAAGCTTCCATATTGTCCTGAATCTAAAAACTTTACTTGCCACCTCGGAAGTGCTATTGTAGTAGACCCTTGGGTCTTCTCCTCCAACCTTCTCACTTCGAAAACTCTGCTCCAATCTTGGGACCTGTGGGTTATGGGCCCACGACGCTTCCACTGTGCCACTCTGATATCCGAAGAAGACCTCCACGCCTCCGCTTTATGGTGCTAAGTTTCGAATGAAACCTCAACACTCCTTCTGTGCGCTAAGCTTCTTGATATTTGACAACAAGGATCTTCTTTGACTCTATAACACAACTCCTGGCTCCAAGTTGATTCTATAGAATCCAAACTAGTTTGAAGGAACTCCATGTTACGTAGAGCTTTGATTGATCTCGATGTCAATGATGGACAATGACTTGTCCCTTTTCAGACCTCAATGCCTCCGATGCATGATGCTAAGCCTCTTTCAAGACCTCGAGCCTCCGATGCACGATGCTAAGTCTGTTTAGACCTCAACGCCTCCGATGCATGATGTTAAGCCTCTTTCAAGACCTCGAGCCTCCAATGCATGATGCTAAGTCTGTTGATCAACTACCATTCGTATGTGTGGTCGCAATGCCTTGACACCGAATGACGTTCCAAGCTAATCCTTTTAGAGCTCCTCTTGTTGACATACTAATATCGTGCACCACTGCTTACATGGTCACAATGCCTCTACACGTAATGAAGTTTCGACCTATTGTCAATGCCAATGGTGATTCCTTACCATTCTCGCCGCACGGTCCACAATGCCTCTACACGTAATGAAGTTTCGAGCTGATCTCTATGAACTCTACTATTTACACAAATGACAGATCAATCTCCAGCTTTATACAAGCAATTCCGTATCCAAGCAGTAATAGGTACTCACCGCCGATTAGGAGATATATTTGGAGCATTAATCAAATTTCTAAGTAAGAAAATCCACCGAGTATGGTAAACCTTTCTCTCACATTTTCTCGGTCAAAGCTCACAACTCAAAGCAACAAACATAGCTCGAGAGTGAATGGAAAGCTTGATGATGACTCGGTGCCATGGCGTAGTCCACACACACACCATCAACTCGGCCCCGTAGGGTTCTCAACAACTCACGACAATGAGACAACTTATAATTATTATATGTCCTAACAAAAGGACATAAGACGTGGCCCAAAACACATATTAAAAGGTCGGCCTTGCCTTTTAAAAAGGTTTTCCCACTTTTCGACCCACGCATATAGAAAAAAACAATAGCCTCTCCACCAAAGTGAGGAGGTCTGCGTGAAGATTTTGGCGGAGCTCCAAACAAGAAAGTTGATCCCCCACTCCTAAATACAGGTCCAAGTGGACCATGAGCAGCGTATGGAGGAAAGCCACGTAGGGTGGCATGATTAAAGCCAAGATATTTTAAAAATGTGAAGGGGTCTTAAAATGCATTGTTTTATATGCATTACTTTATTAAAAGCATGATCCATGAAGATTGTGGATAAAAAGGTGGATTCGATGGGATTCAAACCCCCACCACCTATGTGAAAACTTATATGCCCCACCAACACACCAAGGAGCTTAGTGAAACTATAAAAGGAGCTCGGTGTATTTGAAGAAGGGAGAGGCAGACCCTTCGGGTAGAGGCAGAGACAATATTTTCCTCAAGGAGGCTTATTGAGCGAGCTAGGAGGAGAATTTGGTGAAAGTGCCAAAAGAGACTAGGCCTAATTTTGTAAGAGGAACCTAGTGAGAAGATCTAAATCATGAAACACTCATTGTAAGTGTAATTTTACATGATTTTAATAGATCGGTCCCTTGAATTGGACCAGAGACGTAGCCCTAATTGGGTGAACTTCGTTATCACGCATGGTGTTGAACTCTTGTTCATTTTTCCTAGTTAATTCTTTGCTTTTCATAGTGCTCACAACCTCATAATTTTAATTGAAAATACAAGAAAGTCATATTGTCCTCATTAATCCGTAATTTAAAGTAAAATTATGAATGCATGTTACAATTTTTGCTTATGATTTTCTGGATCATGCAAGTATCAAGAATGCAAAACCATGAAAATTACATGACAAAGTACAAGACAATATCTCAAAGGTGCATGAAATAAGATTACATTATTGCTAGAAAAACACATTGTGTTTTTCAATTACTACGTAAACCTTATTTGTAATGACTCTGAGCCAAGATATTGAGACCAAATGCATACATTTGATGAGTTTTACAAAGAATATGGTTATTATTTATATTGAATGCACTCGATCCCCATCTAAAAAACATTGGAAACACATGTTTACAAACTATAGCCTCCCAACAAAGGCGTTAAGTGTTTAAAAAAGTGGCGAAGAACACATAATGACAAGTACACTCTATACAAAATGCACCCATCCCCATCCAAATTTAACCACGAATATTTTGGGAAAAACAAGTTTCAAATAATCATTAAACATCATGCCCCATATTTCTAGTAAAAGACGGATGTATGTGCCAACATTTATGGGCTACATGTGACATGTCACTATCGGCGTTGAGTCATCATGCTAGATCCTTTCACCATGATGATGGGTATGCATGATCCATGCATTTATATTATGACAATGTTATGGGGTTCCATCATGCTTAGATGATGTATTTTTATAGATTATAGTTGTGCTTAGATGGTGTATTTTGTATAAAGTATAGATGATTACGACTATACTCTATACAAAATGCACCAACCCCATCCAAATTACATAGGAATCATATACATGGTCATATACAAAATGCATGCAATGAAATCAAGTAAGTGGAAAAAATGTTCTAACACATTCGAGCGATCCTCGAAAATGGTAGGGATGACTTGGATTGTTGATTTTAGCCCCGATTTTGTTTCATTCACCGTATTTGCTCACCACTTTACTCCATGAATGCTTAGAATGCACATTTGATATGTGGCATTTAATATGTCAATTTCCACAATCGCACATATAACATCCAACGCAAGGAAAAATAATTTAGTGAATATGGTTTCGCAGGTGAAAAATAATCTAAACAAAGAAAAGAAATGCACAAAATTTTTATTGAAGAAGGCGTGGATTGAAAAAAAATAAATAAAAAATCAATGTGGGAGATAAAAATGTAGTGTTATTTCTAAAATACATAGTGTTTTGTAAGTGGGCGATGGCCACTAGGAAAGGGAAGAGGGTTTTCAAAACACATTTGTTGAACCAATTACATGCATCGTAGCTTTCTTCATCAATCTAAAAATTAAACACCAACTTTATCAAATATTACAATGTGTTTGTGAAGATGAAAAGATGTTAAGGAATTGTAAGAGGAGATTGAAAAACACACCAAGTTTGAAATAGAACATTCACTGGAGAAATCATGGATAGAAAAAATAGTTACATTGGCTCCAATTACATATGTAGTAACAAATTCCTTCATCAATGTAGAATATTAAACACATTGATTGTATGCTCATCCAAAACCATCGAAATACATTCCAAACCGGAAAAACATACTAACATGAGTTTGATAAAGATTCTGTCTTATAACATGGTTGAATTTTTTTCATAAACTTCTTGAAAATCACAAAGTATGTGTTTTTCAACAATAAGATTTGTGTTCTTTTCAATTAATTTACCTAAATAACTAGATACTTTACCATTTTTTTACATGGTTAAAATTGAAATGGTGACTTACAAAAAGATGAGCTCTCCCCAAAAGTTCAAGTGCTTTCGGTCAAGATACAAGTTTACAAAGGGTGAATTTTTGATTACCGTTGATGTATACCCCAAGCAAAAAAAAAGTTTTGTCAGTAGGAGGCCTAGAAAGGTGAAAATACAAAAGAAAAGAGTGTTGGCACCCCATCTGGCATTCCTTGTAACAATGACAAGGAGAATGTAGTGACAACTAATGTTACCACCCCCAATGATGAATGAAATGAAAGAATGGTTGACCATCTCATAGATCCTCTATCTAAAGAGGAAGAAAATGGATAAATTCTGAAAGAATTGAATTTAGATGTCGAAGAACCATTTTTGAAGATGACCCATGGCTATAACATGAAAATTTAAGGAAGATATATTTGAGCCGAGCACACTTTCCCATCATGGTATGATGAGAACAAAAGTGGTGATAATAGTTGGGATGATTAGTTGGCTTCGCGATTTAGCGATCACAAGTTATGACACGTCCAACCATGTATCTACTAAATGATTGATGTTGGGTCCTTAGTTTAGGCATATACTTAATTTTTGTGGTTTCACATGGTGTATGTTTGTATGTATGAATTGTTATTGGACCTATAATATGTACTCGCGTTTCATCCAAACCTTTTAACAAATTACATGTGCGAGTTAAAATGGAAAATGACTTTGTTTTTATCTATTTCCATGTGTGAGTTAAAATGAAGGACTATACCTCATTCTACATTTATTATTGTTATTCATATGCATAACAACGATCTTATTTTTAAATTTTGTTTTGCACGCTAAATTCCTGAGATTCGATGTATTGCAAATTTATTGTGCAAATGTTGTAAGTCCATGTTAGATAATTTTTTAGTGCAACCATTATGTATCACTTTAAAAAAATTGGAGGAGACACTCATAGATGATGTTGAACTAATGAAACCCATGTTCAAGATCCGAAAACATTGATCATAGCCTCCTCACATCGGCTTGTAGGTAAGTCTCTAAATGGTAATCTAAGTTTATAGTGTATATTATTATCCACATATATGATTACAATTCTTGTCCATTGCCTCTCTCAATAGTATTTTTGGAATTCAAAGGTGGCTCATTGTAGTAGGAAGAAATATTTATGCGGAGGCAACAACATCATTAGTAAGCTCAATTGGTTTCAAATATGTTCACATGATAAGTTTTTAAAAGTTATCACTTGCAATGTTTTATGACATTTTTTGTTTTCTTTTCCAAGGAGGAGCTCCTTCAAAGGTGGGTGGAATGATGGGGAGGATATTCCCAAGCTAGTAGCATATGATGTGTGTGATGGTCATGCAATAAATATGCGAGAGTGTAGAGAGCAAGAAATGAAAATTTGTAATAATTCACACTAATTGTTGTTGATCCTAGTGTTTTATGCCATATTTTTGTGTTCTTTTCTAAGGGGTGCTCCTTCGCAGCAAGGGAATGGTGGAAAGAATCCTCTCGATCATGTAATATCTAATGCATGTGATGATCATGGACCAAATACGCATGAGGTGAGGAATGCAAGAGATGACCTTGATTTTTAATTCACAGTAATTATTTTTCATACTAATGGTTTACGATCATTAATTATATGGTGCTTGAACAATGTTTCCATAACCACCTACAAATTACAGAATAGAAAAGGTTGATGGTCACATGCATTACTTTTGTGTGCATGGAGATTGTGTGTTGGGTGGTGGGGTTAGTTTTGGGAGTTGTTGAAACTTAATATGCATCGCTCTGTCATTCACAACATTTCTTTTGTATTTCCACAAAAGTGGGGCCATAAGAATACATAAAAATTACCACCTCTTTCTCCTGAGAGACTAATGATATATAGAGAGAAGAGGGAGAGCAACATCGACTATGTTATTCAATAATGTGTCAATCAACAACGAAGGTAAGTAGTTTCTAGAATTTTTCAAAAAGAAGGTAAATTCTAGGTTGGAGGACCTTAGTAGAGGAAAAAAGATGTAGAATGTGAGATGAGGTCTATAATACATTGGAAAAGATAGGAAATAAAAGAGAAATTTTTACGAGCGTGGAATCAAGGAGCAAAGGAAATTCGAGAATACGGTATGAGCTAAATAATATTTTCAATAATGTTGTATTTATTTTGTTTTGATTTCATGCATGTGGAATGCATCTAACATTTTATATAGCTCCCATACAGTGGGGGGCAAATGAAGGTGGTGACATGACTCGTGATGATGCAAACACTCTAATCAGGATGCGAATAAATAATATTAGTTGTATAAAGTTAAGTTGGTGTTAGAATCATGGATGATGGCCCTCACAATCAGTATGCCAATGCGCAGATGATAAAATTCCTTTGAGCCAATTGTTGAAAAAATGTAGAGGAATGCATGATGAAGGTAAAAGGAGGAAGAGGTCCAGGGAAAGGTAATCATTTTATATTGGCAACTTAGAATGCATTGATATTTTAAATTATTAATCCTTTTTATTATGTTTCATCCTTTTAAGGTGATAAATCTTGAGAGGCAAAACATGTAGAAGAAGGGTGCCACTATTTTTGAAGAGAAAATCCCTTCATATCCTAAGTGTGGCCTTCACCTTATTTGGGAGATAGTTGCAAAGGAGATGGGGATGTGGAAAATACTACTTCGGTGGGAGATTGAAATAATTTTTCATGTCATTTAAGTATCGTTTAACTAAACATTAGATGTTAGCCTAATCCATGATTATTCAATTACATGGTTTTATTGTTGGGGACGAAGTGCATTATGCTCCAATACATTTATTGTGGAGGTTGGCATTTTCATTAGTGTAGGGAAAAAATTAGTATGTCATGGCATTTCATTCCCACCGCATATATTAAAAGTAAATGTCATCAACGCCTTTGTGCCTAACACTTTGTTCCCTTATCTAGGTCCATTTTTACAAATGCTTTGAGCAAGTGCATCGAGGGTTTTGAAATATTCAACATTTCGACCCAAAATGTCCACTCTTGTTTGCAAAAGTAAGTAGAGGCTTCCACAATAAAAACATTAGCTTCTAAATTAATTGAATATTGTATTACTCTCATAAATGAAACATTTTCATTGAGGATGATCCAATGTAGGTCCTTAAAGATTCAAGATCCCAAAGGTTCATTGTGCTAGAACAAAATCACCTACCATCCCCCACTGGAGTCACCTCACCTTCAATTCATAAGGATGTAAAAGAAACGCAATAATTTTTTGAAACCCTATGTTGTCTTGTTACGAATAGACAACACATGAGATGATTCTCTATTTGAGTGTTATTCTTATGAAGTTGTACCAAATAATCATGAATAATTTTTTTGTGACATTTATCTAAGTTTTTTTTGATGATTTGTCATTTTTCTCATTTGAATGTTTTTTTTTGCTTTGACATGTGATTATAGTGATATAAGCATTCCACTTTGTCATGATGATGATATGGACATATTTAATGTTTTTCATACATTTTATTTTCCACGTGACTTTCCTTATTTTGATGCATTCAATTTATTTTTCACCGTGAAACTATATTCATTTTAATAATTTAATATTTTACCTTACTTTGGATGTTATAATTGTAATTAAGGAAATTGGTGTGTTAATTTCCATATTAATGTGCATAGTTAATAAAAAACAAAAGTTTGTTGTTTATTGAAGAAATCCTAGTTATAAACAACAAATGCTAAATTTTGATGCTTTATGCTAAAAAAATTATGTAGTTTTTGCTAATCAAACTTTTTTCACAAACTTCTTGATAAACACGGTGTGTTTTTCAAGAATAAAATTTGCGCTCTTTTCTACAATTTGAATGTAGTTTTGATTTGACATGTGATTGAGTCATATAAGTAGTCCACCTTATCACGATGATGATGATGATGATGATGATGATGATGATGATGATGATGATGATGATGATGATGATGAATGATTTCATTTGGATGGTTTCCATACATTTTTCTTCGCTCATGTGACTTTCCTTATTTTGATGCATTTATTTGTTTGTCATTTGATTTTGATTGTTTTTTTGCTTTGACATGTGACTATAGTGATAATAATATTTCACCTTATCATGATGATGTTGATGATCCGGAATTTTTTATGGTTTTCATAAATCGTGATTTGCAAATGCAATGTTACCTAAGCTCATTGTCAATGCTATCAAAAATATATTGTCTTATACTTTGTCATGTGACTATTTTTGTTTTAGCATTCCCTATTCTTGCATGGAAAACATACCAAAGTGCATTGTGACTACAATGCTTCAAATGTCCCGTAGTTTTCCATATAATTTTGTCGCTTTATTATACTTGTTGAAATTGTGTAATGGGTTTTCATGTGTCTCGAAGACTTCAACATTCCTTATACTTGCACAAGCCGAGATAACAAAGTTTATTTTGACTATAGTCATTTTAAAACAATTAATATTAGCTCACATATGTTTATAATAGTTTATGTGAATACTTTGGGTCATTTACAAGGTAACAAATGACATGTGAAATTTTGATTTTGGTGACAAGAAAGCATTTATGATGCCACATGATCATTTTTAGGTTGCTTTGCTTATATTTGATGTAGTTAGACAATGCTTTTTCTATGCCCTTTCGAGAGTGGGATAAGATGATTCTTTTCCTCATCACCATCAAGCTCATGGATTTTTCTATATGGGACACAAAACTCTAAGTTTATTTTCCAATCAAGACTTTTAATTCATACCTTTGGTGTATTTAGACTCTCTTGTTCTCCTTTCTATGTTTTTTTTTATGTGTTTTCCTTCCATTAATAAACTTTTATTGTGTAATTTTTCAGCATTCAAATGTGGATGTCGCCCCTTTGAAGTGTGAGGGTTATTTCTCTTACACGATGGATTCTAATATGTAATCTTTCCATGCCACATGTTCTACTAGATTTTATCAAACCCAAGGAAAACCCACCTCATACTACAAGTAACATATATGTATTTGTAGGCTTCCACATTGTTGTACTTGTATTTTTCTGCTCATAATTTGGGCTTAAAATGTTTTCACTTCTATGAAAACATATGTAGAGTATGTATGTTGTGGAATAATAAATGTAGCCCATGTGTCTTTGTGTGTTATGTTTTATGATGCTTGTGATTTCATTTTATGTAGATACACACATGATAGTGATCATAACGCAATCAAAATTTATAGGAAAACTAAAAAAGTATGGAAGTAGAAGACCCTTGTGAAAATGTGGAAACTTTTGATAGTGATACATTTGGATGCAGTAAGTATGTGGGGGTGGGTAAAGAAAAGAAGAGACCAGTCAAAAAAGATAAAACTAATTCTCTAATGTTTTAGTCCCTTATTCATGTGGAAATGTTATCTAAGAAGGCACATTTCTACAAGACTAAATACACAAGGTTGATGTTGGAGAAACTTGAATTGGATAAGAAGCTCCCAAATTCAAGCCGAGGCTTGAGATTAACTACAAATAACACCAAGATGGAGATTGAAATCCAACATATGGAGTTGTTAAACAAATATATATATGATGATATACATACATACATACATACATAAAATAAATATACATACATAATACATACAATATTCATATATTATACATAACATACATACAATACATGTATATATTATATATATAGGCAAGGAATAATGTTCTAGTCATAGGTAGAGAGAGCCCAAGGAAAAGGGGCGATATTCATCAAATATTGGCCGAATGGCCTTTGTGAAGAGAACTAGACATGGTCAAAATCATGTAAATGGGGAGGGTACCATGCCATCAATCGAAAGAGTCAGTCAATACCACAACCCTCCAGGAAGGAACTATGTGGGGGTGGGTGGGACTAGCTATCCCACCTCCTCACATTACATTTTTTTAAATAAAAACATCTACACACTTTGCCATTTGGGATAATACAAACTAGTTTATACCAAAAACATTTTTTATTCATAGTCCTTTATATATATTTGATTCATTACAGATAGTAAATTTTTTGATACATTTCAGATGCCCAAATTCAAACTAAGTTTTACTAACTTTCTCAATAAAATAGACATTATAATAAATCATATACATACATAATACATACATACATACATGTATATATTATATATATAATAGTTGATAATGTTGGTTGCGCAGTAGAGAGAGAACCCAGGAAAAGGGGCGATTGTGGCATATATCGGTCGAATGGCCTTTGTGAAGGGGTAACCAATGGTCGAGTAAACATGTAAATGGGGAGGGTCAGTGGCCCATGCCACATCCGTGAGTTTTGGAATGCACCACAACCATCCATTGGTAGGGTTTCAAAGTGTGGGGGTGGGTGGGACAAATGTCCCACCCCCTCACATTACATATCTTTTTATAAAAACATCTACTCTACTTTGCCATTTGGGCAATACAAACTTGTTTCTATACCAAAAATCATTTTTATTCATACTCCTTTATATATATTTATTCATTATAGAGATAGTATACCCAATTCAAACTAAGTTTTACTAACTTTCATTAAAAAGACATTATAATAAATCAAACAGTGTGTGTGTTAGGATATCATACATACATACAAACATATATGTATATGTACTATATATACATATATACATACATATCTATATACACATATATATAGATACATATATACATACATATATACATACATATCTATATGCACATATATACATACATATACATACATGTATATACATATACATATACATATACATATACATATATGTATGTATGTATGTATGTATGTATAACTATCTATATCTCTAAAATGTTTGCTTGATAAGCATAGTCAAGGCTATCTAATAATAAAGAAAAATCTAAATAGAAGAAGATGATTTCCTTGAAATATATTTGTAAATGTATAAAGATACACAAGAGGAATTATTTATAGGATTATAAGCAAGTACATCTTGTTGATTTTAAAACCAGATTTACAATACGAGTGCAGGATTAAAATTCAAAGCAAGAGGAAAATATCTTAAACATGGAATATTTATTTAAAATTCCATCAAAAACCTTTTTCCAAACATGCAAAGGCAATAAACAACAGAAATAAAAGCATATGATTTCCCTTTTTCTTACACAAACTAACACTACCAAAATGAAGCTACTATTTCCATATTTCCAACAAGAAGGGGAGAGTAATTTCATTCCATACATTTAAACATTTCTTCCTTTCCTAAGTTAAATTCTTCATTCCAAAGGAAGGATACACAATTAAAAACTTAAAAAGAGGTATTTTATAACCTACAACTAGAGTAAACTTTACAATTACAAACAACAATTTCAACCATTAAATTTACATGTCTTAACAATTATAACATAATAATTTTTCCATCGCATACTGAAATAATATGATAAAATGCAAGTACAAAAATCCCTCCTCACAAGAGGAGACAACATGCCAATTTTTTGGCTCAAAATACAAATAAAATTACAACTTCAAAACAACTCTACACCATCTAGGCCACTCCATTTAGCTCCAAAACAACAATGAAAGAGTCTTCAAATCACAAGAAAGATGCTTGGTTGACCACCCAACCAATTGGCATCATTACATGCCACCAAGGAGTCCAAGGTGGCATGTTATCCTCCCCCCAAGCCCATGGGAAAGAGGCAACACACTTCACTTAGCACATAGGAAAGATTTGGATGCACACAACACATTTTAACTTCATTTGAAATCCTTTCAAAAAAACACAATGCAAACAAGAAAACTTGCTAAGAAGCTCCATGCTTCTAGATTTGGGAAGAGGGGATGGGAATCCCAAATTCATGCTACCATATAACCATGCCAAAACAACCATAAAATCCCTTATCTCTCCATGTTTTTACTCTTATCTCTCCAAAACTCCCCTTATCTCTCCAAAAATCCCCCAAGAAGGATTTTCAAACTTTAAAGTTTCCTTCTTGAGGGTAGGGATGAATTTCCAACCCAAATGGAAATCCATCCCTACCTACAAACCAAATGTAGGAGGGTTCCCAAATAGAGAGGAGGAAAATTCCTCCCTCTTCCCATACAATCTCCAAAACCCACACCCCTCAAGGGTGGGTGGAGCAACAATGAAAACAACACAACATGCATTTTCCACAATTAACCATACACAAACATGCAAGGTAAAATCAAGTGAAAACATAAGTATACAAGATCCTACCTTGTACTCCACAAGCCAAATCCAAGAATGCTTTCCAAAAGAGTTCAAGTCTCCACCAAGCTTCCAAACATTTTCCCCAAAATTCTCCAAGCAAAAGAACCCCATCTCAAAGGAAGTGAGGGGTTAAAAGGAAAGAAGCTACCAAAGACAAACAATGGGAGGGTGAAAAATGTCACCCTCCACAAAACCCAAACTAATCAAGTATCCAAAAAATTCACCAAAATAAAATGAGGGAAAATTCAAAATTAGCCCAAAGCAATCATGAGAGGATTTCCCAAAATCCCATACATTCCCAAAATCAAAGTTCCCATAATATGAAGTGTGTGGTGAGTGGAAAATGAGCCAATGGGCCTCATTTGCATTGAAAATATCCCACCTACCCATAGGGATGGGGGTTCGACCTCTTTTCCATGTAAATGAGGTCCCTTGCTTCCTTGCTTTCCATACACCCTTCCTAAATGGCACATTTTTCCAAATCTGAGTTTGGGAAAAATGTGGCATTTAGAAGGGAAATTAGGCTCATCTAATCCACCTAACCCAACACATCATCCCAAAACTAAAAGTATATGTTAGAACCACATGGAAAGGGGTAACATTTAACATTAGCTAGCAATAAACCAAGGGAACATAAGAAATTAACAAGTAGCTAAGCACATAACAATTCATCACCATGATGGAGGGAAAGGTTAGGTTCACAATTCCAAATCAAAGCAAACCAACACGACAAGGCACAACATGAGAAAGGGATGTCGTAATCAATAAGAAGAAGAGGTTTGGCCATTATGAATTTTTGTGCTAAGTGTGTGTGTTCCCTGAATCCCATGTTATTCTCATGATTAATTTCCTGTCACCTACACACTCAATGCAAACCTCATATCCACCCAATATGATAACAAAATACAACACTATCATATACATTGAAATCAACATCCATACAAGCCATGCTAAACTAATAGTATATCAAAATCATGAATCATCCACTGAATGAAACGATATAATCATCATACATCAAATATGGATCCAATATTAATACAAAAGCATGTCTATAATAACTCATGATATCATTGTCATAACATAATATTTTATAAAAGAACAAAGGGCATCAGTGCCCCATCTCCAACTTATCAACAAGAGTTAGCATCATAATGCTAGCAATATGATATCATGAATAATGTCATATCAAAATAGTGTACTAAAGCAATAATATCCATGTCAAACAACAATATCATGTGATAATGTCCCATCAAAACAAAAAAAAAGCAATAATGTCCCCATCATCATGATAGTCTAGATACAATGAGTCGCTCTCGATCAAAATGAGAGTACTGAAAAAGGTGGGCACTAGACTAGGTGTATTATTCGGAGGTATATTGTTATCAAGTGAACTAGAAACTTGATATCTATTTAAATATACATTTATAAAGACGAGAATCTAAAGAGATATCACTATGATTTATATAAGATGCATTCATATTATTTTACAACACAAAACTTTGTGATCTAAAACATGATCATGACTTGTAAAAGAAGTCAACATTATCATTTGAAAGAGATACATTAATATCATTCAGTATAAGGAACATTGATACCATTTATATCTACATTAGGGGATGTTCTATATTATAAAGAAATTAATCTCATTCATATCCGAAATGATATGATTAAGTTAGGTTGTACCACCAACATAAGTAGGAGAAAGGGGAAGAAGATCAATAGGGTCACCTATTAACCACATGTAAGAGTCCTTATAGTCTTGTACATATTATTCATCTCGAGTTGGCTTGAATTTAACACATAATTTAGCCCTACACTCGAGCTCGAATCTAATATAAATTTCATCCATAAGTTTATTGAAGAAGTTACCCTTTTGTGGGGGATCCAATGAGCTAAGGAAGACACAACATGCATGGAGGTATATCGGGATAAGAGTGATCCAAACCCCCAAAAAAATATGTGTATCATGAAACCATATATGAAATTAGAACCCTAACTCGTGTTAGGTTGAAATTCTAAGGATGAGGAACAAAGCCTTAAGTTAATATGGTCAATAAATAAATTGGGTTTACCAAAATGAAATAAAAAATTAGGGTTAAACTTATTAAGATTATTACTAAATTGTTATGTGATATGATATAAAATAGTGTAGTAAAATAGGAAATACAACATTCCTAAATCACGTGAGGATAAATATATGATCAACACACCATATCTGAAAGTATAATACACACAACTAGGGCTAGGGTTTAGAAAGATTGCATTATTTTATAAGGTCTAAGAATGTGACATTCATATATGAAACTACGAGAACATGTTGTGGAGAGTGTCATAAATGTGCTTGTAAATTTTATAGAGTTGTGAATAAGCTCAAAATCTAAATTTTTATGCTAGACAAGATCACCTAATGATTTCATCCTTTGGTGGTTGATTTCGTCCTATGCCATCGTGTGATATGTAACTCAAATTTAGAACGTAGTGTACTTGTGTCTCTTGATCCGAGATCTCTACTTGAAATATAGAAAACACACTTTTTATATGCATAATGTCTTATTCATATATTCAAACCCTCACTTCTCTCTTGTTACCTAAAAGGGGGTTAGCTTGTATTTTAGTCGAGCCACCACAATGATGTCTCCATATAAAAACTCTAAAGAGACTTCAAACCCATGTAGTTATCCCTCCTAATGAACGTGGGTGAATGTGCATAGACAATAGTTTTTGGAAAGAGCATAACAAGGCCGTTAACACTTGGAATTATCTTTGAATTCAATTTTGGCACATGACAATGATCTAGGGAAGCAAATAGAGATGTGTTTGGACTTAGATCTTGTTGCAAGGTGCTAGAAAAAAATGATGCTTTAATGATTGGGGCCCTAAAGAGGGACCAAAGTCCTTCTTAGAGTATGTTTGAGTGTGAGATGCCCCTAATAGGTTAAGGTGCATATAATTCTATAAATAACTTGTACAAATTATTTCTCACCAATTGACCCTAAGTTGATTGAGGTAACTTGTGCATTTTAAAATAAGATTGTTGTAAATACAAAAACATAATTATCGACATTGGATAGAAATGTATGTCCATTCTTTATCATATATAGTCCGCAATTCTATCAAGGCTTAGGTAAGAAATTTATCGTGGATAAGTAAAATATACAAGAGTCTAAAGATATGTTATGTAGAATTGTGTTAATTCCATAGGTATTAAGGTGAAGAGCAAGTGATGATCTAGTGGACTCAAAGTGTTGAGATGCCTTTGGATTAAGTCAATAAATGTGTGAACAGGATATGTAGAAATAAATGCTAGAATGATTTTTGCAAAGTGACTTAGGATTAAATTTTAGGTACTACATGTTCTTATTGATTCATGAAATTGTCAATTATGGGAAATATGTTTTCACAACCATGTTTTTAAGTTCGGGGCTCTCAAACCTCATTTAATTTTCTCGAATTTGTGTGGATCACTTGAAATTTCTCTCCTCCTTTAAAACCATTATATATCAACAAAACTCGTAAGAACACAATAAAAAATGGGGTTTGTTTAAGAATTCTATGTTATCCTCATATTATTATCAAGGTTCTTGATAGGAAAAATCTTTAAGCCAACACCAAGTATAATTATGCAATCCAACATGTAGTTCAATGTAATGTAAGTAGCACTTCTTATCAATTTCAATGCTATATTAATGTATGATCGGTGCAACACACGATAAATGCCAAACAATTTTCAAATTTCATTAAATATATGCTCTAAATTCTCTAATTAGGAGGAAATGTGATCGTATTCTTCGATCAAGTAATTTTTATATGTTTTCTCTTATGTTAATTTAAATGGCGTTACTTGCATGTACTTTATGATGACTTAAGTGAAAAAGGTGGGGTAATGTTCTATTTCTTCATACCCAAGGGGTCACTTAAGGGACTTTTTATATGGCCTAGATGAGAAATAAAGTCACTTTAAGTGACGATTAAAAAATATGACATATCTCCAAGGGGGTCGAATTAGGGTTTTATGGCCACTTTTATGATGGAAAAAGTTATAAAAGGTGGTGTTTGGGGAGGAAAAAGGATGGAGGTTCATTTTGCCATCTTATGTTGGAGCTTTCAAATTTGCTTTCTTGCTTGTGGAGGTGAAATTCTCAGAACCCTAGCTTCGGTAGTGAAAGATCTATCCCTAGCTAGTAGAGCACTCTTCGATGGTGAGAGAGATCCAACCCTAGTTTGCTATTGTGGAGTTTATTCAGATCGGGTTGTTGTCGATTCAGAGTTTCGAGGCTTGTTGATCCAGCTTTCAAGTCCGTAAAGAGAAGACAACCATATTCAAGAAGAGAGATCATCATTTATTTTATCAATGAAACTTCTTTTATCATGTCATCGCATGTTGATGCATGTTACATGCATGTCATCGCATGTTGATGCATGTTACATACATGTTTATGTTGATGCATGTTGCTTGCATGTTAGTTTAATTGCAATAAAAGTGAAGATATTGGTTATTTTCTCGATTTTATACCTTGCTTGCCATAATCAGACTTTGCTGTCATATTTTTCTATATACTGCTGTCATAAAAATCATATTTTTATTTGTGAAAATTTGGTTGAAATCTTGAATATAAAATAAATCCGAAAAGGGGATATTTCAAAGGGTATCGAGCGGTTTTTCTATAACTTTGTTGGTAGTGTATGAAGGTTTATTCTAGGAAGAATACACCCAAGAAAGAAGGTCCAGACATGGTGGATAAAGATGGAAAATCAAGGAACAATCGAATGAAGAGTTTATGAAGAAAATGTTTATAAATATGGTGAAACAACAAGAGACTACAAACCTCTACTTGAGCCAACTCACAGAGAGATTATCATAGGGTGGCCTTGGGAACCATATGGAAAGAGGTGAAAATAGTAATTCCGGGTTGTGGACTCACAAAGATGAAAATGGCAGATCAGGGCAACACACTCCTTCATCCCAAAACACATGGTTGAGCATGCATGAACCAGTTTTCCCGAAAGATCCAGAAGTGACACTGGTAGGGCAACAAGGGGATATTGTTGATGAGGAGACTTGTTGGGAAAAGTATGAATCCTTGAGTGAAGGGTTCAAAGCTAATATGCCTTTCCCAGAGTATTACAGGATGAAGATCGGTAGCCGCCCAAGCGGGATCACTATCCTCATGTTCCCGAGCTACAGAGGCGATTGGGGTAGATTTCAGTTCCACACTTCGATGGATCCAAGAAGTGTACCACGACATCATGGATTCAGAAGTTAAAAACTTACTTTGACTTGAATCCCATGCGTGAAGAGGATGCAATAAAATTTGCAATCCTACATCTTAAGGGAGATGCACATGATTGGTGGCATCATGGCCTTGTCACACAGGGACACACGCATATTACCACTTATGCGGATTTTGCAGAGAGACTGGTGGGTAGGTTTGATAGGTGGGATCCCAACAGATTCTTCAGAGAGTTGACTCATTTGAGAGCATGACAGATCCTCGATGGGTACATTGTAGATTTTCAAGGTTATTAATGATGGTTATTACGATGTTTCGAGGTGAGGTTGACTTCACTTTTTATAGCAGGGCTGATAGATTCACTAGCAGGGTTTGTGAAGGCATTCGAGCCTTCTTCACTACACGATGCCATCAGGAGAGCCCGAGATTTGGAGTTAGCCACTCCGAAGCCAAGGTTTCCACCTCGAGTTCAACAGAGAGGACCCCCATCTAGAACAGATGGGTTCCAACCGAAGGGGCCACCACAAAGATAGGAGATGGCTAGAAAGCCGTTTATTTCACAAGAGCTTAGGGATGAGCTGAGGCGAAAGAAACTTTGTTTCGATTGCCATTCACCGTGGGCCCCGGACATGATTGCACAGGAAAGGGCAAGGCCCAATTCATTGAGGTCTTTGAGGAGGAGAGAGAGAGAGAGAGATGGAGATGAGCAGCTAGAGACCCAGGAAATGGATGACGGAGATGAAGATGCTTTGGATGGTACTGATGAGCAAGAGGAGGAGGTTTTCCCTCAGAGACTATAGCCACTTTGTCTAGTACCCCGAGGTACAAGGCATTCAGAGTTAGGGGAGTTATGCAGGGGCAACATGGTGTGGTACTTATTGATAGTGGGGCTACCCACAACTTTATTGATGCATCCTTGGTTGAGAGACGTGGCCTACAGACAGAGGACTTTGAGGGCTTCAACATTGTTGTAGCCAATGGTGAGTCTATGAGATGCACCCGTAAAGTTCCACAATTGAGCATCACCATGGGGAACTACACCGCTACTGATGACTTCTATATTGTCGGCATTGGAGAGACCAACGTAGTATTGGGAGTTCAGTGGCTTCACTCCCTTGGTGAATTTCGTACTAACTTTCAGACGATGGAGCTGAAATTCAAGTCCGAGGGCAGGAATGTAACCTTGAGGGGTCTATCTACAGGAGCACCCAGGGTAGTCACAGCTAAGAGGATGGAGAGGATCTTTCGGCACGATGAGGTGGATTGGGCCGTTCATTGCTTGGTTTCAACCAAGAATACAAGGAGTGACCATCCAGAGTATCATGTGGATGTCCAAGGCCTATTGGACAAGCACAATGTAGTTTTTCAGGACATACCTCTAGGTGTACCACCAGATAGGGGTTTGAACACGTGATTGAGCTTGGGGACAACAAGCCAGTGGTTACTACTCCTTACCGTCACCCCAAACGGTTTAAGGATGAGATTGAGAGGACTATACACGAGCTTCTGGACATGGGGCATATTAGACCTAGTTCTAGTCCTTTTGCTTCTTCAGTGGTGTTGGTGAAGAAGAAAGATGGAACCATGCGAATGTGCATAGATTACCATGCACTAAATAAGAAGACAATAAAAATAAGTATCCTGTGCCACGCATTGATGAACTACTAGATGAGCTACATGGAGCAGTCTATTTTTCCAAAATAGACTTGCGATCTAGATATCACCAGATCAAGGTCAGAGAGGAGGATGTGCATAAGACAACTTTCAGGTGCCACTATGGCCACTTCGAGTTTTTGGTGATGCCATTCGGTTTGTCTAATGCACCGGCCACATTTCAGTCCTGCATGAACCATGTGTTCAACCGCCATTTGCGGAAGTTTGTATTGGTCTTCTTTGATGACATTTTGGTCTACAATAGGACGTGGGAGGATCACATTCAACATCTTGATGAGGTGTTGGGAATTTTGGAAGCTAATTCACTTTATGTGAAAGCTTCTAAGTGTGAGTTCTGGTATGACAGAGCTGCTATATTTGGGCTATGTGATCGAAGGAGGTGGAGTCAAGGTGGATAGGGAGAAGATTCAGGTGATTTTGGATTGGCCACCACCTAGGACTTTGACACACTTAAGAGGATTCTTGGGACTATGCACATATTATAGGAGGTTTGTGAAGAACTTCTCTCGCTTGACTGCACCCTTGACAGACTTGACCAAGAAGGGGGCTTTTGCTTGGTCAAATTCAACACAACAGGTTTTTGATCACCTTAAGGGGGTGATGAGTTCTTGTCCAGTTCTTACATTGCTAGATTTCACTCAGCCATTTGTACTCAAATGCGATGCATCAGAGTGGGTGTTGAGTAGTGCTCATGCAGATAGGCATCCCATCGCCTTGAGAGTCGAAATTGAGTCCAAGAGAGAGAGGATTCTCAATTTACGACAAGGAGATGTTGGCCATTATGCATGCATTGGTCAAATTTAGACAATATTTAGTGGGCAACAAATTTGTGGTTCATACGGATCACAATAGCTTGAGGTTCTTTTTGGAGCAAAAGGATCTCAATGACCGCCAGCAGAGATGGGTAAATAAGATTCAGGCTTTTGATTTCGACATAGAATACAAGAAAGGTAAGAATAATGTGGTGGCTGATGCACTGTCTAGGAGGCCTTGCTTTGATTCTATGATTTTCTTTATGTCAGAGATTTCAGCTGATTGCAAGGCTCATATACTTGTTGAATACTCCAAAATCAGTTTGCATGTGAGATTATGGATGGCATTATTCAGATGATCGATACAGAGTGGTGGACGACCTCATCTACTACAAGGATAGAATTTTCCTCAGTACTGAGTCCAAAATGAAGGAGAAGATCCTTCGAGCAAAGGCATGATACACCCTCGCTGGACATCCAGATATTTTAAGACATACAGTACATCGAGAGAGATTCACATGGAAGGGGTTAAAGGATGACATCCTTAACCATGTCAGGAGTGTTTGGTTTGTTAACAAACCAAGGCAGAGCACTCTTTCCCAAGCAGACTTCTACAACCTCCGCCTATTCCAAAATAGAAGGAGAGTATATCCATGGATTTTATCACAGTGTCTTCCTCAAAGTGGGCATGATTGCATATATGTGGTGGTTGATCGGTTGACTAAATATGCCCATTTCCTTTCTATGCCTTCAGGGCACAAGGCACCAGTGTGGCTCAGACTTTCTTCACAGGTATTTTTAGGCATCATGGGTTGCCTAAGAGTATTATCAGTGATAGGGATAAGATTTTCATGAGTACATTCTGGCAGGAGATCTTCAGGCTTGCAGGTACGGAGCTGACACCTAGTACCAGCTATCATCCATGATCGATGGGCAAACCGAGATAGTGAACAAGTGGATGAGGGCTACTTGCGTAGCTATGTTGCAGACATCAACGCATGCATGGGTCAAATGGCTACATATGGGTGAATATTGTTACAATACCACCTACCGATGAGTATTGGTATGACTCCTTTTCGAGCATTATATGGTTATGAGGCATCCTCATTTGTCAGACCTAGTATTATCGATAGATGAGAGCTCCCAAAGCTCGTGATTGGGTACAGGAGAACCAGGACATTCTAAAGGCTCTCAAGGAGAACATACAAAGCACAAAATCAACAAAAGGTATATGCAGACAGCACAAAATCGAGAGATCATTCAAGGTTGAGATTTGGTCTTCTTACGATCATGCCATACCATACAGCATAAATCCTCACTCAAGAAGAGCGGTGCAGAGAAGCTAAAACCACGATTCTATGGTCCATACAGATAGTGCAGAGTCAGGGGCAGAACATATGAGTTGAGCTTCCAGAGCAAAGAAGATTCATAATGTCTTCCATGTTTCGTGCCTCAAAAGGCACTTGGACAACATATCGCGCCTTCCACATATTTACCACCATCGATGACGAGGGAAGTCTGGTCTTAAACCAAAATCTATTATTGAGGTAAGACAAAGGAAGCTTCTAATAGGGTAATCACAAAATATCTAGTGTGGTGGAAAGACTTACCACTAGAGGATGCCACTGGGAGGGAGAGCAGATTTTACAAAGACCCTAGTTTACGTTCGCTTGAGGACAAGCAAATTTCGGGAAGGGTGGACTATAATGTCCCCATTCCTACCTCCACGGTCTAAATGATCGGTTTTCCGTCTTATCCTTGGTCATACCCAAGGGGCTAGCGGCGTAGAGAGTCATTGTTGGGTATGGTTTTCACCTACATTTCACTTATATGTTATGTTTTGGTGTTATGCATGTACTTTATGATGACTTAAGTGAAAAAGGTGGGGTAATGTTCTATTTCTTCATTAGGGTCACTTAAGTGGACTTTTGGCCTAGAGAAATAAAGTCACTTTAAGTGACGATTAAAATATGACATATCTCCAAGGGGGTCGAATTAGGGTTTTATGGGCACTTTTATGATGGAAAAAGTTATAAAAGGTGGTGTTTGGGGAGGAAAAAGATCTCGGTTCATTTTGCCATCTTATGTCGGAGCTTTCAAACTTGCTTTCCTTGCTTGTGGAGGGTGAAATTCCACAGAACCCTAGCTTCGGTAGTGAAAGATCTATCCCTAGCTAGTAGAGAGCACTTCTGGTGGTGAGAGATCCAAGTTTGTTATTGTGGAGTTTATTCAGGAGTTTAGAGTTTTAGAGGCTTGCTGATTTAGGAGAGATTTTATTTTATCGATCGGGTCTTGTCATTACATGTTGATGCATGTTACATGCATTTCGTGAGGCTTGCATGTCGCTGATCTTGCATGTTGTTGCAGTTATTTTAAGTCCAGTGAAGAGAAGACAACCATATTCATATACTTAAGAGAAATCATATTTTTATTTGTATTTTGATCGGAAATATTGAATATAAAATAAATCTACAATGTGCCCCATTTACCTCATGTGCTTTCAAAAATTTAATGGAATTAGAAGTAAGGGTCTCATCTAGCTTGATGTCATATGACACACCCTCTTCTCATTCTATTTATTAAATGAGAAAGGGACTCATATGGTTGATTAAGAACTTAATCATGCATGGAGTCAACAAACTGTTGTTTGTTTTTCTTTTCGATACTGTTGTCAATGTTGATTTAATTGCAATAAAAGTGAAGATATTGGTTATTTTCTGATGGTCTCTATATGGAATCCTCATGGAAAAGGAGAATTATAGGTTTTTTGAGTTCTTGATCGGTAGGAATACTATTGTTATCAACCTAACTATTAAAGGCCTTAGAGGATACACACATAGTTTTAACCGCATGTTGTAATTCACGATAGCTTGTGTTATAAATTGTAATTATTTCTTGGGAATGATGATATAATGTAAAGATGTTTCACATAAATGGTGATTGTGTTAGTATTTGTATGATCAATGTATAACCTAGGGGTATACCATTATCATGTGAACTAGAAACATGATCTCTATTTAATCAGTAAATTTATAAGTATGAGAATCTAAAGAGATATCACTATGATTTATACAAGATGCATTCATATTATTTTACGAACATAGAACTTTCGCAATCTAAAACATGATTATGACTTGTAAAAGAAGCCAACATTATGATTTGTAAGATAAATATTGATATCATTTGTATATAAGGAACATTGTTATCATTTGCATCTACATTAGGGGATGCTCTATATTCTCAAAAATTAATCTCATTTATATCCCAAATGGCAGGAGTACTAGGTTGTACCACCTCAACATAAGTAGGAGAAAGGGGAAGAAGATCAATATGGTCACCCATTTCCCACATAGAAGAGTCCTTATAGTCTTCTACATATTCTTCATCTTGAGTTGGCTTGAATTTATCACATAATTTATCCCTATAATTGAGTTCAAATGTAGTATACATTTCATCCATAAGTTCATCAAGAAGTTACCCTTTTGTGGGGGGGACCTAATTAGATAAGGAAGACATGGCTATGGAGGTATATTGGGAGAAGATTGATCCAAAACATATTAAAACAAGAGTATCATGAAACCATGTATGAATTTAGAACTCAAAATGTGCTACATTGAAATCCTAAAGATGACGAACCAAGCCTTAGGTTAATATGTTCAATAAATATATCGGGTTCACCAAAATGAAATAAAAATTAGGTTAATCAAATTAAGATTATTTCTAAATTGTTATGTGATATGGTATATAATAGTGCAAGAAAATAGTAAATACAACATTTCTAAATCATGTGAGGATAAACATGCAATCAACACAAAATATGAAAGTATAATACACACAACTAGGGTTAGGGTTTAGAAAGATTGTGCAATCGCTCTATAAGGTCTAGCAAGGGTGGCATTCATATGAAACTATGAGAACATGTTGTTGAGAGGCATCATAATTATACTTGTAAATTACAAAGAGTTATGAATGAGCTCTGAAAATTTTCTTTGTGCTAGACAAGATCACTGATGATTTCATCCTTTGTGGTCAATTTTGTCCTATGTTATTGTGATCTCAGTAACTCAACTTTGGAGCCCGGTGCACCCATGTTTTGGATATGGGATCTCAGATTGAAATCTAGAAAACATAGTTTTGTACATGTAAAATGTCTTCTTCATATCTTCAAATCCTCATTTCCTTTTGTGACCTAAAAGGGGTTAGTCTCAATTTGATTCGAGCCACCACAATGATGTCTCCATAGAAAAACTCTAAAGAGGCCTTAAACCCACGTAGTTCTCTCTCCCAATTAATGTGTGTGAATGTGCATAAATAATGGTTTTGGAAAGAACATATTAAGGTCTTCAACACTTGGAATTGATCTTTGAATTCATTTAGAAGATGACAATGATCTAGGGAAGTAAATAGTGATGCATTTGGACTTGTATCTTGTTACATAGTGCTATGCAAAATTGATGCTTTAATGAATGGGGCCCCAATAGGGCCTCAAGTCCTTGTTAGAGTATGTTTGAGTGTAAGATGCCGTTAATAAATTAAGGTGCATATTATTAAATTATAACTAACTTATACGAATGATTTCTCACCAATCGACCCTAAGTCAATCGAGGTAACTTGTGCATTTGAAAATATGATCATTGCAAAATACAAGAAACATAATTATTGAGCTTGATAGAAATATATGTCCATTCTTTATCATATGTCTCATGCGATTCTAACTTGGATGATTAAGTAGGAGCTTGATAAAAGACATGAGTCAAATAGGTGGGAGTCTAAATATCTGTTATATATAATTGCATTAGCTCCATATGTGCTAAGGTAAAGAACAAATGATGACCTAGTGGACGTAGAGTGTTAGAATTGAGCAAGATACCTTTGGATTAAGTCAATAAATGTGTAAATGGGGATATGTAGAAATAATGCTAGAATGATTATTACAAAGTGACTGATGACCAAATTAAATAGGTATTACATGTTCTTGTATGATTCTGAAACATTCAATTATGGGAAATATGTCACACGACCATGTTTGTTAGGTTTGGGGCTCCCAAAACCTCGCTTAATTTTCTTGAATTTTTTTGGATCTTTTGGAAATTGCTCTCCTCTTTTTGGGGTAAGTGCACAAAGTTGGGGGGCTAAAAAGTGGACAAAAACTAAAAATCAAAATGCGTACACATTATGTCTGCTATAAATTAAAAAAGAGGCCCGAGCCTCTATCATTTTATCTCCCTCAAACGCGAGTTTCAGAGCTTAACCATGCCCTTGCGTTTTTTCATTCAGTTGGATCTCAAGCTCAAAGGATCATTTCTAGATTATTGGGAAGATCTAGAATCGATGATGGCGCCACAGAGAAGAGGCTCAAAATTGCATTGAAATATGATAATTATAGAGTAGAATTTGAATTGAATACATTTTTTTATTGTTACAGTTTGAGGTCAAGGGAATCAACCACAACCAAACCCTATTATTCCTGTCATCCCTCCCAACCTCCCACAATTTCTCAACATCCCCTGGGTAGTCAAGAAGATTTAGCAGCCCACATAGTTGAAAACAAAATTGAAATTGAGGATTTAATCAAAAGAATGAGGGATTCACAATCTACAAACCCCCACCGCACCTCTCTTACAAACACATTGGAGGCATTACTTGCTCAAGTTGACACGGAAATGGGGAAAATTGATCATTGGACAACTTACAGAGAGGGTTGTAGGGTTTATTATTCCAACAAATTGTCATATGTGGATGTAAAGAAAAAATAAATTACAAAATACCTCATATGCGCCTTATTCACGACTCCCTACTAATTTTCTTGTTCCGTTGTCATGCAAATGGTTTCCCATCCATCGTGCAATAATAATTTGATTAAAAATAATTTTTGGGACCGATGGTGGATGGTGTTTGATTTTCCACCTTGCAATAACAACGAGGTGCCACTATACTTTCTGAGGAAACTCTATTGTGAGTTTATCCTCAACGAGATCCCAAATTATTTTGATTTCCAAGATTTCTAGGGCCGAGGAAAAGGATCTACATAGGATCGACCAGGTGCACAACATGTGCACCTATTCAAGAGGTAGAGTCCCCACACAAGCCCCCTCACCCCGAGATTTCCCTCCAAGCAATGAAGGAAGGAGACAATAGAGATTGATACACTCCACGTGCTTTAGGGGCTATCTGTGACCCTTGTTTGACATACGAGGGAGATTTCTAGAGCCAGATGCTCATGGTACATAGAGTATTCCTCAGGAGTACTAGCATGAGGCCACATCTTTTCTCGTCATGTGGTAGCATATGTTTGGGGCCCGAGGAGGATGATACTTTCATGCATACTGATTTTTGTGGAGTTGGTGCTAGGGGTGCACACGATAATGTCACTATGTCGATGCCTTTTTGAGTGAGACATTTGGATTACAATCATCGGTCACCTTCACAGTATTTGTTATGTTTTATTATGTGTGTTACAAAAAGTTCAGAGTACTTGATTTACTTATATATGTTAAATTTTTGAAATAATTGTATTTGTACATGTACATGCATTGATATTATAAAGTGCGCGGAGGGGTGCATCTTTCATCCCAACCATAGCGGTGAGCACCATGCGTACACATACATTCACAGAGGTAATTTAGAATGTTAATTGTGTAAAATTTTCACATACATATATATATATATATATATATATATATATATATATATATATATATATATAATATCAAATATATGTATGTTCAAATATATGTATGTTCATCTATCTAACTCACGATACATGTTTGATAAAGATGTTGACTTCACTAGACACCCCACCATCTCTATGACAAGTAGAGAAAGGTGTTGCCATTTGCATGATTTCATCTATGCAACAACTCACTGAGGTATTCAAACAACATGTAAATTTTGTTAAATTTCTCATGTAATTCATATTATGTTAAATTACATGTTAGTAATGTCTTTCATTGTAGAATTATTAAATTATGTTAATAATGTCCTTCATTGTGTATATGCAGGAGTTACTTATGATAGGTAGTAAGCCCTGTTCATTTGATTCACAGGTGTGGCGGGGTAAAAATAATAGTTCTATATTGATAAAATTAGTTAAAATATTGTCATTACACATACATGTACTTAGTTCTATTTTCACTAATTTTGATGTTAGATTTTCTGATCTTATGTGTATGTAGGGAACTTCAACCCCCTCCATTTTGACTTCGAGGGCATGGACTCCTCCATCTCATCATCTTCATACCCCCTTTGTACTCCAGAGCTCCCGATGACTCATCTGAGCATGAGATGCAGATTCGGCGTGATCGACAACTTGCGGTAAGTTTGTGTATTTATGTAAATACTTTCATTCTAGCATGGTCTTAAATACATGTTGAAAACATATATAAATTAAGTTTTGACAAAAAAACATTGTTTGCATTTACAGTTCATCTACAAGCGAGTATTCAGTGGAAGAGGACTCATAGCATGGGCTCGGATGATCCAAAGTCATCTCATAGATCTCCATCTTCGTCTAAGGGAGGGCCTTCTTCGAGAAAGGCCAAGAGAGGGATAGATTTTGATGATTAGGAAATATATATGTCTTACATGACATTTTTTTTTGTATGCCTATGTGCATGGCATTGTATGTATGCCTATATGGCATTTGAACTTGATGGTATATGACCTATTTGGGCATTTTTATATTTATTATGCACATTAAAATACTATTTGGAACTTGATATTTTTGTATGAGACCTTACATTTCTGAGATTATTTTTGCATGAAACTAATATGATGTGCACTTGACAATATTTAAGACATTATGGATTATTTTTTCATTTATTGGTGATGTACATGTACTAGCATTTTCAATGTATAATATGCATCAAACTTTGGAAATCAATATTTATATAATGTATGTATATAAAGAGTTACCTAATCTGAGTAATTATTCATTCAATTTATCAATGTGTATATGTGTATTTACCTTACTTGTGCTTCTTCTTGCTCATGGTCTCTTTGTACTGGTTCCTATCTTATCATGCACCTACTACATTCTTCAATGCTTCTTAGTCTTCTCCCCTGTTAAAACACCTGAGAGTCATCACAATTTTATGATGCTTTCATCCTTTCATCTATTATTTTTGAGAATGTCTCTCCATATGCATTACTCCAATGCTTGAGAATGTCTCCAGATGTAATGACATTCTGATTTGACACTCAATGATTCTTGATTGTCTAATCCTGTCCAATTCATGTTATTACCTTTAAATCTGTAGGCATTTCAAGTTATTTGGAAATCACATCACACCCTTCACTAGGCTTGATGACTACCCCTATCTTTTTTAAGGTGCTTTTTAAAGCATCCATGGGTTTATCATAACATAAATTATCAATGAATGGAAGGTCACTAAGTCAGTAGGCCAACTGACTCCCATTCAAAACTAAACAAGAAAGATTTACTAGGTGATTGATAACTCTCATGTGTTCTTAGACATTCCCCTATCAAATTCATTCTTAAGCCAATCTAGTCATTGAACAAGAACTCCTGGATGAGGTGTCAGATCTGACGAGACGTCTCTAGGTGCCACGAAGTCTGAGAAATCACTTGTCGAAGATATAGCATGTGTTTTGGTCTCAAGGGCTCTTAAGGGACTACGCTGAGATGAAGTAGCCCGGAAGCACGGGGAGGTAGGGAACCAAAAAAAAGCCTCCTAGTGTTTACCTAGCCACCCATGATGTGTTGCATAGTTGGTTGGTTTGGCCAAGAGCTTCCATTTGCAAAGTATGTCCGTATGCTTATGCCTTACACTCAACTACATATTTTTCACATTTTTGCAAATACATAGGATAAGAGAGAACCAAAAATGGAGATGGATAAAACCACGAGAGGATTTTTTGTAGAGGGTTAATGACATGGAGGTTTTAGATCTGAGACGTCTCTAGGTGCCACGGAGTCCGAGAAATCACCTTGTCAAGATATAACATGTTTTGGTCTCAGGGCTCTTAAGGGACTACGCCCAAAGAGGTAGCCCAAAGCACGGGAGCATAGGGAACCAAAAAAATCCTCCACTAGCGTTCACTAGGCCATCCCCATGTGTATGCATAGTTGGTTTGGTCCCACGAGCTACCATTTGCAAAATATAATGTGTCTGAAGATTTACACCGACTCAAACTACACTATTTTTCACATTTTGCAAACAATAGACAACGAGAGAACCAAATGGAGATGGATAAAACCATGAGAGATTTTTCATAGAGGGCCCTAACATGGAGGTTTTGATCTTACAAGATGTCTCTAGGTGCCACGGAGTCTGAGAAATCACCTGTCAAAGATATAACATTTTTTGGTCTCAGTGGCTCTCTTAAGGGACTACACCTGATGAGGTAGCCCAAAAGCACGAGGAGCATAGGGAACCAAAAAAAAAAACCACTAGCATTCACCTAGCCATCCAGCCATGATGTTTGTGCATAGATTGTTTGGTCCCACCAGCTACCATTTGCAAAATATAGCATCCGATCCATGTACAACTTACACTTGACTCAAACTACACATTTTTCACATGCATTTGCAAAATAATAGACAACGAGAGAACCAAATGGAGATGGATAAAACCATGAGAGAGATTTTTAGAGGGGCCCCCCACATGGAGGTTTTTTTGGATCTAATGAGAGACATCTCTAGGTGCCACCATGGAGTCCGAGAAATCACCTGTCAAGATATAACATGTTTTGGTCTCGTGGCTCTTAAGGGACTACACCCTGACGAGGTAGCCCCGAAAGCACGGGGAGAGTAGGGAACCAAAAAAAAATCCTAGCATAGCATTCACTCTAGACCCATCCGGATGTGTTGGCATAGACAGGTCCCATGAGCTACCGCCATTAAAAATATAGTGTCTAAAACCTTACATTACTTACTACTACACTATTTCACATGTTTAAAACAATAGACAACGAGAGAAACCAAATGGAGATGGATAAAAAACCATGAGATAGGATTTCATGTAGGGGCCCAACATGGAGGTTTTGATCTAACGAGATGTCTCTAGGTGCCACGGAGTCCGAGAAATCACCCATCAAAGATATAGCATTTTTTTTGGTCTCAGTCTTAAGGACTACACTAGTCTATTTTACAAAAACTCATATAACTTGAACAAAAACCTAAATTTTAAACCTAAAATTTTGTAGGAAGCATCATGACACCTTCCTCTATCATCTCCCATAATTTTAGTGTTAATAAATTCTACATTTTTCTATCCCATCTCATTTGCATGCTATAATAGTGTAAGGTGTAGTCATGCAATATTTTGCAAATGGAAGCTCTGGATTTGGACGAACCAAATGCACAAAAATTAGAGATGGCTGATAAAATGCTAGGGGAGGTTTTTTTGGATTCAAAATTCTCTAGGTGCTTAGAGGCTACCTCATCTAGAGCGTAGTCCCTTAAGAGCCCTAAACCAAAAAAATGCTATATCTTCGACAGTGATTTCTCGACTCCATGGCACCTAGAGATGTCTCGTCAGATCCAAAACTCCATACCAAGGGGCCCTCTAAAAATTTCCTATTCAGCCTTTTTCCATCTCCTTTCGGTTCTCTCATGTCCTATTGTTTGCAAACACACAAATAAAGTGTAGTTCGAGTCAGTGTAAGGTAAGCTGTAAGTTTATGCTATATTTTGCAAACGAGCTCATGGGACCAAACCATCTATGCCACACATGTCTGATGGCTTATGTGAATGCTAGGAGGATTTTTTTTGGTTCCCTATGCTCTTGCTTTCAGGCTTACCTCCTTGTCCGGTAGGCGTAGTCCCTTAAGAGCCCCGAGACCAAAACACGCTATATATATCTTCGACAGTGATTTCTCGACTCACATGGCACCTAGAGATGTCTCATCGATCCAAAACCTCCATGTCAGGGCCCTCTACAAATCCTCTCTCAGTTTTTTTTTCCATATCCTTTCGGTGTTCTTCTCTTGTTGTCCTATTGTTTTGCAAATGCATGAAAAATGTAGTGAGTCAGTCAGTGTAAGGTTAGTCGAATGCTATATTTTGTGCAAACGGTAGCTCATGGGACCAAACCAACTACACAACACATCCAATGGCCAGTGAAATGCTAGTGGAGGCCTTGTTTTGGTTCCCTACACTCCCGTGCTTTCGGGCTACCTCGTCTGGGTGTAGTCCCTTAAGAGCCCTGAGACCAAAACACACTATATCTTCGACATGTGATTTCTCAGACTCCGTGGCACCTAGAGACATCTCACAATCCAAACCTCCATGTCGGGGCCTCTACAAAATCCTCTCTCCGGTTTTATCCATCTCCATTTAGTTCTCTCATTGTCCTATTGTTTGCAAACACGTGAAATAGTGTAGTCTGAGTCAATGTAAGGTTGTCCATTTCCAATCACCTGAATAATATAGGTGGTTCATACAATATAGGTGGTGAAATGAGAATTTTAATAAGATATTTTTACAATATAGGTGGTGAAATGAGAATTTTTGTTTGTTGTTCCTTTCTAATATTTAATTTCTCTTAGCTTCACTTGGCTTCGAGAATAATAAATTCTCTACTTGACAAAGTGCCAACCACGTGAAGGTGGAAGATTTTTTGGCACCACTAACCTACATAAACATGTTAGTAAGCAATTAAATAGAATTTTAAATCATACAAAATTTAAACAAAATCATTAAAGTAAATATTCAAATTAAATTCATGAAGAACATACCTTTGCAAATTCAATCCAATGAACCGCAAGGATCAACTCTACTCTTGACAATAGTAAGAATTGCTTCATGATCTGATTCACGAACCTTCCACATATTCTTGTTTAATGGCCTACCTCGATATTTGATCAATTTAATATTTGTTGCAAGAACCAAATGTGAATAGTGAAGTATCTTTCGATGTACTTCATAGTCTTCAAACAACCAAATGTTTGATTTTTTGATAGGATATCATCGAAGCCAAGTTCCAGTGACTACCACTGACCCAATGGGGATACTCAAGGTCTTCACCATCAATGACTATGGAAGTCAATTTTTTCCCCTCTACACAACGAGACAAGAAGTAGTTTGTTCCCTCTTCATTAAATTCCATCGTAATAACTACAAAAATGTGCCCTACATCACAAAGTAAAACTGAAGTCAAATTTAAAATACATTAAGAGTTGACCATTTAATAATTTATAAATCTAAAACATGGCATGTACATATATGTATGTACCTTGTTGCACTAAATCAGAGACTTGGTCAAAGTCAGGTGATGTTGTCATTTGATCTAAAGACCCCAAAGTTGTAATGCTCATGGAACTTGATGTGTGTCGAGTGGAATTAGAGGTCTACAAGTCCATTCATCCACCCACTACTGTGACTCACATTCATTCCACGCAAAATCAATGCATGATATACAAAAACATGTCATGCACCTAGTATAAATAGTCCAAGCATTTGCATCTTGAACTACGGAATGAGTGCATATCACTTGATCCTACAACTATCATACAATCTTCAAAGTTTTTCAGATGTTGTTCCTCTATCAACCAAAAATATCTACGAACCATTGATCTCTCTTGAGATTCATGGCCCATATTCTTGACACACCAATCAACAATGTTTTTTACATCTGTAAATTTAGCACCATCCTTGAACTTTAACTCTTCTCTTGCAAGTGCTCTTTTCACACATGCTCCTACACCATCATGCTCTCCTTTTCCATGCCCTACCTTAGTAAAAATCCAGATATGTTGTACATTTGTTTCTTTGTGCATCCTTTTTAGCCAATAAAACATCCATGCATTCTTGAATTGTGATGTGCAGTTGTCCGACCAAATGTAATGTTGATTGAAACTAATGTTCCTCTCATTCAAGTTCACATAAAACACCTGAAACACCCTTGTACATATTTTGTAGAATGTGTCCGATCATCACTGATGTAGAAATGATACTCTCTTAATATTTTTTGATCTTTCTCAAGTGCTTTCTGAGAGTGCATGAATGTTATATGCATGAAAATAACAACTTGCACTGAGTTATAATATTGAGACTGAACCTCCATTTGTGGCTACAATGTGTAATTCTCTACAGAAGTCAACTACTAAAACAATAGTACCAAGTGGGAATGTGTCCTTTCTTAACTTGAATTTTTCATCCAACCATCGAGCTCTATGTGTGTGCCTTGCATACTCATAAAAAATTTCTCTCTCTGAATTTGACCATATATTCTGATACAGGTAATTGTTTTGTAACAAGCTCACACCTCTTAGATTCTTTTCCATCTTTTAATTGATATGCCACCGATTTATATTTGTTGAAACCAACCAATTCTTTTCCTATTGAATATGTACTCTCCTCATGGATACAACTTTTCAGATTTGGCAAGCCACCACATACATTGCACGTTCCATCCAAACATGCTTTGTTATAAAAAAATTGTCTAGTTGATTTTTCACAAAATATTGTCAAATAAATTCCTTGAAGATTTTGGTGGGACATTTAATCCACACTCCTGCAACATGATGTCAATATGCAAAACATGACGTATTTGACAAAAAAATCATAATGCATTGAAAATTCAACATGATGCCTAGCAACAACAAGTGGTACGTGAGTGATTGATTTTCACATAAAAGGGTTTTCTCATTTCAAAGAATCTTTGGCTAATGTTAATTTGTGGATTTTCATTCTTAAACTTAGAGAACAATTGTGTTTGAGTCATATCTAAGAAATGTTTTGCACATGATTCACGATTACGAGAACCTATTCTTCTTTTTACTATATCTCTTCTATTCGGTGACACCCTTGTGTTCTCATTCCAAAATTTTACAATTAATTCTTTTAGAATATCATATGTATTCTTGTCTTTCCATGGAAGTCTACTAGAGAAATCCCAATAGTCAGTGTTATTGATGACTCAAGACGTTTTTACGTCTCTCTATTGCTTTCATTAGTGTTTTTCGTTTAGCTTCAAAGCACTGCTTGTTTTTCTAATCAAGCATTTATTAACTATTTTATCACTTACTATACAATTAGTAAGTGCACACCTGTGTAGCATTACTATCTTTGGTGTGTCTTTTTCCACCTACAGTTTGGTATGCTTTATGTATGTTTTCAACAATTGACGCATTTTGATCAACAACATTAGATGTTCTTAACCCCATGGGTCTTCATTATAGGTCTCATCTTAATTAATTTCATCAATGTAACAAATAATTGACATCTTTGTGTGTCATTTAAATTCTCAAAGTAATTATCCCAAATTCCACTAGCTTTTCTTCTCGCATTTCTTTCATACATTTTGTTAGGCATTGGTTTTATAATGTTTTCATCAATTTCAATTAAGTGAATTGGTTTTCTTCACAAAATGGAAGGAGGTGTTCTTAGAGGTGAAGATTCATTTACAAGGTTACTTTCTTCATTCAATTGTTTTCATACAAATTTCAGGGTTAACATTTGGATTCTCAGGTAAGGGTTCAACAATTGGATTCATATCAATTTCTTCATCCATACCAACATTATCATTCAATTCAATATCATTATTCATTGCAAAATCATTATTCATTGCAAAATCATTATTCTCTACATTTTCATTATGTATTTCATCCCCATTTTCTAATACATTAGCTACATTTGATATAGCAGATGTACCTTGCCCTACACGAAGTTTTTGCATTCTCTTCAATTTCTTTATTCTCATCTCTTCCAATTGCTCTGGTGTCTTGTTCTTGACTTTCCTCTTGTCCTTAGCTCAAATTTTATCACCCATGATTAGAAAAAATCAACTAGTGGGGTAGGGGACAAAATGAACTACTAAAAATCGTGCAAGAATGTACAAAAAATTACAGACCAAACAAAATGTATGTAGAAAAATCCCATGAAAGAGATGAAAGGGACGTTGGGGACCACAATATATAAACAAAGCATAACGCATGACATGTTATAACGTAAGTTATGCATTATGATTTTTTCCTTTTTCCAACACATGCCTCAAGGCTTGGGATCCGGTTTGGATCCCCAAGCCTGAGGCATGGACCTACACAAACACAACAAACCAATGTTTTTGCAAAAAATGCAAAAATCCAACTTCCGCCATGATAAATCAACATCAAATGATCGATTCATTTTTAAAAAAATTATACCATGATGTAAAGCAAAGTTTCTTCTTTGTATAAATATTATTTTTCAATTTTTCTAACAAATATAAGGTTTCCATATTATTTATTTTCTAACTATGCCTTTTTATAGCTATTTTTTGAAGTTTAAACATGTCTATCTTTTTCATGTGTATCTTTTTTTTGACTCATCAAAATTGAATAAAAAAATTTAGGCACAAACTAGGTGTAATTCTATACATATTAAAAAAAAATTTTTTTGATATTTTTTGAGGTAGTTAGGGGGCATGGCACTGCATGGTCTCTTATTTTTCAAAACATAAAATTTATGTACTAGAAAAATCATAAAAAAAATCACTAAAAAAATCTAAAAAAATTCTAACACAAACTAGATGCTCCTAGCTATCTTTCTACCAAAGGGTTTTCAAAAATACTAAATGGTGCTCAAAAATGGTGGGGGCATGAAAGTCACTCTATTATGTTTTTAACTATTGACACACATGTTGATACACAATGGGCAAGAAAAGTTGATAAATAAGGGCCAAAACCATGGTGAATCTAAATATGAGTGAAATAGATCCACACATGAAAAAAAGAGACAAAATCATACATTTACAATTAGAGGGAGTTGAATCGTGTGTGTAGTATTAGGACATCTAAAACAATTCCAAAAAAATACATTTAACAATAAAGAAAATAGAGAGAAGAGTGAGAAAGTAAAAGAGAAGAGTAAAATAGTAAAAACTAAGAATAGAAAGAAATTTGCAAGAAGAAATCCAAAAACAAAGGAAGATATTCAAACATGAATCAATTGTGAACAAATAATTACACACAAATACACTAAAACATTCCAATTTTAGAGAAAATAACTAGTGAACTACCAAAATTAAATGTCTATAAAATCAAATTATATGAGCAAATAACTAGTCAACTACCAAAATTAAATGTCCATAAAATCAAGTTATTACGCCAAAAGGCGTTGTCTTAGGTAGAATGCTTTGAGGGCTCGACAACAAGTTTTATCGGTGCCATCCACGCCTTCATTCGTATCGTCATCCTTGTACTACTAAAATCTTAAGCGCTCACATCTTCACAACATCCATTCAAGGAGCAATAACAAGTGGGTGAAGGAATACATTAATCCCGAATATAAAATACATTGATGTTTCCCGCCACCAATATAAAATACATTGTTGGGGAAACAAAGTATTCGAAAAACACGAATATGCCAAGTATGTACCATATCTTCTTCCTGCCATGGACAACATCCAAATGGACATTCAAAAGGATGTAAGCTCTGTTCTTAACTTCCTAGAGAATAACGAATCTCCTTTCTTGGCCAATGTCTTTCCATTTTTCTTCTACAACAACATCGTTGAGTCGTTATAGCTTAGATTATGCTTTGTTGAAACCCACAACGCCCATTATGAAGGACAAACATAAGATTTACAGGAGCATGTTTGATGCCATGATTGATGTTATGTATTCTGCCATGGAATCCAACACACCCATTGTTGCCATATCAAGTTATGGGATGGCCTTCAAAGGGAAATGATGTGGCTACAATTAGCAATGCCCAAGCTTACAACAATAATCTGATTAAACATGTATTGTCAAAGGGCCGAACACCAAAGAGGCCAGGAAAGGGCATAAAGACTTGCATCTTCGATTTGTTTAACGAGAACCAAAATCCCAGAGATGAGACATAACGTAAATTTAGCCCTTTTTACCCTAACGAACAACAGCCTAGCCCACATTTTTATTTCACTAGATCAAGTATATAACATGAGCGTAAACAATAGTTTGGAAATGTATCACTATATAAATAAAGATGTTAAGTTTATTTAACATTAAATAGATGTTGATTCTAATAATTATACTCAAAGGAATTGTTTCAAGTAGAATGCCCGAGGGGATTTGAAAACATGTTTTAATCGACACCATCCATGTCTTTGAATATATCATCGTCCTCGTACTACCAAAATCATAACCGTCCATGTCTTTGTTAATGTCCACGACAATGCTAAGTTCCATGTTTGACATGTCGGGTCGAGCATTGGATGTTAAGTTGACTTCTCGTCTGCCTATCACCCAATCAATTATTTTCGCCGAATGACACCTTTTCCAAATCACATTTCAGCTCTATCAATCGCCATGTAAGCTAACTAGATGAAGATACCCCTCTTCCCGCATTCAAATGGAAAGTGACTCGTCATTTGAAAACATAAGTGACCGCCGCACTTTGAACTCGCTACGTGATCAAAGCTTTTGGTTAAGTTGCATAACCTCTGAGGAAAAGTATTTAGCATGATAGATGCCATTCTGTTAAAGGGAAACTCAATTTGGAGAGTTTGTTACTCAGAAGAATGAAATTATGATGAAATAGAAGCTCATTTTGAAAAACTTGTTGATTGTAAAAGTGTTAATTGTTGACAACCTTACACATTGTTTAAGGTAATGGATGAGGTTTCTACTATTAAAGCAAATGTTTCCCTATTTTTTTCTCGTTAGGTGGTAGCTGATTCAAAATTCTTGAAGTTTTATGGGTTTAATGGTACTATATTATTTGACTAAATATGTGAAGGTAGGTTTACAAGTGGAAATCACGAGGGTCTTGAAAAACATCTTGTAATTGTCACTGACCATATTTACGCCTTTATAAACAACCCCGAAATTAATTTGTGATGTTCATGTCTACCCCATCACATCCATGTCCTTTTCAACAAAATATCCTCTCGTGTCGTGACCGCCATATGGAAAGGAACATGCAAGAACATCGTCACCTTTAACTCTTCGGTTTGTAATAGAAAGCTCATATGAGTGTGCTCTTTTAAGAAACATTGTGTGGTCAAGTATGAGAGGTTTGGCCCCATCAAGGATTATGACCCTACGAGGGAATTCTATGGGCATGGAAGCCATACAACATCCATCACAACATGAATCTACGTGGAGGACACGAGATTCTTTATATACACCTAAGGTGTGACCCCCGTGGGACGAATCGCCATGTGACATATTCATTTGTCGAAGAGCATCGTGGGAGCCAACATGTTGGTCATCAGCGATTTCTACTTCTTCATGGTTGGCTATTGAATGAACCTTGCCACTGTGAGTTTTGATGTCAAATTGTTGTTCGTCCGCTCCTCGGTGACATTGAGATGCGAGACATTAATGGTTATATTTAGAATTTGGTTGAGTGCGAGTGGACGATGAGCCACAATATGACAATATCTAAGCCAATGTTGACTATGGGGGTATCCTAAGGTCTAAAACACAACGGAAAAAACACTATTACTTCCTAAGATCTTGTTGTAAGGTCCTAAAGCAGTGACTGTAGATCGACTAGCGCCTATTGCGTGTAGCTCGTATTGTTGTAAGCACCTTGTTCCATGGCGAGATCAATTGCCCCATCGCAAGCCGCCACATTGTGGGCTTATTTTGTTGTGTTTCCATGATAGAGAGAGAGAGTCTAGGGAAAAAATATTTCAAGATTTTATGTAATTGGAGAAGGAAGAGTCGAAGATGGTGTCGATACCCGCTTCATCGCATTCATCATCACCGCGGTTTTTTCCATCGCTTTGGCGTAGGATTATTCATCTTCTACTTCTTTTTCATAGATCTACTCGCCTCCTTCTCGCCGATATCTCCTCCATCGCCTTCCTCTCCAAAGACCGCATCACTCGCTTGGCTACTTCCTGTTGCTTAGTGGAATCTTCATTAGGTGGGGCAGATTCTTCCTCTCCCGGATCTCGGTTTCATTACATTTCTTTGATAAAGTAACCATATAAAGGGGTACAATGTAATGATTTCGTGAGTAGGTGTGAGTGGTTTTCTAGGGGTTACAGGTGTTTGACGAGATGCCCATGGCCATTCTTAACCCTCATCTTTAACACTCATTGCTCACGATTCTCGCTTCCAACACGCACTTGCATCACTTTCACGTCTTACTAAAGGGATGTGTGTGTTGGTCACTTTCTACTAGGGTGTTCTATTCCGAATATTGTTCTATATTTTCCTTAATCTTGGCAACAAAAATAAGAGGCACCGATATGCCCTATATATATATATATTGGTGTGACATAGTTTATAGTAGTTCATTATTTCCCCTCAAACAAATGGAGGATGTATGGAAACAAATTGAAATTTGTATCACCCAAAGAAGTTTATGCTTTTTTATTAAAATTGCTTGTTTTCCTCTTTCTCAAATTTTATTAACCAAAATGATTTGCAAATGTAGACTCAATTAAATTTTGTATGGTGTTTAGAATCAATATATTTAATTACGCTGAAAGGCATGTTTACAGTGGGAAATCACAGGGTCCCTAAAAAAATCTTGTATTCCTCACCATCCATATTTACGCCTTTATTAACGACCTCGAAATTAATTTGTTATGTTCACATCCACCTACCACGTCCACATCTGCTTTCAACAACTTTTACGTATGGAGGTCAGTATGGAAACAAATTGAAATTTGTATCACCCAAAGAATTTTATGCTTTTTCATTCAAACTACTTGTTTTCCTCTTTCTCAAATTTTATTAACCAAAATGATTTTCAAATGCAGACTCAATTAACTTTTGTATGATGTTTAAAATCAATATATTTAATCACGCGAAAGGTGTGTTTATAGGTGGAAATCTCAAGGGTCCCTAAAAACATCTTGTATTCGTCACCATCCATATTTATGCCTTATCAAAGAGCCCTAAATTAATCCATGACATTCACATCTACCCGGTCACATCCACGTCCATTTCAATGACATTTCCTTTGTGTTGTGTCGGCTGTTGAAAGGAACAAGTTAAGTACACCGTTGCTTTCAACACTTCATTGTAATAGAAAGCTCATATGAGTGTGCTCTTTTAAAAAACATAGTGTGCCCAAGTATGGGAAGTTCTTCCCCATCAAGGACTACAACCCTCCAAGGGACTTCTATTGAATGGAAGTCATGCAACATCCATTACAACATGCGTCTATGTGGAGGACATGGGATTCTTTTCAGATACACTCAAAGTTGTCGCGCTATCATGCGGGATGAATCACCATATGAGAGATTTTTTTCGTAGAGCATCGTGGAGAGTTTGACATGTCGTCATCGTGAATCACTACTTCTTCATGGTTTCTTATCAATGAACTCGTCACTATGAGTTCTGATGTTAAACTGCTCATTTGATCACCGATGATATTGAGTCATGCAGACGTCAAGCGCTTATAACTTAAAATTTGGGTGAGCGCGAGTGGAAAAAGAGCCATGTGATAAGAATAGCTACGCCAATGATGAATATGGGGTTGTCCCAGGGTTAAGACATGGAATAATATAACATTGATACTACATAAGAGGTTGTCAGAAGGCCCTGGAGTGGGTGTCTCGCAGACTAGGTAGTGCTCGCTGCGTAGCTGTATAGTTGTAAGCACTTAGTCTTATGGCGTAGCTCGACTACCCCACTACAGGTGCCATGTCGCGGCTTATTTTGTTGCATCTCCATGATAAAGAGAGTCAAGGGAAAAAGTTATTTGAGGATTTGATGCAATCGAGAAGGAAGAGTCGATGATGGTGTTGACATTGCATGTTGCTTATGACCCCGCATTCATCATCACCAAGTTTTGGTTCATTGCTTTGGTCCTGTGGATTCTTCGGCTTCTATTTATTTTCCATATTTCACCTCTCCCCTTCACGTTGCTAACTCCTACAACCCCTTCCTTTCCAACATCATTACAAATCTAATGGTCTCCTACACCATTGTCATTTAGCCGCCGCCTACCTACTTCCTACTTCTCAATGGATTCTCCATAAGTCAAGGAAGGATTCTACTCTATCGATCTAGTTTCATTTTATTTCTTTGATAAAGTATCCATATGAAGGGGTGTTGCATAATGAGTTCGGGAGGGGTGTGAGTCTTTTTCTGGGGGTCACAGGTGTTCGATGGGACGCCCATGGCTAGGATGAGCCCTCAGCTTCAACACTCCTCACTCGCACTTCTCGCCATATGAGAGATCTATTTTTCAAAGAGCATTGTGGGATTGGATGTATTGGTCATCAACAATTGCTACTTCTTCGATGGGTGTTGAATGAACCTTGCCATTATGAGTTCCGATGTCAAACTGTAAGAAGTAAAATAATCATTCCATATCTACATTGAATATATATAACTATGAGCTTATATATCATTTCCTTTCCATTTACTTAGATTTGTAAATGTCGCTTATTCACTTTGTAATTATGAATTTATATGATGTCATTTAAATCCCAATGTTAGTCATCTAATCTTTCCATATACCATTAGACACGCCATCATTGCAAATAATCACACAAAATGAAAACAATGAACTGAAATTTGTCATTAAATAGGTCATGAAGCTCATAAAATCAGCTTCAGTAAGACCCACATCCAATTGATTCAGTTGTCTAGGTTTGCATTTAGTTGTTCGTTGGAATTGATTTTTTTGAATTGTTGGAATTGCTTTTTGAGATTTGTTTTCACATTTTTTTACACTTTTGAACTCTAATTTAAATTTGAATATTATTAATATATTGCATATTTTTAGTAACCAATTATTCCATGACTATAATTTGCAAGACATGAATTGCTTAAACGTAGACTTGACACATCAGATCTTAAATTAAGAAAACAAGCAATTTCTTTCCACTTGTACATTTGATGGTTTTATTAGTTCAAATCCCTCTTTCAAATGAAAAATAAAATACATTTGTAATATTTCGTTAAATATGTTTTATCATGCCTTAGAAATGGGTTAGGTAACATATGATCTATGAAGGCTTACACCATTGATATTAAGTGCCATGATAAATAAACCAAATTATAATCTTCCAACCAATTGAATGAATTACAATCTTCAAAGTAAAGCATTCCCTATTTATAATCTTGGATGAGATAAAGCATTGAAGAAGAACCCAAGAGCATATTCTTTCTCTTTTCCCTATGCCTCACACATTAATTATGTCGACAATCATTTCCAGACATGATTCTCAATGGTTGTGTTTGACACGCGTTGGGTGAATATATAGTCAAGTACGAAAAATAGACCAACAAAGTTTTGTGTTGGTGGTCATTCACAAAAAAATGTTGTTAAGACTGTTGATGAAGGAAACCATAGTTTCTACCTTTATCAATAAATAAAAAAATAATTAAAATGTGTATGGTATCGATAATAAGGAACCCGTAATAGAGATTTTTGTATCATGCCTCAACAATGGACTAGGAAACAAATGATCTATGAAGGTTTGCACCATTAATATAAATTGCCATGATAAATAAAATAAATTATAATTTTCAAACCAATCAATTGAATGGGAAACCATAGTTTTTATGATGTAGTGCTCCATCCGCCACTTACATGCATTCATCAATGTTATTAATAATCAAAGCTTTCATGGATCTAATTCACTATTTTTAGAGATCCTATTCTAGAGTCTAGAATGGCTAAATTTGCCAAAATGGAACCTTACTCACCTTAAAATGCTTTCCTAACCTTATACTCTTGTTTCCTACACTCTATACACCCTACTCTGCACTACTTCAATCCCTAAATGGTCACTCTTCACAATAACTTCTTTCTATTCATACCTCCTTTGAGTTTCTCTTCACCTTCCTTGTGCTTGTTACTTGACTCGAAGATGACATTTTGGATTTTTGAGACTTCCTTGGCTCTAATAAGTGTTTCAGAACTCCGCTCAACATCCCAAACAAGTGTTAACATGACCTTTAGATTGATTCACAATGTTCAAACATCACTATATACCCAAATTTGCTCATACTGCCTTCTTAAACCCTTAAGACTAGCTTCCATGGTGCACTCATGGTTAAGGACTTATAAGGCCACCCAAAAAGAGTTATAAGCTTCATTACATTTCTTCTATCATCACATTAGTGTCTACACAATTCCGTGTCTCAACCGCTTGGATTTCTCTCACAAACCAACTTTTTGTTTCTAGTGCATTCTACTCCCACTAGCTCGCTTCAAAATAATGTCGCATATCGTATTCTTTATTGGTTTTCAAAACTCAAAAAATCATTTATAAGTACCCATTTCCATCATCCTTTTTTGAGTGAAGTTTCAAGTTTGTATGCCAACTCTATCACTTACTTCCTTAAGAAGCTTACCCTTACAATCAAGTCTCCGATTGTGATTTTTGTCTCGCCCCTGGATCGGTAAAAATATCTTCCCATTTACCCAATGGACACTCAAATTTCTTCCAATTTTTTTAATAGACCTTGTTACATGCACCGGCTTTCAAATTTCAACCCAAAATTTGATGATTCAAAGCCCCAACCTGTCAAACCCTAGCTAACTACTCCCGGTTATGGACTATGTCACATTTATCCTTTGCATGATCTGTCATCAAGAACTCGATACTAATCACTATTTTACAAATTTCCTTCAAAACCCTCCTCATAAACATATCACCTTGTTAACTTCCAATTTTCAAGTCAAAAGTTTTCCTTAAAGGGCTTAAAACCTCCATTTCATTAAAACCCTAATCAGTAGCATAGAGTTTAGTCCGAGAGACTAACTTAGGCTATATCTTTCACCCGCATCAGTTTCAAGGCACCAAATTTGGTTTGATGGAATATCATACACCTATCTCCATTCCTATTTTAGCAAAGTGATTAGGTATTGGTGTGCAAGATTGGTAAAGACAATAATTTGGCTAAGCAAAACCGTGTGTACACGTTTAAGTTGGGGCATCAAACCTTTACGCCATAGTTAAGGTTCCTAGTTCTCCATGAAGCTAGGCTTACCTTGATTCATGACATACCTCCACTCCACTCTCCCGAAGTTCTTCATTTTCCATGTATTAATTCCAAGGTCTAGTATTTCGTTAGCCAAGTCAAGTATATTCACAAATGTCCCGTGCCATAATGTCACTCAAATACACAAAGGAATAATGGAGCAATTGATCTCAATCACTTCATAGCTTCAACTAATTATTTTTAACATTTCACGATCCGTTAACATGAGTTAATCATCGTAAAACATCACTACAGAAAATCACAATGCATTAGGACTAATTAAACCATTATCACACACAATCCAAATTTTGTCCTTCATAAAGATGATCTTAGACATCTTAACATGTTTTTATAAACCATCCATGCATGCATAAAGAGAAGCATTAGTATTTGTTCCAAATCATTCAACTCTTAAAATCAACCCATAAATACAAAGCAAAGAATTTTATTCATAGTGAATCGTAGATCTTTATACAAACCCATACTTCCTTCAACTCCCTCATCCTCTTCTCCTATCTTTGAGGGATGTTGGCTCTAACTAATTCCTCTCTCCTATATGCTCGAGTCTTCCATTTCATGTAACTCCCATTTGAATTTGTAATTGCTTTTCTAGGAGTCATAATGACTCATTATGCCCTTACTAGCCAAAATAGACAGCTTTACAATATTTTGTATACATTTAGTGACTCTTAGACCATCTAAGCCCCATGACAACCTACACATACTCCTTAACCCATGAAACATCCTTTCAAGCTTCTTGACAAGTCATACTTTCTTAGTTACATCCTAGGATATTTGAATACAAAATTGGAGGGAAATATACCAATTTGAAAATTCAAGCCTTGAGTCTCCACCTAACACTATGAAATGACCTCAACACCTACTTCATGACCTCACAACATTCTATGACAAAGAGAAATTACACTTTTGTAGTCTTTTCAATGATGCTCCTGCATCGCTAAATAAAAACCCAACTAAAAATGTGCATGAAATCAATGATAGAAGGAACCCTTAACATATAGTTTCTATATCTAACACATGTAGAGTTTGGAATTCAAACATATTAAAGTTCCCTATCTACAAGCGATGACGATGGAAACTTTGCAATGTGACCAACCATCCCACCTCTCAATGTAATACACCAATTACTTCCTCTCAAAGAATGATTATTGTTTCTTAATATTTATCGAACAAGAACTCAAGGTAATCGTTATAAGATTAGTATTAGGTCATGTGTTCAAACCTTGGTGATAAAATTTCTAGTAGTGGTTAATTCAATGCAAGAGTAGTCAAGTAGAAACCTTTCATAAGATAGATACATATGACAATACTTCCAATTTATCCAGTTTTAAGAACCTGGAATGTTGAGGACAAAGTCTACAAATGATACCTATTATTGCCTAGGAGAGCATGGAAAATGACATAAGCTAATGGTCTATAAAGATGACACAAAACACATGATCGACCCTATGTTTTGTGGTTATGGAATTCAACAACTACAATGAGTTGTCTTGGGATGATGAGTCCATTCCACGTATCCCTATCTCTAGATTGTATCAGGACACAAAGAAGATAATTCCCCTTAAGTTGAAATGTGTTCTAACTCAAGTCAGATGAAAACGATAATGTGAAGCACAAATAACAAATATTATTTTGGTAAGAACAATTTCAGCCATGGAATAGGTGTGGGAAATGTTGGTATTTAATTACTACCTTATTTCTAACTTTTCATTTATTTCCCATGAGACACACATGCAAATTACCCTTACATATATGTTTGTTCTAACTACCCATAAAACAAAAGGCATGAAATTGCAAACAACTATTCAATTCAACATTTTTTATCAACCACTCTTTATTTTTTCACATATCTCCACAATACATTGCCTTACTGATTGCAACTGCTCCTTACCCTTTAAAAGAATCGTAAATATGTCATGTGGTTGTAGGAAATCTGTTGTTTCACAATCGTTTCCCATACCCCTTTACCTAGTATCAAGCAAACACTGCAAATCTACAAGGAGGTGTACTATATAGACCCTCTAACGCCCGCCGTTTTTTCCTCCTTTACTTCCCTTTTCTAAAGATATTTTATTGTCTTCCATGTCGAAGTATCATACAATTACTACATTCTTTTCCACTCTCTGTTCCTTCCTTTATCCGATATATCGAATACTAATTATTTTCCTTCCCTTCTCCACATAACTTTCTTCCCCCACCTCCCTTTGGGTGCTTGAGTGCGATTGCTAGTATTTAAATAAAAACAATATTAAAATAGCACGGAAGCCTTCACTTCACATACATCACTTAAAAATCCCACGCGTGACTCGAGTGGCAAGTTCTTGTGTATTAGATTCGCACGTGCTAACTGGTACTGCATTGCTTGATTTTCTCCTAGAATTCATTCACATGAACATTTAAAAATCGTCAAAAAAACGATAAGGAACGCTATGATCCGATCGTCATTAATGCCCCCAACGTGGCCACGATGTTATAAAGTTGACTTAATAATAAAATTACGTGGAAGCAATATCCACACGTTTTGGTTAATGAAATCGAAGACATTTTGTAATATAGTAATGCCAAACGAAGATATCACTACCAGTATGCACTGATTTTATATCAATTCATGGTTTTCGGAAGCATAAAATCAGGCTGTGCCTGCTCCCAATTCAGTCAAAGCTAAAGATTCCATCTTGGCTAATCGATCCCATTCATGCGGGCACTGAAAACTATATAAGACGGCAATGCCCACAGTCTCCATGCAATAACAAGTGGGTGTTAGAAGAGTAGCAACAGAATACTCCAATGGGGGCCGCTGTAACGACAAGGTATCTTCCCAAAATCTCATCTTTTGCTTTAATGCCTGTTTCCCACTGTTTCAACCATTTTACTGTACTGTTTTCAGTGTTTTTCAATTGATTAGATCACGAAATTTGTATTTTTATGCGTGCAACAGGATATTTCTGGTGGCAATGGTTACAGTAGTATTTGTTTGGACGGGCGAAGCGGAAAGCAAAAACATGGAGCAGTAGTCGTAGATGTGGATGGGAAAGCATTAAGAGCGGGAGTGCAGTACTACGTGTTGCCACTCAGGCGAGGCAGCGGCGGCGGACTGACGTTAAATGCGCGCAACGATGAGTGTCCAAAGGTTGTCGCTCAGGAAAGAGGGGAGCTCGAAAGAGGGCTTCCGGTGGTGTTTGAGCCCGCTTCAGGAAAGAAGGGCGTGACGATCAGGAGCGGGCGGAGCAGATAATCGAGGTGCCCGCAGCAAATTAGTGTGTGCCGTCGAAGCGATGGGGTGTGGCGAAGGATGCGATCACGCCTCATGTGAAAGGGTTTGTGGCTGCGGTGGGCGGCAGCGCTGCGTTTACGATTGAAAAACGAGGAGGATCTTATGTGCTCATTTACTGTCCCAAAGTTTGCGAGACTTGCAGGCCCACTTGCGGCGAGCTTGGGATTTACATCGACGGGAAATCTAACCGTTGGTTGACTGTCGGAGGCCCTACTACTTTCAACGTTCTGTTTAAAAAAGCCTAACAAGATCATGGCAAGGAAATGTCAATAATGATGTGATAACCATGCATCTTTGTCTTCAACATAATAAATATTGAAAAAGTATTGTAAGTTGGGTATGATACCTTTCAAGAGGCTTCTCACTTTTAGCATCCTTTTTTATTGAGCATCCTTTTTTAGCATCCTTTAAATTATTTTATATGTTTTTAAAGGGAAAAGTAAATTTAAGTTTTTAAAAATGTTTTCTCCTTTTATTATCTTACCGAAGGCATGGATATTGTCTTCACTTTAGTAATTAAACATTTGCATTTTTCCAATCGTATTGTGACATGTGTATTTAAATGAGGCTGGACTATAGTTTTAGCTTTTGATTTTTTTATTCTGGCAGCATTTGATTGGTCGTTGGCTTTATGTGCACTTTGTTGATTGAAAAAAGCGTATGCGATTATGAAACATTAACGCATTGATGTCATGTGCTGATTAGGTCGCTTTTGATAGTTTTGAGTGGCTGGAGGAAAACGCATGTTTGTTTCTTACACAGTCTGTAATTTTTCATTTTCATCTGCGCGCCAGGAGGTGAAGGACTCTGAACAGCAAGGTGAGTTTTCATGGCAAGCCGATTTAAGCTCTCTGTTCTCATGTTTTTGCCTGCTTTGTTTATCTTTTAGTTCGAGTGGTTATTGTATTGATTGACACTGTGAAAGTTCAACGCAAGGAAACAGTCAAAGAGACAAATCTTGGTCGGAGACAATAAGTACTCCAAGTAAAAGATAAACAATAGTTCCTGAAAATTTCAAGTTCGAGTTAATCTATTCGCTAGAACTATAATAATGCAAATCTGTGTCTCCTGTCACTTATGACAAGTTCCCCAGCGCTAAAATTTGCTGGGGATTTCATACTTGAGTTGTTCCAATGCTTACAAGAGCAAGTTTTCTGGTCGTCTATGACACTCAATCCTACATTTCCGTATTCTTATCATCAATAAAAATCAGGTGCATTATTAAATTTCATTAAAAGAAAGGGAATGAATACCATGCCTCAGTCCCACCATGCTTGTTCCATATTTGTTGTACGGTTCTCTACAAAACTCTGTGACTTTGTTCCTGTCAACTCCAAGTCTCTTAACCACATAATCTGTCATACGCACAATTCAGACTTCATCATTTCATTGAAAACAAACCAAAAAAATAGAGCAAGAAATCATCACAACTTCTAAAGAGGAATAATAAATTACGAAACGTATATCATAAAATGCAGTTACCAATGAATTTTTCAGCCCCAAGATTAGTGTAATATTCTTGGTGCGTCTTCTGAATGAGTCGTGAACTTAGTCGTTATAATGTATCATCAAGATCTTTAAAGAAAACACGAACCAAATCAAAAATTGTCTAGAAAAATGGCCACAAAACACACTTCAAGATTCAAAAGCGTAAAATTGGAGTTTCAAATAATTGAATATGTTACAACTATGGGGTTTAATATTGATATCGTTTTTGTAATCCTTTTGTTTGGTTTCTGAAGAAAATATTCTATAACATAGTAAATGTATTGTCATAGACTGTAGTAATTGCAAGACATGCATGAAATGGATATGCTGAAAAGGCCTTGAAAATTTTCAAGTAAAATCAATTCAAAACAAATGTATATTTTGCTAGAACTCAATCTCTTTAAACTCCATGCCAGTAGTTGTAAAAAAAATTATTTACATTGACAACAAATCAGACCATATTTGGAGTTGACAGGAACAAAGTCACAGAGTTTTGTACGAGAACTATACAAGAAATATGGAACAACCATGGCGGGACTCAAGGTTGCTATTCAGTCCCTTTCTTTTAATCAAATTTAATAATGCACCTGATTTTTATTGATGATAACAATACGGAAATGTAGCATTAAGTGTCATAGGCGACCACAAAACTTGCTCTTGTAAGCATTGGAACAACTTAAGTATGAAATCCACAGCAAATTTTATCACTGGGGAACTTCTCATAGGTAATGATGCGGGGTCATTTAGATCTATCTTTCTCTACAATACTCAAGAGCTTGAACTTGCTCTATTACTCCATCCACCCCTGCTAGAGGATCATTAATTGATGTTCATGCAACATCATCTATGTTTGTTCTTATCTCCTTGAGGTAGCAATGAGACCTAGTGCATGTTACTTCTTTGCACCATCTTGACTAAACTCCTAAAATTATAACATTTAGAATTTCATGAATACCCAGAAGGCCTGATAAGATTAATTGGCTCTCATTTCCCCATAAAACCTTGCTCCTAAAGTTTCATGGCTTAAAGTTTTGTCTAACTCCCTCCATCTCATTTTTTCTTGTTTCTTGCTCTTGAGAAACTAACTCGTTTGGGACAGTCCCAATTCCTTCATAACTTTTCTGGGTCTTTGTTTTAGGACTCCAAATTTTTACACAAGGTCTTTATGTGTTATAACCCTCTCCACACAAAATTTCAGATCTTTAACATTCATCTAGCTCCTTAAATCAAGCATTTACCAGTCTGATTTCTGAATCTTAACATTTAGATCAGCCACAGTCATGTTTTACACAAAATGAAGGCAATCTCATTGAATATTTCTCCTTATAAGTATTCAAACATATTATTCATACCTTGATAGGTGTATTTCATCTCTCATGCATTGGCTCTTGACTCCATTTCTCCAATTTAGCTTTTGAAACCTCTTACTATGACTTTAGACAGTCATACAAACCCTGCACAGTCAATGTTCTCATGCTATAACAGTGATAGTTTCTTGTATTCATCCCTGATATCATTCAAGCACATAAAATACACCTACATCCATACTCTTATAACAATCTAGGTTTATGATTCATCTAACCATGAATCAAAACTGGACTGTTGCTTTCAAAACTGTGTTTGTGCATTCTTTCCTTAATTCAATAAAAAACAGTCATCTATAACTCGTGGAAAACAAACCCATTCTTCCTCAAACTTGGATGATATTTAGATCATATCAATATAGAGATGTTGTGAAATTTTCAAGAAATTCCATCAATACAATCAAAAGATATGTGATGCCCTAGTATGGGCCCGAGAGGCAACAATTTGCTATAAAATCCAAACTATGCATTTTCAAAACATACAAAAATTACCAATGTGATCCACATCACCTGTAGAATCTTTCCATGCTAATAATCAAGAGATTTACATCATTTGAATGTCATGGAGGGTTTCTATCTTGCTGTCCTGCCAGGGTTCTTGTGCACAGTCCATTGAAACAAGCTATTTCATGCAAACTAGAGTATAATTCTTCTTTCAAACATCCTACACATGTTGTTATTCACTGTTACACCTTCTAAAAAACTTGAGAACCCCTGTTCTACTTCATCTCCATCGAATCACCTATGAAATAGGTATTCATTAGCTAAGAATAGACTCTAATAGCCCCTAAATTGACTCCATAATACCCTAACAAGACTTAATCAATATTCTAATCCTAGAATATTAATGGATATCAATCCAATACTTCTTCCAACTCGTGCATGGACTAACAAACATGATGAGATGGCATTTGAAGTCCTTATTTAGCCCATATTACCCTTTAAATGCCAAGTCAAGTCACCTTATCAACTTCTTACAAGCATATATTCATTTTTACAACATATTTAACTCTAACACACCTATAGACAACATTTATCATGGTCTTGTATGACCTTATTATGCCTTGGTCATTGATGCTCCTGCATCAGGTAACAACAAACACAGATTTGCATTATTATAGTTCTAGCGAATAGATTAACTACGAACTTGAAATTTTCAGGAGCTATTGTTTATCTTTTACTTGGGGTAGTTATTGTCTCCGAGCAAGATTTGTCTCTTTGACTGTTTCCTTGCGTCAAACTTTCACAGTGTCAATCAATACAATAACCACTCAAACTAAAAGATAAACAACACATAACAACTGTTATTCTCCTGAGTTTTGTTTATTGACGGCCATGGTCAAAGCTCTGTTCCAAACTTCCTGTTTTGCCAGACGCTGCCAAGATGCTCACAAATCTCATGCAACTTGCCTTTAAACATGCCAATTGCATTTCCTAAAATATCTTTCACAAACTTCATATATATGTCTCAAGCCACATCTCTTGCTACATGTCAATTACAGCATGCTTTCGATTAATACCTTCTTTCAGCCTAGATCATGGCAAAGGCATGTTCCATATTCAGTTCTACTATTCATTTTGTTTATTCTTTTTCAGAGCACCTGCACTATGTACACTGCAATCTTTGCAACCCTATTCTCGCACTACACAATGCCTACCACTTTCTTTTCACTCCTCTTTATCTTTTATTTTTACTAGTTATTGTATTAATTAACAGTGTGAAAGTTCCACACAGACAAACAGTCTAAGAAACAAACCTTGCTCAAAGACTCCAACTAAAACATAAAGAACAACAAAAAAACAAAGTGCTGGCCACCGTCTCCTGCAATAATGATGCTGCACAAATTGCAGTGTGCATACCACTGCTGCTCAGAAACAGAATAGACAAAATCAATACTAAAACTGCACACTGCAAATGCCTTTTCCATGCTCTACTTTCAAAAAAGCCATTGAACAAAAGCATGGTAAGACAAGAAAAAAAAGCCACCGGCTTTATAATTAAATACAAGTATCGCATTAGTGCAGCCACTATTGTTTGGCCTTGCAATATCTTAAGTTTGAAACAGCTCAGCTGTTTGAAACAAGTCATCAACAGAAAGCACAGTAAGACAAAAACAAACTGACCAGTTGTACAATCAAATACAAGTAGCGTACTAGTGTGCCGAAGCTTGTCTAGGCAGTGTTTGTGAACCATGTGTGAATCAATACACTGTATAAAATGTCCAGTGCACATACCAAGCAACAGATTACAAATGCCGCATCTATGGAAAACCCAACAAGCACACTGTTCACGACAGCGCCGCGAAGCAAAAAAACCGATGGTGATTGCTGATACTTTGTTTCATTGAAAAGGACATCTCACGCAGCGTATTCATTCAGACATGGTTCAAATATTTCATAAATATGTTCAAAGCTACATCTTTTCGCACATGTCTTTCATGGTGACTAAAAAGGCTTTGTCATAGTAGCGTGCTATTTGTATTTAATTATAAACCTAGTCAGTTTTTTTTTTGTCTAACCATGCTTTCCATGAATGACTTTTTTGAAACTACAGCATGGAGATATTGCTTTTGTCTACTCTGCGTCTAAGCACCTGTGCTATGCACACTGCAATGTGTGCAGCACCATTCTTGCAATAGATGCTGGCCACCACTTTGTTTTTTCCTGCTCTTTATCTTTGACTCTTTCTTTGTATAGAACTTTCATAATGTTAATGCATACAATGACTAATCGAAATACAAGATAAAGAGTAGGTAAAACAAAGCAACAGCCATAGCCTGCTGACAGAACACTGCTACAAACATTGCTTATAAAGAATCGCTTTAAGCAGCGGGTTACTTGCAGTTGACATTGCATATAATATTCAAGTTGTCATCATGTTCAGACCATCAGCTTTTCTGGCAGACTGGCCATGGACAAACCTGGGCAGTCTTAAGGCATGTTCTTGTTCTTCTTGTTGTTATTGTTTCTTATATTGCAACTGATAACAATGTGAAAACATATATTTAAGCAGTGTGACAAAAAGAAGCAGACAATTGGTGCTTCCACATCTTACTGGTCTGTTTTCTCAGATATGTCATCTGTCAACTATGGACCTCTTATAGCAACATGTATTGCTTGTCTAACAGACACAAGATCCGCAAAGAAGATGCACTGGTATCTTTTGTTTCTTCCTTTTTGTGCTTGTAGCCACAAGTTCCATTTTGCAATCTAATATTACCCAAAATAAGAATGTATCACTTTGTGACACTGTGATGTTGAAAATCCTGCACCAATTTTTTTCCATATGTTTTTCTTGTTCTTCATGAATTTAACAGAATGGATACTTCTTAATCCTTAAAACTATCTACCCTCTTAAATAGATGATAGTTGGCAAGTTTAAAGGCAATTGTGCAGCGCAAAGCAAATGCCAAATTTTGAAGGAAAACAGTAAATCAACACTCATTCACATCGATGTCCTTCTCTTGTCACTGGTAAAACAGATTTCACAAAAATGCTACAGCTACTCTGATATGCTTTTAGCGTTTTCAAGGCTTATTTTTGCAAATAAATTATTTTAACTTTTAAAACAGATACGGCTACAGATGCCCCACATACCGTATCCAGCTGTATACGATACAACCCACTTACATGCTCAAGTGTAACTGTGGAAAAATACGGTATCTGGGCACTGATATCTTCGCCTCCAAATACACTCACAGAGCTAAGCACACACAATCCGCATAAATTAATTGCAAAGACTGCCAAACCATTACATGCAACTGATTAAGATACATAACCTATCATGTATTGCCATTAAAACTGCAACCGCCATATTGCTTTACAAACATTCCCATCTCCTACAATGCCAAGTAAAATTTTACATGCTCACAATTATATGCAAATAGTAAAGGCTAAAAAAGATCAATGCCTTACAAACACAACCAACAAATTTACTAATCTCTTTTCCCTTACGATAACACTTGCAACGACATCTAAAAACGACTGAAAAAAATTGAATTTTAAGCTTTCTCTGAAAAATGGGTATTCCAAAATTCTGATATTGCTTATTTCTGTATCAACTAACAATGTTATTCATCTGAGCTACTGCATAATGTTACTTACACCTTACTATTTTTTGACCGCACATCCATCTCTAAACCATAAGACCGTATTCTCCGTCTACCTGCATCGCCCATGACAAATTATATATAACACGAACCAAACTACAAATACAAAACTTCTTCGATTTACCAAGCGATTGATACGAAATTAAGTCTAACCTCGTTTTCAACTAAATGCTCTCTGCAAACTCAATCTAAGTCGCAAAAAACACAATACAACTGCACAACAAAATAATTTCAATGTCTTCTATTTACTGACTCTAAATTCAGACAATGGTAAAGCACAGAGACAGATAAAAACTCATCTCTACGATTATACTCTTTCCGTCCCCTGCAAACACAACTCCACAATTCCGCCATTGCCACGCCATAATACCAAAAAACAAGTTTTCCAAAGCACAGCCAAAAACAAGGTACAGAATAACACGTATCTAGCCTCTTCCCAACACCTGTCATCACCATTCCGCCTTCTGCGAATGACAATAAATCCCATTACAACACAAGCGTGCGACTATTACTCCCGCCTTAATATCTACCTAATCCATCGCAGCCTTCTGAAATATCACCCAAAATCCATATTGCAATTAAAACAATAATAATCTTCTTCTTACGTAACTTTCAAACAAATATAAATACGACCTATAAATAATCAAATCCACATCTAATTCATTTTTGCCAAATTTATCACACAATCCCTTTATATATTAATTGTTTTCAAAATATTATACTACTTTCAAAAATAACATGTATCACAAACACCATACTTAGACTTAATACATCTCTATTCAAAACCGTTGAATCATTTAAAATTGTGTTATTAATCCTTATACTCTACAACGACCCTCATTTTCAAACATGTTTCCGCAACATCGATCTAGTACCCTAAATTTGAGTCCAACATACTTGCCCCTTGTCCTTTCCAACTCATCCTTGCAACAAATTACAGCTACATTATCGAATAATGCTTCGCCAATAGTGTTTGCCATCTTCGACCAACAACCAGCACTTCCATTGTACAACGAGTACTACCAACCATGCAATCACACAATACTTCGCCAAAGACATCTCCAATCTTCAACAAAAGATAGAAGCAGCCTTGCCCCAGAACACACCCTGCCCAATTGCACTACATTGCGAGCACCCTCATTTTCGAACATGTTTCTGCAACATCGATGTAGTTCCCTAAATTTCGGTCCTGCATAATTGCAACTTGTCCTTTCCAATTCATACAATCGCATAGCATTCATTGCACAACGAGCAATAACAACCATGCATTCACACAATACTACAACAAATACAATAGCAACAACAACAAACCAATAGTGTTCCCCATCTTCGACAAGCGACCAACACTTTCATTGTACAACGAGCACTAGCAACAACAACAAAACAAAGCCTTCGGCAGGATTTGCCATATCATGGCCTTGTTAATTATTAGAATCACAAAGACATAGATGAAAGCAATGTAATTTATAATAAATGAATATGATACAACTAACATTGTACATGAGTTGTAATTTATGTGGGTAATGTTGGTGTAATTTGTTGTAAAATATATAATAGCATTATTACTCAATGTGTTATACATAATATCAAACGTTAAATTCTCAAAATTAATATCTATCAACATTTTTCAAATTAATATAATCAAATTCTTTATAATTTTCATATTTCAAAGGGCATTATTATGCAAAAATACTAAATAAATGTTGGAAGAACATAATAGAAAAACCATCCAAAATTAATAAGTCATATTAAAAATTAGTAAATTATCCGAACATGCACGAAAAACCAAAGTGGTAGGTGAATCGCGGGAGGCCGAGGGAAATACTATTCCTTTGGTTAGGTAGATGAAACGATTTAAATCCAGTATAGTCCGTGGCCATTAAATATCATTATGAGATCGATGAGAGCTACACATCGACGGCGAGTAGGCAAGAAAATTCATGTGAATGTGTCGCCCGTGGTTGATCTAACGGGTTTGTGCATAAAATGTGAAATGATTGGGGTGTTGTTTTGAATTTAATCTTGCCAAGATCTCATTCAAAATGAGATATAACAAACAGTCACTTCAGAAATCACTTGTGATGGTCTCACGTCGGTCACTCCCAAAAGCCACATGCAAATTAAATATCTAGGATAGTAAATGTTTAGATCTGTAAAAAAATATCTAAAATCCGTGAACCTACAAATATTGGAACCACTAGAATTTGACACTTTCCAAAGTAGGCATCTTCAAGGTGAACGCCTACCGCGAATTATAACAACAATTACAAATGAAACAAGGGTTGTACATGATTCAAGAAAAAGTGATGAGTATAATTCGTATAAATAGACACAATACAATGGGTCTACATATATTCATTTATTACATGGATGTTCCTAAACATCAATTTATCATTGAAATTAGTGCTAACATACAATACTTATTGCTTGCAAAAATGTTATTGTGTTTCAAATGGCAAGAAAATTCTATCACAACTATCTAAGCATATTTTAGTGTCCAATCTTGTATGGAAAAAAATCCCCTAAGGTTGTTTGTCTAGTTTGGAAGGTTGAATTCTCTAGGCATAGTTGTGTAAGAATGTTGGTTATTCCAACAACCATTATGTTAAGCCTCTTTGTTCAAGATATTGTTGTGCTCGTGAATCGAGAAAAAGTTATCAAATTAATATCGATTTCTTTACTATTGTTTTCCTAGTCATTGTAATTACATAAATAAACACAAAGTTCTCGACAAATGGGTCAAATCTTTTGTTGTGTTATTTTTTTGAAATCTGATTGTCAACTCGTATAACCAAAAAAGTAATTGATTAGTTGTTATATTATATTTTTCTTTAGAAAGAAAGGATAAATAAAAGATTACAACAAAGTTTTTAATTGATGCATGTTAGATTGTACAATTACATTTTTATACATGTGTTTATTACGGTGAGACAAATTCTAGGAGAACCTCTTCTTTCTTTCTCATATTGTTGTGGGGATTTTATTTCATTTTGGAGTACCACTCGAAAGAGAATGTGGGTTCAACATGAAGGCATGGGATGGAATTAACTCTAGAAATAGTTGTAAATGTCGGTCTTGTCTTTCATTGTATTAATATCGATTGTAGCTCTATTCAATGTAAGGTTATGTGATTAGTGTATAACACGATTTCCCATGCCACATAGAGGGGTATTTATCTACGCTTCCCCATTATATAGGTTGTAATGGTATAGTTCATGGATCTATTTGATCCTGTTAGACCATAGTAGTTATCAAATCTCACGACAACATATGTAGGTAGACCTAGTGTTTGGATCTAATAGGGTTCTCGTTATCACCGAATCACATCACCCTCTGATCTATCAAGTGTGTGTGCTTGAGCTGATGGTGTGACTAGGTAACATGGGTGCCATCTCTCACGTGTGGGACCCGCGAACTTGAGATGGAGCTCCGGAGAAGGCCGACTTCCTCTTCCTAATCCTACTGCTACAACTACTCCTAATGCAAGAAAAACACCTAACTAAACCTAGTCTAACATGTTAGAGTAGGTATTTACCTTAGCTCATGTTCACCTAGGTACTTTATTTACCTTTATTGTATTTATCCTCACCCACTTATGTGTGTGGATATTTCTTTTATCTTATTTAAATATTAGGAGATATTATCTAGTTATTAGGTATAGTTCTTTCCTTGATCTATGGTATTGACTAGTTCTTTCCTTGATCTATGGTATTGACTAGATCCTTGATGTCTAGTTCTCTCCTAAATCTATGGTCTTGACTAGTTCTTTGATGACTAGTTATTTCCTTGATTTATGGCTTGATCTACGACCTTGACTGGTTCTTAGATTGTTATTCTTTGCCTATTTAAGCAAGGCTCATTCTCAATGTATTGCATTGAGTTCCATAATAATATATGATATTACTGCTCATTTGTTTACAAAGGTTTTATGTAAAGCTATTCCAGGTGAATTGCTTTCATCTTATTGATTGTGGTGTTTGATTAGCATATGTGTTCTTGGCTTGGTACGATCTGGTTATCGTTCCTTTCATTGTTAGAGTAGGTATTTACCTTAGCTCATGTTCACCTAGGTACTTTATTTACTTTTATTGTATTTATCCTCACCCACTTATGTGTGTGGATATTTCTTTATCTTATTTAGATATTAGGAGATATTATCTAGTTGTTAGGTATAGTTCTTTTCTTGATCTATGGTATTGTCTAGATCCTTGATGTCTAGTTCTCTCCTAAATCTATGGTCTTGACTAGTTCTTTGATGACTAGTTATTTCCTTGATTTATGGCTTGATCTATGACCTTGACTGATTCTTAGATTGTTATTCCTTGCCTATTTAAGCAAGGCCCATTCTCAATGTATTGCATTGAGTTCCATAATAATATATATGATATTTGCTTTTATGTAAAGTTATTCATTTTTTCATCTTATTGATCAAAGGTTTTATGTAAAGTTATTCTTGGTGAATTGCTTTTCATCTTATTTTGATCATGGTGTTTGATTAACAATTATGTTCTTGGCTTGGTACGATTTTAATGGTTATCGGCTTTCATGGTATGTGAAAACCTAAAATCAACTATAAACTCGGTCCTACATATCATCATTTTTGTGGTTTTTTTGTTGATAGAAGTACACTAGTTCACATACGCACCCAGTAAGTTTTATTTTTTTTGGGTACCATTAAAATCCTTAGCCCTTGGTCATATGGTATGGTCATATGAGGGCTTAAAGCTTGTGATTCCTACTAGTAGGTGCTTAACTTCAGCCCCTTTAATTTTATTTGTGTGGTGAAGGCAACAACATTTTATTTTGTTTTAGTGGCACCTAAAATAAATAACAGAGCAAAATATTAAAAAGCTTGTAACTTTTGATCGGTAACTTAGTTTTGAGTGTTGTTTTTGTAAAAGTGCTTGTTTTTTCGTGCTCTTTCCATTGGAAATATTTATTTTGAGACTTGAACTATAATTATAAAGTGCCAAATATGGAGGAGTGTTGTAATCAATTGTGGACGCAATTTCGGCTGAGCCTGACGTCCTAAACTTTTGGGAGTTGCAGTTTGTACCTATCATGGATTCTGAGAATGATATGCTTTTCTCTGAAGTGTGTGGACTTCAAGAGGATATTGTAAAATTTGTGGAAGAAAATAGATCACTCAAGAAGTGAAATTCTCTTCTACAATCACTCATTCACAATAAGGATACAATAATACACTCCCTGCAGAACAAACTTGCTAGCCTACAACATCACCATCATATTGTGGACAACCACAACCATGCTTCTAGTCCACTTGTAGCTGTTGCTTTTAATGAACCCACTGACATTGATCTGTCAGTCTTTGAGTTTGTTCTTGCTCTTGATGCTCATACACCTATGAAGCTTATTACTGCATGCTCTTCCACATTACAATACCACATGTTGTGTATCCTATTTTTGCTCATATGCATGGCTTTTTTGAGAGGCATACTACTGCATTTAGTTCTCGCATGCTCCATTCTATGGGTTTCACTAGCGGAGTCATTGGCAGACATTCACAGGGTATTGTTTCCTCTATTCCACATGTTAAGTGGAATTCTCATCATGAAATTGGTTTTCAAGCAGATACTTCATTGGGATCACACATTGACAGAGCTCCTTTTTTGTTCGCTGACTCTTTCTGAGGATCCTGCGCAACACATGAGTTCTACATCTTCACTCAGGCTTAAGAAACATGAGATTTCAGTTGTCAAACATGATCAACCTGACACACATTCTGATGTTCTTCTACATGCACCCATTGTGCATTTTACACCAAGTCATATGTAGGAATCTTTTTCATCCATCCGTGTTGATTTGGGGTGGATATCTGATCACTCGTGGAGGTGCCATAGGAATTCGTTGAGAGGACTCTACAGGCGTGGCTCCTCCACCATTCGGCCTCTTGCTCCACTTTCTATACCTTCTGCATTGTGATGCTTCTTGTTTTGAGCATTTTTCTTTAGCAGGTGTAGTGTATCTCTCTTATTTGTTGAGAGATTTTATATCTGTATTTCAACACTTTTGGCATGTTGACAATATCTCTTGTGGGGGATCTATTCTGGTGAAGTCTAGTGTTATTTTGTCAGTGTTCGAGTAGTTGATTTTGGGCAAATAATACAAATTTGTAGCGTCACTCCACCCATTCAGGATGTTACCTTGGCTTTTCTTGGATCATGACACTCTAGATTTTGTGTCCTTGCCTTGTTGCTTTGGTTTTTATTCTTGGATTGTGGCACACCTATTTATAGCAGTTGATCGAATTATGTTTGGTGTTTTTTTTACATTTTCGACATCACTTCGTTGACAATCTCCTTATACGGAGCTATTTTGGTGGAACCCATGTCAGTTGTTTTTTAGTTTTGTGATCGAACAGTGGATTCAGACCACAATGCACACCAAAATTCTTTAGCATTATATGAGATTTTTGAGCCGAGCTTCTTGGGATGCCTTGAGCGGGTCTTTACTCTCTTTAATTTGTTTTTACTGGCTTTGGGTACCTTGCGGTGTCCCTTTTTTCCCAGTTATTATACATGAGTACCTCATTAGGCCTAGTTTCCGGGACTCATACTGTGGACATGCCACATCTATTTTGGCCCCTAGCTTCACTTGAGGGGGTGTTAGAGTAGGTATTTACCTTAGCTCATGTTCACCTAGGTACTTTATTTACCTTTATTGTATTTATCCTCACCCACTTATGTGTGTGGATATTTCTTTTATCTTATTTAGATATTAGGAGATATTATCTAGTTGTTAGGTATAGTTCTTTCCTTGATCTATGATATTGACTAGATCTTTGATGTCTAGTTCTCTCCTAAATCTATGGTCTTGACTAGTTATTTGATAACTAGTTATTTCCTTGATTTATGGCTTGATCTACGACCTTGACTGGTTCTTAGATTGTTATTCCTTGCCTATTTAAGCAAGACCCATTCTCAATGTATTACATTGAGTTCCATAATAATATATGATATTGCTGCTCATTTGTTTGCAAAGGTTTTATGTAAAGTTATTTTGGCGAATTGCTTTCATCTTATTGATCGTGGTGTTTGATTAGCATCTGTGTTCTTGGCTTGGTACGATCTGGTTATCATTCCTTTCATAACAATTCCAAGGAGACAGGGGAGAGAGAGTGTACAAAAATAAAAATCCTACACTAAAGGGTGGTGATAGAACCAAGAAAAGGGGTTTCTAGACAAGCTTGAATGCCTGAAAACAGAGAGAGGTGAGCATGAAGAGGATGGACATGCATCACAGACCAATAGAATACACACAATGCACCATTTTCAACTAAGCACAACTAGATTGAAACATGTAACATGAACAAAAGATGCACAGTCACCTGCAAAGCATGAAGAAAGGAAAGAAAAGACAATAAAAACAATGCAAGGACAAAGAAGTAGTCACAAACACCAATTTTTATTGCTCCAAGAGTATGCACAATACATAATTTTAGTAGAGAGAGGCAAGATTATGCATTATAATGCCCAAACATGGGAGCTAGAGTCTCCACAACTTTTACGAGAGAGAAGAAGAAGGAAGGAAACAACAAAAATGTCCAACCTTTCACAATTGTGCCCTCATTTACAATTTATAGAGAATGATGTGTTAAGAGAGAGAATGAGAAAGACTGAATGCATGCCTTGCTTTAAACTCAAAACTCAATTATCGATGCGAAGTCGGTATGGGACACTTGCAAATCCCATGTCTCTCGTACACTTTCTGTAGAGGAGTTGATACCCATGCCTCATTCATGATGGTAGATAGTTGTTACTATGCATAGAATTGCAGCTGAAGTAAAGCCATTTTGCCACCTTCCCTTTACCAAATTTAAAATTGTAAGTTGTTGGTATGTAGAGGGCTCGAGACCTTTTCGGAAAGTTCAAGTTTGTGTGAAATGGAGCTCCCATTTGAAAGTTATGGCATTTTGAAGTTTCGAGTTCTGTGGGAAAACCAGGGGCCATTACTTCTACTTCTCCTTCTCTACAGAAAACAACCCCTAATTACTGCCCGTAGCCATCGAATTTACCAAAAGCTAAATGCTTCACCTATTTTGTGAAGTAAAATAATTTCAATTCACCGATTGCTTTACTTTTCCATTTTTCTTCTTCTGCGATGTTAAATCAATTGCATTACTTGTCACTTCACCCTTAGTTCTGCGGCTTTTTCACATTGCTTTAATTTTCTTATTTTAGGGAGTAAAGTAATGCAATTTCACCACATAACTCCCCTTTACATTAACCTTCTCTACGGGAATTGGGGTTGCATTAATACTTTGAGTGATACGCTAGCTCGTTTCTTGACTCGGCCTTGACATAGCTCGCATCAACAACTCGCCACTCATTGCTTTGAACGGAATTATTTTTTGCTTCATAAGCGGGGTCTCATTTTGCAAGACTTCCCCCTCATTTTATCACTTTGTATTGGATTGAGCTAGCTTCTTTATGCAATGTTTGAGATTTCTTATACTTACCTTGGTATGTGATCCAATTAATTGACTCGTCAATCACCGCATAACACTATGAACTCGGCCTCCTTCATTGCAGCGAACTCACCGGCTCTTGCTTTGCTAAACGACCCTTTTCCTAATACTTAACCTCACGAATCACCACTTAACATTGCACCGTAGCTCACCAAGTTTTGTGGCTTTCACATTACTTTTGCTTTGTAACTTGGTATTTAAGACCTAAGTTTTCACCCCGAAACGATGCAATTTTCTATACTCTTCGCCGAGCTGCCTCGTTTCCTCCACCTTCTTTGAGCTCCCGGGAGCTAGGCCCTAACTTGCCCACTTCACCCTTTGCCTCAATGTCATGGCCAACCAATCACCCGAGCTCACCTCTACTTTGAACCCGTATGCCCCGTGTCATGGTTCATCAAGCCTTCGTCATTTGTCCCGGTTAAGTCGAGCTCCTTACAGAGCCCGTCTATCTCTCGCATTTCCCGAGTTGCTTCGGGCTTTCAATTTGCATCGCTCAACAATGCCTGCGTGGCCAGCTTGGGAGCTCCGCCCCATTTTTGTGAGCTCGCCTTGTGTTGCATTGGCCACTTCCTTCTGCGTGCTTTTCTTGACTACAATGCATTCTCTCCGAGACTAGGGCTTGACCCTAACTTGTTCAACTTGCGAGCTCATGAGGACCTCAAACTTCTTCCTCCTTGAAATGCTTGACCTATTCGTGGCCCTAGCTTGGCCGAGGCACCTGCATCTACCAACAACATCTTATCTTTATTGCGTTGAACTCAATCAACTCACCACGACGAGTTCTTTCCTTCCGCATAGCCCATTCCATCAACTCGGTTTGCACGAGTAGCTTGCAAGCTACTCGGCAAGCTACTCCGTGAGCCCACCTTCTTAGGGCGATCCGCCGATTCAAACAACTCATCCCCCATTTTCCGCGAAAGCTTGATGACTCGACCAACTCGGTGAGTAGCTTGCCGATCTACTCGACGAGCTCACTCCCAATGCACCTCATCTATAGCTCAACCGAGTTGTTTTTAACTCGCCCACTAGCTCGAGCAAGTTTGTTTGGCTCTTTTTCAACCTTGACCCACACACACAACTTAGGTGATTTTTTTAGATTTTCTGGGGAACGTTTTGACCTAGAGGATAATGATGACAACAAGGAGTTGTGAAGGGGCCAATTTTATGGTTTTGGTCATCTTGGTCACTGTGGGGCTTGTTGGAGGATCTCTTTCTCTTTCAAACTAAGCTATTAAGGTTCAAAACCCGGAAGAGGAAAAAATCCTCTTATGACCTCAACACCCCAAAATCATTGAATATAGTCCCGAAAGGTGGAAATCTACCTGCTAGACCTTAGGTGAATCCATAGTGGCTTGGCAAGCTGCACGTTTGGCTCAATTGTCCATTTTCACCCAAGGGGGGTAAAAATGGATAAGAGGTTCACAATATCTTTAACCTCTCGAGAGATTTATTGAAAAGTGTAAATCAAATCGATAAGTTTTTTGTAATCATGACTCGCTAGTGTTTACTTAGTAATATATTGGGGAAGTTCAATATTAGTATAAAAGTTCATTACAATATTGAGTGTCACTAGTAGATCTAGTATTTTTAGCATCTTTTTGTTGGGTATTTTGACAAGTTTGTTTGTTGTGAACACATGGATTGATTGGTCAAAATATTCTTGTTATGTTGTTTATTTTTGTGGGTCATTAGTAATTCCTAATCATGTTGTGTTGGGTTTACATTTCTTTATGATATCCAATGTATAGGGGAATTGAGTTTGAGATGGAGTATCACCTTATTGACAAAATATTGTTTGCAATGTAACAACTATATTGAATCTCTCCCACAATATTTTATAGGTGAGTTTGATGCACAAATATGGTTGTCCATAACATGTGGTAGTTGTGCAAGGTCATCTATAAAAATTATAGGTCCATGCCATCAAAGAAAATATTTTGTTGTTGAGAGTTTGTTTAACATAATATGATTGCAATTTTTAATAGAAGCTTTGGGAGAAAAAATCTCAGCTTTCAATCGAGAGGATGTATCATATGTTTTTCATGTCTTCTTGGAATGTTGTCAATGTTTGTCCTCACAATGGTTGCATTTTATGAATTACAATCTTCATATTTACATGTATGGTAAAGAATTGCATGTTAAATGTTACAATTCTTGTTAGAGAAAGAATGATAAGTGGGTTTATTTTACCTAATCCTGAATTCTGGAGCATATTCCTTATGCAATCGTAAGGTATGATTTTCTAGTTCACATGATCCCTTGTTTGACCATATGTAATGGTTATTTCATTGAACGGAATTTCCTATACATTACTTGCTAACATTTACTCAGGTAATATATTGGGGAAGTTGTTTGAAATTAGTATCAAAGTTCAATTTGTTCATTGCATACTTATTGCAATTTTGTGTGCCACTAGTAGATCTAGTATTTTTTAGCATATTTTTGTTGAAAATTTTGACAAGTTTGTTGTGAACAAATGAATTGATTGGTCAAAATATTTTTGTTTTTTTGTTGTTATTTGTTTTTTATGTCGGTCATTAGACTTCCAAATCATGTTGTATTGGGTTTACATTGCATATGGCATTAAATGTATAGGGGAAATGAGTTTAAGATTGAGTATCGCCTTATTGTCAAAATATTGTTTTCAATGTAACAAAGTTATATTGAATTTGTGCCACAATATTTTACGGTGAATTTTATACATAAATATGGTTTTCCATAACATGTGGTAGTTGTGCAAGGTCACCCATAAAAATTATAGGTCCATGCCGCCAAAGAAAATATTTTGTTTATGTGGGTTCGATTTACATAATTTGATGTTCTTTTTAAGTAGAAGCTTTAGGAGGAAAAATATCATCTCGTTGATGAGGATGTATTATATGTTTTTCATGTACGTGTAGACACAAAATCTATACACTTGGGTACATTTCTAGGTCCTAGAGAATACTAATATATACATGATTCCTAAGCAAGAAAACTAGTGATTGACAACGTCTTTTGGGCCTTTTGCTTTGTTTCTTATACTTTTATTGACCTTACACACCCTACAACCTTGTTGGTATTTGACTGATTTATCTTTTATGACCTCAGACACTAGCACCCAGTGCTCTTGTCCATTCCAGTGCTCATATCCTTCTTTTTTCATTCTTACTCTTTTGGGTCTCTTTTACTTTTGGGTCATCTTTTACAACTTTGGGTTGGCCTTTTAGTTGTCAATTATGAAATTCAAACAAGGGAATCATATATATACATAGTTATAGCTCTCAAATAAGAGACAAGTACTAAACATTGCATACCATCACCTAAGATTGCATCCAAAGGCACAAGAGAACTTTAAAGACATTCATCTAGCACAAGGGACAAGGCCTGAATCACTCTGCATACACAACATAGGAGGGAAGTTCATTCTATTTCATCTCACACATTCTATACATTTGTTATATTCTAGTTCGACCTATTATCATCGTGAAACTTGCATAAGGAAATCATTACACACACATTCACATAGAACTACATGGAGTCTGAAATGTAGTGTAGTGCTCAGTACTAAGTTCAATCTTTGGGTGATCATTAGGGTTAGTTCGACTCCCCATTTTGCATCTTATTTATTAGGTTTGATGTGGTTTGTGGGTATGTGCAGCTAGGTATCTATTTTTGTAGGTTACATGTGCGAACAATGACATTGGAAAAAATCTAGAGTGATAAACAAAGATCAACATTAAAGCTCATCCTACACACAAAGGATTAGAACATGAGCATCTAGGTGGACACTAGCGCCTAGATTCAGTCACTAGTGCCCGGGAGCTCTTGTCATCCCATGGGTGCTTCTTTCCTGCACATTTCTAGGTTCCAAAACTTCTAGTGAGCCTTGACGACACTATTCCTATTCTATTCTAGTAATGCCTCGGTCCAAATTGTTTCCAGATCACTCAAAATCAGCTAAGTCATCTTACCTCTCTCTCATTGCTTAGGGTTTCATATCTTTACTTGCTTCTTGTTTGTCCATTTACTATATTTTATCACTTGTATATCATTAATTATAGTAGTTACTCTGAAATTAAATATTTAATTCAATTTATATTAAATCATTTGGTGAACCCTACTCGTGATCAAACACTTGGATCTCTATTTTTCCTGTTATATCGGATCTTCTTTAATGGCTCCTTAAGTCTTCTTGCATTAATTACTTCAAATGCACCAAACTTGGAAAGATGTTCTCAAAAAATTCCTAGACACTATGTACCTCCTCGTAATATGCCACCTACGAAGTAGGAGCCATTTTTATCGTCTCTTGAACGACCACTATCACCATGATACCACAACTAATCAACCCCTCTTCGAGTCAATTCAAGCTTTACACCATTTATTTCAAGATAAATTTCAAGCTATGGAAACCATGATTACATCCCTCATAGTTGAAATCTAACATCTCAAGGCTTCTTCTCAGGCCCATGCTAGTTCTTCTTATACACCTCATCCTAATCCTATGTCTACTACATGTGCTCATATAAGTGAAGCCAAAGTCTTACCACTACCAACACCTCTCAAATTTGATCTAAATGTTAAGCAACGTGATATTCTTCCCAAGCTTATCAATCACGAGTTTCTCAACTTACTACCTACTCATTACTGCCGTCCTTATCAACTTTCTAAATACAAAGGTCTCCCATTTTGTAATTATCACAAAATTAATGGACATCATGACAATGATTGTTATGCTTTAAAATGAAGAATTGGGCACCTTGAGCATTAGGGTTTTATTTCATTTTCTACACAACATTTTGCTACATGCTCATCTCCAATTGCTAAATCCCACTGGGCTCCCAAATATACTCCCTCTATGTCTAATGAGCATCATGTCATAATTACTAATGTTCAAGGTGCCCAATCAACCAACCGAGTGGGATTTAACAATTGGAGTCTCAAATCCAACCCAGTGTCATACCACCTTTAAAAATACGTACCCCATCACCTCCTCCCATCAATTATTTTATAGCGTTACCACCATTCCCAACAAGCAACCACCATCCAAGGAAGCACCACAAGCTGAGATCCCTCACCAACCTCCTCCAATTACACGTATAATTCCTCTTTTTGATCAAGATAAGGCTTACTGGATTAGTTTATCTTGTATCATCGAATATATCTCCACCAATCAAACTCTTGGGTGGCATCACACTTTCTCCCCCTTCCATCACTATTAATTGTCTCTAATTTCTATGACTACACTTCATGCTCCATACTTCATATCTATAACTTTTCAAGCATACACACCTCTCTCGGAACATTATACTGTCATTACCTGATGACACACTCTAGTTCCATAATTCATACTTGATCGTTGAGGGTCTCATTCTTAAATGAGCCTCACATCATCTACACTTTGCGCTATTTATTCATGATACATCTTTCCTAGCATATACTTGCAATCACATACTACACCTTCATTTCTCGATGACACACTCTTGTTATATGGTTCATTTTTTACTATTGAGGGAGCATTTATAAATGAACCTCATCTCATACACATCTACTGAGGGGAAACATGGCTCCTCCTCACCTCACATCTTGCATGTCACAAAGACACCATCACACTCACACAACATTTTGCATATCTTGGTTGCATTTACTCTTGTCAGCTTATTCTACTTACATGTTACACTTTGTTTCCTATGCTAGATGGATTCTTAATATGTCATTATATTTTTATATATACACATGCATGTTCACTTGGTATCTTGAGGTGAATGCAAGACCTTTCATAGATTCATACATGATGCATGATGCTCAACACCTCTCTTTACCAGTCTTGCCAAGGCTCCTGAGGGCATCTACCTTTGTTACTCTTATTTTCACACATAATAGGTTCTATTCTCACATTATTTACTACTTTTCATTACATCTAATTTACTTTTCTGATCTATACACGCTTTAACATACTATTTATCTCTCTAACATACTAATGGGTGCTTCATGTGTAGAATTCATTTTATAGGATCAATATAACCATGGTTATATGCCATTCTTTTCTTGTTATTGTTTGCTATTGTTTGCGGGTTATACCATATGTCTTGTTTAACTATTTTTTGATTATGGTCACTTCATCCCTAATTTTTTGTGACATTGTGAGCGATGTACCATGTATGAGACCCATTTTTTGGTCCATCTTATCTTCTTACTTACTTTTACATTGGCTTCTATTGCATGTTAGCTTTATTTACACTTACACTTGTTTCTAGCCTATTTTGTTTGCATGTTCCTTAGTTTCTACCATGCACATCCCCTACCCCCTATAGGTATCCACACTCGAGATATGCATATCAACGCGTCAATTCATCTCCTTTGGCCTGCATTCTCCTACAGTCATCGTATACACCCAAAACGAGGGGACATCTATTAGGTGAATAAATTACCCCTACAAAAACTCGAGCTTCATAAAAAATTAGTACAATATAGAATCAACACAGAACACAGTTACATATTGGCTCGAAATTAGACGTAGGCCCAAAATACGATCAATCACTGCACCCACCCCGACAAGAGGTGGGTGCTTGTGTCACTGAGGGTAAAAATGATCAATTTATCAGGTTGAACACAATCTTCAACAATATTCAACATAGTTATCTAGTAGCAAGAACTTTCCTCCAATTACAAAATGCATTCTATCAATTACAATCAATTATAATCGGTTATAATATGTTACAACAAGAACAAATCAGGGACGAACCATCTGCAGTGGTGCTTATTCGAGAAGCATCATGGAAGGATAGAAAATATATACCTCTCTCCCCAACACTCTTCTCTTGGTGTGAGATCACCCAAAAAACTTTCATTTGTACGAGATCACCCAAAAATCACCTTTAGGGTAAGATCGACCAAAAAAACTCACTCTTGGCATAAGATAGCCCAAAAACTAGCTCTCGGTGTGAGATCACCCAAAAACCTCACCATCAACATCCAAATCCAACAAATCCAAACCAACCAGGACAATTTTCTATCTCAGACTCTCTTACATAGCATGTGCACACTTTCTTTTTACATATGTTTACAATATTTACTTACTTATACATGTATTACTCGATTTTTATATACGAAACTTTAACTACTTTCTCCCTCTTATTTTACAAGTTTGTCCTTAATATGCAACAAGAAGCAACTCACATCTCAGTAAAGCACAAGCTCCAACACCACGCTACTAGGCATACTGTTCACCCCTAGGGCATACTTCCCTTTCCTAGTCTCCACGCTTCACATTGCGATCACTTCACGCTTCACTTGTCCACTCGGCACACTATCGACTACACTCTTCTCTACATGATCACAAGGTACACATATTATATCTACTTTATGCTATTGAGTATTCACTCAACAACATAAAGTGGGGGAAAAATGTAGACACAAAATCTATGCACTTGGGTACATTTCTAGGTCTTAGAGCATACTAATATATACATGATTCCTAAGAAAGAAAACTAGTGATTAACAATGTATTTTGGGCCTTTTGATTTATTTCTTATACTTTTATTGACCTTACACACCCTACAACCATGTCGGTATTTGATTGATTTATCTTTTATGGCCTCAGACACTAGTGCCCATTTAAGACAGAAGTACCCATGCACTCCTATCCCTTCTGGGTGCTCCTGACCTTATTTGCTTCCTTCTTACTCTTTTGGGTAATCTTTTACAACTTTGGGTCAACCTTTTAGTTGCCAATTATGAAATTCAAACAAGGGAGTCACATACATACATACATACATACATACATACATACATACATACATACATACATACATACATAGTTATAACTCTCAAATAAGGGCCCAAGCACTAAGCATTACATACCATCACCTAAGCTTATATCCAAAGGCACATCTAAATTCCATATTCCTTCCAAATCTATTTTCGTGGAAGCGTAATAGGTGCTTATGCATATTCATGAAGTTGAAAATCCCTAATATGGGGTAGGATGTGTAGTCCATTTCTATTCAAAAGTGGGTGGTAAAATCCATGCCAAACCTTGATAGTGAACTCATTTATGTGGGTAAAATCAAATTGGGATTGGTCGATGATTATATCATCATTAGCCTTGATCTTTAATGTTTCGTAATTATCTATAAGTCACAATGTCTATTAGGTAGCCTCACCATGAATGATAGTAAATATTAAGTTGTAGTTTCTAAATCCTCTAGATTATCGCCAATTTCTTTGTTGGTTAATAGTGCTTCTCCATTTTAAGTTTCAATTGTGAGAAGTATATCAAATATTTCAATAGTTGACACATGAAGTAGTCTACTTTGCATCGATCAATTTTAACATATTTATCATACGGTTCATATCTATTTTTGTTCTCTAGTGCCCTTATAACATGGACTAATGTAGCAATCATAATTCATCCCATGTGTATTAACTTTTAGTGTAAACAAGAGAAAATACTTCAACATAGAAAGAAACACCTAAATAAACAAGCACAAACCCTCCCAAGTATCTCCTTGTCACCTCGAATTGGGATGAAAACATGGATGAGCCCAAAATTGGTCTGTAATGTAGGTTCTTGCAATGTGGTAAAGATTCACCACATGATCAGTCCAACAACTCGGCCTTGCACAGATTGGGGAAGAATGATGGATTTGGGGATATTTGGATAAAGGGTTTATGTGGAAATTACGATGGTACTAAGTGAGAGGATTTATCACAAGAGCATTACGAAATCTCACTTAATTGATTCCTTCTTGTGCTTTGAAGGGGGGTAGAGGCTCTATTTATAGCCTTTTGAGATGAGATTAATTAAGGAGACTTAATTAATCATTTTTATGAAAAAGTAATGTGATTTGTGAGTGGGGGACATGGAATATTGGAGGAGGATTTGATTTGAATATTTAATTCAAAAGTGGGAGATGTGAAACATGAACGAGGATTTAATTTGAAAATCGGGGACATGGAAGATAGTGGAGGATTTAATTCGAATATTTAATTCAAAAGTGGGGAACATGAAAGATAGTGGAAGATTTGATTCAAATATTTAATTCAAAAGTGGGGGACATGAAAGATAGTGGAGGATTTGATTCGAATATTTAATTTGAAAGTGGGTCATTGTGATGTGGCATGTGATGTGGATGGTGAGGTGTAGGATTTAATTAGATGATGATGAAGGTTAAATTAATTGATTAATATCAATTAATTTTTTAGGGATTTTATGGAAATGATGTGGGGAATAAATTGATTTATGAGGTGGTGAGATTGAGGTGGCTACATTTTTCCCTCTTTGGAAGGGCCTTATTAGAGTAGTTACCTTACAAAGAAAGTAGGGAAAATGAGTGAAGATGCCTCGGGTGGTGTGATTGATGATTTGAAAAGATTATTCTCAATGAAGATGCACCCTTCAATGAGAAGTTATTGGAGGAAGAAAAGAGTATGATTTTGAGAATATATGATGATGGATGATGATTGTTATGGTATCCTCTAAAAAAGAATATCATGGAAAGTGTGATTGGAGGTGGATATGATGATGCCCCCTCGAGAGGGTGGACAAGGATGGGAAAGAAAATCGATCTCTCGACAAGATGAGATAGAGATCACAAGGGGGTGAAATAGGAATGCTTAGTTGATGAGGAAGAAAATGGAAAGGAAATTAATGGATGGGGATTTGGGATTAAAGGGGTAAGGTATTCAATCGGCCTTGAATGTGAGGTGAGAATGATATGGGAGGAACAAGAATTGTAATAATGATGATGTGAAGAGGGACTTAGATAAACACGAGAGGAGATAAAAGTGAGTAGACAAAATGGAAGCATTGACTTCTTGAAAAGATGAAATTAAATTTACCAGCGGCTTGAGAGATAAGTTCTTAGTTAACGGGGAAGATAATGGAAATGTTAGGGATGTATGGGGTATGGGGATTATGAAATGGAGAGAAGTCTAAAGGAAATAAATGGTTGGGAATAATGGTAAAGAAAAATTTAGGATAGGGAAAAGTTGAAGACAAAAGGGGGTGATAGGAGAAAGAGAGAACATATAATAAAGGTAAATGAGATAGCACAAAAATGGTGGACCAAACTGCATGGAGATGCATGTGGAAGATGAAGAGAGAGAAATGATTAAGAAATGGTGATGGTATAGGAAGTGATGAGAATAAGTGAAGTGTAGAAATGACATCAAAGTGAAGAAGCTTAAGATGAAGATAAGGAAAAATATGAGAATGAGGAGAATATGAAGAAGAAGGATATAGGATGATTGGAGAGGAGAAGAAAGATGGAGAAAGTAGTGTGAGAAATAAAAAATCATGGGACAAAGGTAATAAGCGTAGGGGATGTGAATATGGAACAAACTGCATGGAGATGCATATAGAAGATAAAAGAAGAGAAAATATGTGGGGAGGGATAAAGAGGCAAGGAAACGAGGAGGAAAGAAGGAAGGAGGAAGAGTGAGGGAAAAGTAGGAAGAATAGATAGAGAGAAAGAGAGACGATGAAAAAAATGAGGAGAATAGACAAGAAAGTTATTATGAAGAATGAGGCGAGAAGAGGAGCATAATTATGGTTAAGGTTGTGTAGAGATATAAAATACCGACATGGTTAATTACGATTAACCTATCCCACAAATATCCCAACATCACCCATATAATAATTAATCACAAGATTAATTATTATTATTAATCATTTTATCATATTTACCCTTTATCATTTATCATTTATCTTATCATTTCATCATTAATCCTTTAAATCCATTATTATATCCCATTTTATCATTAATCACTTTAATTTCCTTATTATATCCTATTATCCTATTTTAATCCTTCATTAATATTTTCTAAATAATTTAATATTCCTATATCTCACCTACCACCTACCCTACACATCCCTACACCTAGCCTTTCCATGTAACCTCACCCCTAATCATCATTTATTAACCTAATCTAATTCTAATCCTAATCATATCCTCACCTCTAAATCTAGAGGCTTCTATTTCTAGAAGCCTCTCTAAATTTCCCTCTTTCATATTTAAAATTCCAAAAGTATCTCCTTCTCTCCATTGAATTTTTAATTTAATGGAGACTTCTCTAAAATTCTATAAATCTCCACTCTAGAATCCTCTAATCCTCACATGCATTCTCCACCCTTGATCCAAATCCAACATGGCTTCATCTTAGCCATTGAATCCTCTACCCACAAAATATAAATTTAGCTCTTCTCCTCCATGAGAGATAGCAAGTTAGCAAATATTTTCCATTTTTATCTTCTTCAATCATCCAATCAATCCATCAAACATCATTCAATCCTTCATCTTCATCCATAGAAATTATAAAAAAATTAAGGGGAGGTGTTGTCCAATTTTTCCACACAAATATGAAGCAATCCAAGGGCAATCAACAACCAATCAAGAGAAAATCCAACACATCAAAGGAGGAGCTTTTCAACTTATAAGTAAGTGCAGGTATTTTTCTTTCTCCCCTTTTTAATCCATTTCTCCATCTGAGGTTTTGTTTTAGAAGATTAGAGAAGGAGAACAATTTGTTTATTTTTCATGCATTCATAAGCTAATCTTTTCTTGCATTAAATTTTGGCACCCACCGTAGGGCTTACCCCCATTTATTTATTGTTTTCAACTCTATTTTATCCCTAGAAAAAGTTATCAAAGTTTCAAGAATTTTCACTTTTGTTTACACCTTCAAATTTTAAATTTTTGTGCTCATATGCGTTTTTCACACAAAATGGCGCCTATGACATGTGTTTTGGCGCCTATGTCCTGAATTGGCACTTTTTCTTTGTTTTGGTGACTTTATTTTTCTCTTTAGTTTCCTAAATTCCGAGAGCCATAAATTTTTCTCCCGAACTCGAAATGACTCCATTTTTTCTGAAAAGGTATCAAAAATATATATGTAATGAAAGTGTTAATTTAGAATTTTATAGGATAATTTATTCATGGTTTTCATTTTCCTAAATCTTGTCATTTTAACTACACATTGAGTTATATTTTCTTGTTCTAAACTACTAACACTTTGTGTGCAACTTCCTACACTTACCAAAGATAAAAAATCAATCTAAAACTACTAATCCTTTTGTTTTGCAACTCATTTAGTCCAAGATATTGGTTTCAAAATCAAACTACTAACCCTTGTTTTGTAGGGTCTCATCTTGAAGACCCTATCATCAAATTAATAATAATTTTCATTTCATTGTATAATCTAGAATTTAATTATCTTGTATTTATCATGTTTTGTGTGTGTTCTCCTTTGTTGTTTGTTTATCCCGAGGGAAAAAATGTGTATGCTCTACTCTCGCGTCCTAGGACGATCTTGATGATAAAAAGTGGCTAGCCTTCCCATTTTTATTTTGTAGGGGAAATGTGACATGGAATTGATATCCATGCACTTTTCATAGTCCTAGGGTCTCGTGATTGTGGGCTTCATCTCCACACACGTAGACACACCCCGTGTTCGGCGGGGTATACAAATTCGTAGATAGCTATCGTTATTGGCTAAGTGTTTTCTTACTTTAAGAGCAGCGTGAAGTGAGGGGATTTCAGACCTTAGAAATCATCCTTGCAACACGGACTTGGGCCCCACGTACTACAAGGTATATCGAGGACTCCCCTAGTGAGCTCGTGCATCCTAGAATAGGCAACCTCTTGGCCGCATATTCAGCTATAATGCAAGGAGGCTGAATTTCCCAAGGTCACTCATTGCCAGACCCCATATTGGCACGTGGGTGGAGAGCCAATTTTAGCACCATTGTCGGTGTGTGGTATTGAAAGTGAGTTATAGCTTGGTTGAAATCCCACTTGACTAGTTAGGGTGTGTGTTGCATGTTTTTTGCTTGTTTGTGAATGCCCTTAACCATCCCATCACCTTAAATTAATCAATCAAACATCATCATGATTAACTATCCCTAATCACATGGTCCCTATCCTAATTCTATCACCATCCTTAATAAAAAATCCTAATCCAAATCTAATCCCCGCACATCCTATCAAATCATGGCCTTTGACCCTCAATCCCCATCCTCTCCAAATCAACATCCAAACCCCTACCTATTTTCTAAATCCATCAACCAAATTATCCCATCATCCCCCACCCATCAAATTCAACCATCTCACTTTGACCATAAAGTCCCATACATTATCCAACACATTAAAAAAAAAATCAAACTTAACATCATACCTTAACCAATCCTCCCCTCTCCATCCAAATCAACCATCCCATATTGATCTTAATATCTCAAACAAAACCTTAGATAGAGAAATAGATTAAAATGCGAGAGAGACAAATACCTACACTTACCTACAAGTTACAAAGATCCTCCTTTGATGTGTTGGATTTTATCTTGATTGTGTTGTCTAATGCTCTGGATTGCTTCAGATTTGTGTGAAAAAACTTGTGCAACACCTCCCCTTGATTTCTTGATAATTTCTATGGATGAAGATGAAGGATTGAATGATGTTTGATGGATTGATTAAATGATTGAAGAAGATAAATATGGAAAATATTTTCTAACTTGCTAACTTGCTAGCTCTCATGGAGGAGAAGAGCTCAATTTATAGTTTGTGGGTGGAGGATTCAATGGCTAAGATGAATCCATGTTGAATTTGGATTAAGGGTGGAGAATGCATGTGGGGATTAGAGGATTCTAGAGTGGAGATTTATAGAATTTTATAGAAGTCTCCATTGAATTAAAAATTCAATAGAGAGAGGGAGATATTTTTGAATTTTTAAATATGAAAGAGAGAAATTTAGAGAGGCTTCTAGAAATAGAAGCCTCTAGATTTAGAGGTGAGGATATGATTAGGATTAGAATTAGATTAGGTTAATAAATGATGGTTAAGGTGAGTTTACATGGAAAGGCTAGGTGTAGGGTTGTGTAGGGTAGGTAGTAGGTGAGATGTAGGAATATTTAATTCCTAGAAAATGTTAATGAAGGATTAAAATAGTATAATAGGATATAGTAAGGAAATTAAAGTGATTAATGATATAATGGGATATATTATTATTAATCCATTTTTATCATATTTAAAGGGTAAATACGATAAAATGGTTAAGGTAGGATGTTAAGTTTGAGATTTGTTTATTAATGTGTTGGATAGTGTGTGGGAATTCATGGTCAAAGAGAGATGGTTGACTTTGATGGGTGGGGGATGATGGGATAATCGTGTTGATGGATTTAGAAAAGAGGTAGGGGTTTGGAGAAGATGGGGATTGAGGGTCAAAGACCATGATTTGATAACATGCACAAAGGATTAGATTTGGATTATGATTGTTGATTAAGGATGGTGATAAAATTAGGATAGGGATCGTGTGATTAGGGATAATTAATTATGATGATGTTTGATTGATTAAAATTTTAAGGTGATGGGATGGTTAAGGGTATTCACAAATAAGCAACAAACATGCAACACACACCCTAACTAGTCAAGTGGGATTGCAATCAAGATATAGCCCACTTTCAATACCACACATTGACGGTGGTGCCATAATTGTCTCTCCACCTATGTGCTAATGTGGGTCGACTAGCAAGTGATCTTGGGGAGTGTGGCCTCCTTTCACTATAGCTCAATATGCGGCGAAAATGTTGCCTAGTCTAGGATGCACGAGCTTACTAGGGGATTCCTTGATATACCTTGCGGTATGTGGGGCCCACGTCTGTGTTACAAGGATGGTTTCTAAGGCATTGGTATTGGGATGTGAAAGTCCCTCACTTCATGTTGCTCTTAAAGTAAGAAATTTCTTAACTAAGTAATGACAACCGTCCAAGACTTTGTATACTTTACTTAGAACACGGGTGTCTCTACGTGTGTGGAGATGAAGACCACAATCATGAGATCCCTAGGACTATGAAAAGTGCATGGATAGAACTTTCATTTCAAGTTTTCCCTACAAAATAAAAATGGGAAGGCTAGCCACTTTTGATCATCAAAATCATCTTAGGACGCGAGAGGAGAGCCTACATGGTTTTGCCCTCGGGATAAGCTTAGTTCCCTTATACATTGAATGCCATACGCAATGTAAACCCAACAAAAATGATTTGGAAGTACTAATGACCAACATAAACAAACAAATAGCAACAACACAACAAAAATATTTTGACTAATCAATTCATTTGTTCACAACAAACTTGTCAAAATTCTCAACAAAAATATGCTAAAAATACTAGATCTACTAGTGACACACAATATTGCAATAAGTATGCAATGAACAAATTAAAATTTGATACTAATTTCAAACAACTTCCCCCAATATATTACTTGGGTAAATGTTAGCAAGTCATGTAGAGGAAATTCCTTGAAATAACCATTACATATGGTCAAACAAGGGACCATGTGAACTAGAAAATCATACCTTATTGATTACATAAGGAATATGCTCAAGAATTTAGTACTAGGTAAAATAAACCCACTTATCATTCTTTCTCTAACAATAATTATAACATTTAACATGCAATTCTTTACCATACATGCAAATATGAAGATTGCAATTCATAAAATGCAACCATTGTAAGGACAAACATTGGCAACATTCCAAGACACGAAAAACATATGATATATCCTTATTGACGAGCTGAGATTATTTCTCCCAAATCTTCTATTAAAAATTGACATAATATTATGTTAAACGAACTCGCAACAACAAAATCTTTTCTTTGATTGCATTGACCTATAATTTTTATGGATGACCTTGCACAACTACCACATGTTATGGAAAACCATATTTGTGCATCAAACTCACTGTAAAATATTGTGGGAGAGATTCAATATAGTTATTAGATTGCAAACAATATTTTGTCAATAAGGTGATACTCCATCTCAAACTTAATTCCCCTATATATTGGATATCATAAAGAAATGTAAACCCAACACAACATGATTAGGAATTACTAATGACCCACACAAATAAACAACATAACAAGAATATTTTGACCAATCAATCCACGTGTTCACAATAAAAACTTGTCAAAATACTCAACAAAAAGATGCTAAAAATACTAGATCTACTAGTGACACTCAATATTGTAATGAACTTTGATACTAATATCGAAATTCCCCAATATATTACTAAGTAAACACTAGTGAGTCATGATTACAAAAAACTTATCGATTTGATTTACACTTTTCAATAAACCTCTCAGAGAGGTTAAAGATATTGTGAACCTCTTATCCATTCCCCCTTGGGTGAAAATGGACAATTGGAGCCAAACGTGCAGCTTGCCAAGCCATTATGGATTCACCTAAGGTCTAGCAGGTAGATTTCCACCTTCCAGAACTATATTCAATGATTTTGGGGTGTTGAGGTCATAAGAGGATTTTTTCCTCTTCTGGGTTTTGAACCTTAATAGCTCAGTTTGAAAGAGAAAGAGATGCTCCGACAATCCCGTGAGAGACCCAAGATGACCAAAACCATAAAATTTGCCCCTTCACACTCCTTGTTGTCATCATTATCCTCTGGTCGAAATGTTCCCGTAAAATCTAAAAAAGTCACCTAAGTTGTGTGTGTGGGCCAAGGTTGAAAAAGAGCCAAACCAACTCGCTGAGCTGGTGGGCGAGTTAAAAGAAAAACTCGGTTGAGCTATAGATGATGTGCATTGGGAGTGAGCTCGTCGAGTAGCTTGACAAGCTACTCACTGAGCTAGTCGAGTCATCAAGCTGTCGCAGAAAATGGGGGATGAGTTGTTTGAATCATCGGGTCATGCTAAGAAGGTGGGCTCGCCGAGTAGCTCGCATCTATCTAAGGTTTTGGTTGAGATATTAAGATCAATTACGGATGGTTGATTTAGATGGAGAGGGGAGGATTGGTTAAGGTAGGATGTTAAGTTTGAGATTTGTTTATTAATGTGTTCGGGGATAATTTTAGCGGCGAATATTCGTAATATGGTGAAAATTTCATTTTATGAAAATTTGAAAAGGTGAATTATTTGGAGTGGGTTGGTGTCCTGTTCGCCTAAAATATATAGTATATTTTTTCTAGGGGGTCGGCTTTGCCTTCATTTGAAAACATCTCCTATAAAAACCTAGCTGATTCGCTTGGGTAGTATACCTCAAGTAGCTTAACAAATTACCAATACTGTGAAATTTGAACTCGCATACCCTTAAGCACCAGAGATTCAGACATCTTGTTAGCTTGATTGTTGACGCGTGACAACAAATGATTGTATTGCATGATAGAGAGGTAAGTGTTGTACGATAGATTGGGAAGTGTTGGCCGCGCGACTTGGGTAGTGTTGACACATGACAGCGAGGGGAGTGTTGACGCGTGAGAGGAAGTGTTGATGCGTGACGCGACTTGGGCAAAGGGTGGTACGCGTGACGAGGAAGTGGTGACGCGTGATAGAGGAAGTGTTGACGCGTGATTTAGCTAGTGGTGGTGACGTGTGATAGAGGAGGTGTTGACGCATTTACGGCGAGGAAGTGTTGACATGTGACTTGGGCAATGGTGGTGGACGCGTGATCGAGGAAGTGGTGACGCGGCAGAGGAAGTGTTGACACGTGACTTGGGGCAAAGCGGTGACGCGTGACGAGGAGGTGTTGACGTGCGATAGAGGAAGTGTTGGCGCGCGCAAGGGCAAGGCGGTGTTGACGTGTGACACAAATATTTTTTGATGGGAAAGCAGAGGTCGGAGGCTGCAGATGCGCGCGACAGGAGATTTTACTTTGTCGCGCGTCAAGAAAATGCAGTGACGCGTGTCAACAGACCTTAGTGACGCGTCAACAACCTTGTTGATGCGCGTCACTGAGGTCTATTGACACACGTCACTGAGGATGCTGATGCGGCGACAACAAAATCTCCTATCGCGCGTCTGCAGCCTTATCGCACCACTTGACAATCAGGCGAAATTTTTTCATACAACCCCCAAAAAATTCACCTTCTGCGAAACCGGTTTCGGGATATTCACCAGGTATTCTCCACCTCTGATTTCCAAGAGGTCTCTTAAAATGAACCACGAATGTGTTGGATATTGTGTGGGAATTCATGGTCAAAGCGAGATGGTTGACTTTGATGGGTGGGGGATGATGGGATAATTTGGCCGATGGATTTAGAAAAGCGGTAGGGGTTTGGATGTTGGTTTTGTGAGGATGGGTATTTAGGTTCAAAGGCCATGATTTGATAGGATGTGTGGGGATTAGATTTGGATTACGATAATTTATTAAGGATGGTGATACCATTAGGATAGGGATCGTGTGATTAGGGATAGTTAATCGTGATGATGTTTGATTGATTAATTTAAGGTTATGGGATGGTTAAGGGCATTCATAAACAAGCAACAAACATGCAACACACACCCTAACTAGTCAAGTGGGATTGCAACCAACTTATAGCCCAATTTCAATACCATACACCGATAGTGGTGTCAAAATTGGCTCTCCACCTACATGCCAATATGGGGTCAGCTAGCGAGTGACCTTGGGGAGTTCAACCTCCTTGCATTATAGCTTAATATGCGGTCAAGAGGTTTCCTAATCGAGGATGCACGAGCTCACTAGGGGAGTCCCCGATATACCTTGCAGTACGTGGGGCCCAAGTCCATGTTGTAAGGATGATTTATAAGGTCAGGTATTAGGACGTGCAATCCCCTCATTTCATGCTACTCTTAAAGTAAGCAAACACTTAACCAATAATGCCAACTATCTACAAATTTTTATACCCCGCCGAACACGGGTGTGTCTACGTGTGTGTAGATGAAGCCCATGGTCACGAGACCCTTAAGACTATGAAAAGTGCATGGATATCAATTCCATGTCACGTTTCCCCTACAAAATAAAAATGGGAAGGCTAACCACTTTTGAACATCAAGATCGTCCTAGGACGCGATAGTAGAGCATACATAATTTTTCCCTCAGGATAAACAAACAACAAAGGAGAACACACAAAAAGTATGATAAATGCAAGATAATTAAATGCTAGATTATACACTTTGAAATGATAAATATTATTAATTTGATGATAGGGTCTTCAAGAGGAGGCCCTACAAAACAAGGGTTAGTAGTTTGATTTTTGAAACTAATATCTTGGATTAAATGAGTTGCAAAACAAAAGGATTAGTAGTTTTAGATTGATTTTTAATCTTTGGTAAGTGTAGGAAGTTGCACACAAAGTGTTAGTAGTTTGGAACAAAAAAATATAACTCAATGTGTAGTTAAAATGACAAGATTTAGGAAAATGAAAACCATGAATAAATTATCCTATAAAATTCTAAATTAACACTTTCATTGCATATATATTTTGATACCTTTCCGGGAAAAAAATGGAGTCGTTTTGAGTTCGGGATAAAAATTTATGGCTCTTGGAATTTAGGCAAGAAAAGAGAAAAACAAAGGTGCCAAAACAAAGAAAAATTTCCAATTTAGGACATAGGCACCAAAACACATGTCATATGCGCCAAAACACAGGTCATAGGTACCAAAACACAGGTCATATGCACAATTTTGTGTGAAAAATGACGTATGAGAACAAAAATTTAAAATTTGAAGGTGTAAACAAAAGTGAAAATTCTTGAAACTTTGACAGCTTGTTCTAGGGATAAAATAGAGTTGAAAACAATAAATAAATGGGGGATAAGCCCCACGGTGGGTGCCAACATGTAATGTAAGAAAATATTAGCTTGTGAATGCATGAAAAATAAACAAATTGTTCTCCTTCTCTAATATTCTCAAACAAAACCTCAGATAAAGAAATGGATTAAAAAGGGGAGAAAGAAAAATACATGGACTTACCTATAAGTTGTAAAGATCCTCTTTGATGTGTTGGATTTTCTCTTGATTAGTTGTTGATTGCTCTTGGATTGCTTCAGATTTGTGTGGACAAACTTGGACAACACCTCCCCTTGATTTGTTTATAATTTATATGGATGAAGATGAAGGATTGAATGATATTTGATGGATTTATTGGATGATCAAAAAGATAAAAATGGCAAATATTTGCTAATTTGCTAACTCTCATGGAGGAGAAGAGCTAAATTTATAGTTTGTGGGTGGAGGATTCAATGGCTAAGATGAATCCATGTTGGATTTGGATCAAGGGTGGAGAATGCATGTGAGGATTAGAGGATTCTAGAGTGGAGATTTATAGAATTTTAGAGAAGTCTCCATTGAATTAAAAATTCAATGGAGGGAAGGAGATATATTTGAATTTTTAAATATGAAAGAGGGAAATTTAGAGAGGCTTCTAGAAATAGAAACCTCTAAATTTAGAGGTGAGGATATAATTAGGATTAGAATTAGATTAGGTTAATAAATGATTATTAGGGTTGAAGTTACATGGAAAGGCTAGGTGCGGGGTTGTGTAGGGTAGCTAGTAGAAGTGAGATGTATGAATATTAAATTATTTAGAAAATATTAATGAAGGATTAAAATAGGATAATAGGATATAATAATGAAATTAAAGTAATTAATGATAAAATGGGATATAATAATGGATTTAAAGGATTAATGATGAAATGATAAGATAAATGATAAATGGATTAATAATAATAATTAATCTTGCGATTAATTATTATATGGGTGATGTTGGGATATTGTGGGATATGTTAATTGTAGTTAACCATGTCGACATTTTATATGTCTACGAGTTGGATTTAGGAAGATGAAGAATTAAAGGAGGAGAGTGTAGAGAGAAAAAAAGATAGGAAGGGAAGAGGAAGTATAGTGGGAAAAGAGAAGAGTGGGAGAGAAGGAGGGAATGGAAGAGGTGTAGGAAGCAAGAGGTGGGAAGAGGGGAGAGAGATGAATGCTAGTGGAAGAAATGAAATTAGGAAAGACAAAAGTGGAGGGTAGGAATGGATATGGGAAAAATAAGATGACAAAGTGGATAAAGGAAGACAACACAAGGAGAGACGTAATTGAATGGGAGAAGGCAGAGAATTGTTGTTAATGGTGGTGGCGATGAAGAAGAAGAGGTGGATAGAGGAAGTAGATTGAGAGGGAAAGGAGGACATATAGAAAATGGGAGAAAAGAGAGGAAGAGAGGAGAAATGACGCAGGAAAAGGGAGTCAAGAGTGATGATATTCAGTTGAGAGTGGGAAACATCAGGAATGTAAAAATAAGAAAGAAAGGAGGAATAATGTGGAGCACAAAGTCGATGGAGAAGATTAAGATGATGATAAGGATGAAAATAGTGTGGAGGTGAAAAAGAAAAATAATGGAGGATGAAGACAATAAATATATTGGAAAGGAAGAATGGAGGATGGAGAGGTGAGTAGGAAAGCACAAAAATGGGTAGAGGTGGAGAGAAGGCAGAGAAGGAAAAAGAGAGTGAAAAAGGAAATAAAAGATGATAAAAAAATAATGTTAGGGGGAGACCAAAAATAATTAGGGGTGGGGAACGGGGTGGAAATATGGGAGAATGAGAGAAGAAATAGATTGAGGATTAAAGAAGGAGTGAGTGATGATTCATGAGAAGATGAAAAAGAAGGCACGATGCAAAGGAGTTACAATGGAAACAACATAAATAAACAAGATATGTGAATAATGTTAGAGAGTGGAATAGAGGGAGAAAAAAGACTCGGGGAAAAGGAGAAAGGAAAGTACTCAAAAGGAGGGTGATTGATTAGGGTTTGCAAAGTCAAGATGGTGGACATGGCCTATGATTGGATAGGTTGATGAATAGAAGACATTAGGGGAAATGCTGGTTGGGAGGGGAGACTAGGAGGAAAAAATGGTCAAAGAAAGGGATGAAAGGAGGGCGGCGGAAGTATAGAATGACAAATTGACCTTAAGGGGAATCCTTAAATAAGATTACCATGTTTTCGGGATGGTTAAGTAAAATTTCCAAGACAAAGATGGGGGCAATGAAGGATGTGAAAGGAATACTTGATGGTACGTGGTGAGGTAAGGGTTAGTTGAAAGAGATGACGATGGTGAAGGGCGAGACAAATGATAGGGAGAAAATGTGGTTTTATGGGGTAGTGCGAGAGGACAATTTGACCGTAAGGAGAAACCTTAAGTAATATTTCCATGGCACATACGTGATTAAGTAAGATTTCTAAGTTGATGATGACAATGATAAAGGATGAGAGACAAGAATGTAATGCACATGATGATGAAATGTTTGGTTGGAGGAGATGATTACGAGGAATATTGGGACACATGGCATACGTGATGAGTGAGTGGAATAAAGGATGCAATAGGGATGACTTAACTCAAGGGAGGTCCTCAAGTAATATTCCCAAGCTGCATAGATGGTCAAATAATATTCCTAAGTTGTAAGACTAAGTATGATGCGAGAAGATGATTAGTGGGGAGTTGTGATGAAGGGGTGAACTAGAGGAGATGATTAAAAGGAGATTGGGACAAATGGAATGGAGAAAATGTGGTTTGATGGGGAAATTCAGTATGACAAGATGGAATGAAGGGGAACCCTTGAGTAAATTTTCCATATCTTCGGGAATGGTCAAGTAAGATTACTAAGTAGAAGATGGATACTAGGAATGATAGGAAAAGAAAAGATGTTGTTTGCGAGAATGGAATGAGTGATGAAAAGAGGTGATAACAAGGAAGGAATCAATTGAGTAGAGAAGGAGTGGATGACGAATGAGTTACAATGGGGGAAAATGACTATGAGGAGAATCCTCAAGTAGGATTCCCATGCTTGGAGGTGATAAAATAAGATTCCCAAGTCAAGAGGCGGGAAGAAAGATGTTGGTGGTGGCGATGGTCATGCTTTGTGAGAGATGTGATGATGAAGGAATTTATAAAGTGGGAAAATATTGGTAAGAGATGTTACCTAAAATAATATTCCCATGTTGTATTGATGGTCAAGTAAGATTCCCAAGATGAAGGGGTTACTTAGAAAGGATGAAATGATGTGGTGTAAATCAGGTTGTCGATCATGTAGGAAGATTCTCACATAGAGAAAGTGTAATGGAAGAAAATATTAGTGAGTGAAATGTGAGAAAAAAAACAAAATTGATTCCCTAATCTAATCTTCTAAAAAAAACCTTAGATAGAGCAATGGATGGAAATAAAGAGAGAATTATACCTACACTTACCTATAAGATTGCCAAACTCCTCCTTTGATGTGTTGGATTTTATCTTTATTATGTTGTTGATTGGATGTGCTTTCTTTAGATTTGTGGGATCACTTGGACAACACCTCCCCTTTATTGCTTGATAATTGCTATGGATGAAGATGAAGGATTGAATGATGATTGATTGTAGATGAATGATGGATTGATTTAGTGATTGAAGATAAAAATGGCAGAGGTTTGATATGGATTTCCAAGTTATCTCTCATGGAGGATGAGAGTTCAATTTATAGTTTGTGGGTGGAGGATCAATGGCTAAGATGAAGCCATGTTGGATTTGGATCAAGGGTGGAGAATGCATGTGAGGATTAGAGGATTCTAGAATGGAGATTTCTAGAATTTGAGAGAGGTCTCCATTGAATTAAAAATTCAATGGAGGGAGGGAGATATATTTGAATTTTTAAATATGAAAGAAGGAAATTTAGAGAGGCTTCTAGAAATAGAAGCCTCTAGATTTAGAGGTGAGGATGTGATTAGGATTAGGATTAGATTAGGTTAATAAATGATTATTAGGGGTGAGGTTACATGGAAAGGCTAGATGTAGGGATGTGTAGAGTAGGTGGTAGGTGAGGTGTAGGAATATTAAATTCCTAGAAAATGTTAATGAAGAATTAAAATAGGATAATAGGATATAATAATGGATTAATGATAAAATGAGATGTAATAATGATTTAAAAGGATCAATGATGGAATGATAAATAATGATAAAGGGTAAATAAGATAAAATGGATTAATAATAATAATTAATCTTGTGATTAATTATTATATGGATGATGTTGGGATATTTGTGAGATGGATTAGTTGTAATTAATCATGTCAAAATTTTAGATGTCTACATTTTTACCCTCTTTGAAGTGTTATTGCAGAGTAATGTCAGTTCAAAGAAAAAAAGATAATATGTTAGGATGGTGATATGATGATGCCCCCTCGAGGCGTTAGGTGGGGAGGAATGAGTTGGGTAACCGCTCAAAAAAAGGAGATGCCCAAGTTAGTATATGAGAGATGATTAGAGGATGAGAATATGAGAGGATTTAGAGGATTATAAGATTGAGGATTTAGAGTATTTTGGAATAGAGGATGGGAATATTGGAGGATTTATAGGATTAGAGGATTAGAGGTTTAAGAGAGAGGATTATAGGATTAGAGTAGTAAAAGATTAGAGGATTAGAGGAATAGGAGATTAGAAGATTAGAAGAGAGGATAGAGGATGATTAGAAAATAGGAGAAAATATTATATTGGATTTTTGATGTGAGGATGCCCTGATCAATGATGTATGACAAGGGTGAAGATTTAGGTTTTATATTTAAGGATGTTAGAAGATGCACTAGCTTGAGGGTGAGGATTTTTATGTTGGATGTTAGATGATGATGAGGCTAAAAGATGATGATAGTAGGGGGTGTGCTACCATAAATTTCCCATGGTTATCATCATTAGAAATGTTATTAATGATGTGTCATAAAGTAAAATGCATCAAGGTATAGAGACCATGATGATTGAATTTCCAAATGCTCATGTCCTCATATCATTGGATAGATTAATGCAAAAATATGGTCCTCATATCATTGGACCGTGTTAAAAACAAAAACAAAAGGGGTCTCATATTATTGGCCCATGCTAAAGAAAAAAGAAACAAAATTGGCCTCATATCAGCAACTAAAATGTAAAACACACACACACACACACACACACACACACACACACACACACACACACATCACATTGCATGTTTTTCTTTTTTTGTTTTTATTTTATTATTTTTTGAATGTTTGATTTTTAGATTTTGATGTTGGATGTTTATATTGTGTAGTTGGGATGGGGGGGATGGTTGGGGATAGGTAAGATGAAATGATTCAAGATGGGATAGCTAAGGTGGGGTGTTACTTTCTCCTAGAAGTCCCAAAGAGTGTTTGGGTAGGATGAAGGGGAAGGATTGATGGAAATTGGATAGGTTGGATAAGATAGGGATGGGTTGATTGGTTAGGATTAGAGATGTGGTATAGGATAAGATGGGGGATATGGAAGATGATAAGATATGCCCCTAAGTATAGGGGGTGGATTGAAGGATAGATGTGGTGTGCCCCCAAGTGTAAAGTAGGGTGTCTTGTGTGGATGGATGGATGGGTTTGATTTGATTTTTACCCTAGGTTTAGGGTAGGATGAGAAGTGAGACGTATCTCAAATGGATTATGTCCCCTATGGATAATAATAAGGCTGCCCCTAGTCATGATGATGATAGTTGAAAAGGGACATGAGGAGGATCAAAATAAAAGGAAAGGATCATCGCCTACCCACAAATGTTTGATCTAAGGAAAAATGATGTGGATGTGATGGGTGGAAACAATAAACTTGTAATTGATCAACAATTAACTAAGAAATGTAATAATGTAACATAATGTTTGAATCGACTCTAATGTGTTCCACAATGATGATTGATTGGATGTGCCCCCAAGTAGGGCTAAGATGATTTGAGATGGATTGGGTCATTTCCCTCAAGCAAGGATACAATGAGAGCCAATATTTCCACAAGAGAGGATGCACCTAAGGGATGTGAATGTTTTGACCGATTGATTTGTAAGATAATTGGAAAAAACATCGGGATGTGAGTCATGTTATTAGTTTTTGTTTTTTTTTAAATTTTAGGGCTATTTGACGAGGGACCTATATGGGAGACTTATTTTTTATATTTATTATGGATCCATACGTAAGAATGAAGAGAGGGTAGAGTGAATGTGTATGATATAATAGATGGTAAATGTCCCAACCGTTGTAAATAAAGGACAATAGAAGACATGAGAGGTCATAGGATAAGATAGATGAAATTAGATATCATTTGTGTGTACATTGTGCCTTGTAGGGAACTCATGTTTGAAAAATATTAAATTTTTCCTTCCATTGGCAGGATATTTTGTTGATGAGATAATGAGAGGATGTCCAACTCCACCCTTAACTCCACACAACTAGTAAGATGTGAGGGCTCAACACTAAGATTCAAGAAGGATGTGAGACATATGAAATGAATGTAGAGACAATTTTTAATAATGTTCCATTTAGGAAGTTGTGACTCAATTCCTCTTAATATTACTTGACACTTTCTTAAATGATTTTCAATTTAGAGGTATTTTACTAGACTTATACTTGTAAGTGGCCTACTGATTGGAAAGATCAAGTTAAGGGATAGTTATCTTTTAACATGGGCATCTAAATTTCTTCTTTGGGATTTGATAGACTCAATCACTTTTAATGTTAAAGGCTCTTTTTTCTTATCGTAACGACCCCCTACAATTTTCCCCATGCCACTAGTAAGAGGCAAGGGCTCAACACCAAAGATAAAACGTAGGTGAGTGAGGGCACCTTCCTCCATTCCTATTCTCACACTACTAGTAAGAAATGTGGGCTCAACACAAAATCATGAAGGACGAAAGGTGTAATGATTTCCTATATACAAACTTATTTGATTTTTATTTTCCTTGTTTTAGTGCTTTGTTGGGAAGGAACGTTGTCTCCGATCTCGGTCCCACACGACTGGTTGGACATGAGGGTCCAACACCAAAGATTGAGATGGGCGGTCAAATGAACCTCGATAAAGAAGTTCGAGCTTTCTTGTTAAAGAGAGAATTGCTTTGAAGGGAGGATTTTCCATCAGTAAGCTTATAGATATGACCATAGGTGAAAATATCCGAAATGGGAGAAACCATAAGAAGTATGAGACACACAAGACTTAAGAAGAACAATAATGATGAGGATTATGAAAATTTTATTTGTATGATAAGAATATCTTATGATGGAGTAAAATGTTTAAGACTATTTTTGGATGAGCTAGATGAAAGGAGTGCATAAGTGGCCTATCCCAGAGTAAAGAGTACTTGTGTATAAATGGTGTTCATAAGAATAGAATTTCATCAGATGAATAACGTTCACGGGTTCATCAAATTTTTTCCATTTGTAGTGGCCAACTTATTTGCTCCATAACCAAACTTAGCAGTGATTACATATGGCCCTAACTAGTTGGGCTCAAATTTACCTTACTTTTCTCTTTCTTTGGTTGTGTTCTTTTATTTTCTTTGAGGACAAGGTTACCAATCTCGAACTCTCTAGGTTTGATCTTTTTGTTATAACTAAAATATATCTGATTTTGATAAACTTTGAGGTGATTTAAAGCATTAAGCCATTTTTCATCAAGAATCTCTAACTCATTAAGGCGTGATTGTCTATATTCATCTTCATTAATTAATTCTTGGAGGGATATTCTCAAGGATGGAATCTCAACCTCGACAGGTAGAACAACTTCACATCCATAAAAAGAGAGAATGGAGTGGATCTTATAAGAGTGTGATAGTATGTGTGACAAGACCAAAGATCGGGGTAGATTTGGGTATGTCAGTTTCATCCATGTGCATTAACTATATTTTCTGATACTCTTTAACATTTTTGTTGTTTGCTTCAACTTGGCCATTACCCTAAGGGTAATATGGAGTGGACCACTTAAGGTGGATGTGGAAATGTTTAACAAGATCTTTAAAAATTTATTCTTAAAGGATTTTCCATTGTCAGTGACAATGGAAGATGGGATACCAAAGTGACAGATGAGATTATTAAATATGAATTTGGAGATCTGACTACTAGTGACACAAGTGAGAGGCATAGCCTCTACCCATTTAGTGAAATAATCAGTGGCTATGATGATGAATTTATGTCCATCGGATGATGTAGGTCTAATTTTCCCAATAAGATCGAGCCCCCGTTAAGAAAAAGGCCAAGGTGTCGTGATTGGTTGTAAAGCTTGGGAAGGTTCATGGATGAGATTGTCATGTTTTTGAAAAGCTAGACATCTTTTAACAAATGACATGTGTCATTTTCCATGGTGGGCCAATAATAACCAACACATAATATTTTATTGGCTAAGGTCATTCCATTTGTGTGTTCCCTACAAATAACAGTGTATTTCAACTAAAGTGCGAGATGCCTCCTCTTAATTGAAACATCTAAGTAAAGTTCCATCATAACCATGCCAATACAAAGTGTTGGCTAGGATCGTATAACGAGAGGCACGTCATGATAATGTGCATTTGTGATGGGAGTTCATATTTGAAGGGAAGGTTTTGTGACGAATGAATGTATAGATATCATGGTACCAAGGGATATCGAGACCAACTATTTCACACATCATGATAGTCTTAGGCAAGTCATAAGCAAGATCCGGAGATGTTATACAAGGAAATTTTCTTGTTGATTGGTTGCAATGTCTAGAAGGGATCCAATAGTTTATAATCTACAAATTTGTTTTGAACTCTAGGAATTGGTCAAAAGGGATCAACTTAAAATAACCTCAAATGCTATCTACCGTGATTTTGGAAGGAATGATATTTTCATCTTTTACTTGATATTCATTTGTGGCTTGTTTGATGATGAGAAGTGAATCACAAAACACTGTCAACTCCTTAAGGTTCCATGATATAGCTAATTTAAATCTGGATATGAGGGATTAATATTCTATAATATTGTTTGTGAAAGGAATGACAAACGAAAGATTTTGTAATAACATTGCCATCTGGTGTGATAATTAGGATGCCTACTCCTGATCCATGGACATTACAAGATCCATAAAAAATAGAGGTTGTATCAATATCCAAGAGGTATTCATCTAGGAATTTGAAATGAAGAGGTTATGGTCCAGTAGAGGTGCCACAACAAGTTGATATGTGAGAGCTTCTCCTTTCATTTAATTGTAAATAACAAACTTGATATCAAATGCACTAAGTAGAATGACTCACTTAACATTCTTCCCGTGATAATGGGTCTAAAGAATAGATATTTGAGAGGATCTAATTTTTCAATGAGTTTAGTTGTGATTAACTAAAACTAAACTAAACCAAACAAATGGGAAAGTATAATAATAGTTAATCTACCAGGAGGACTAAATGCTATAAACTACTCTAAAAAAGTATGAAATGATTTTAAATAATTATACCAAATTGTAGACACCTATAATTACGCCCCACAATTTAAATACTTAAATTGTGCTAATTATCTCCTTTCCCACAAATTGACGACATATCATCAATGGCGCTCATCTTCTCTTCTATCTATCGTTAATTGATTACATTATGCTAATTAATTAAGTCACTGTCAACACATACCTTAATTAACGACCCTTCGTTAATCAACACCTTCTATCTAGTCTAATTAATTATTATTAATTAATTAGCCTCTCTTCTCATTAAATCAATAAATCACTATTTAATTGGTTTAATTCCTAATAGTCCAAATCACACTAATATCCATCTAAAAGTGTATAAAAGCTTGCACATGTATTAATTAATCATCTTGATTAATTAATACACCCCATTTATCCACATGAGCCACTAGAGGACAAACTAAACCCTCCTAAAGTTAACTCAACCCCATCTAAACCCCCCTTATCCATAACTAACTCTACATCTCCATTAGTCCCACATTCATGAGGATGTGTTGAATCCTTTATCCTTTGGGCTATATAAACAACCCTCCCTCTACTTCTACACCTACACCTAAATCTCTCAAGAGACAAAAGAAAGCACATAGTTTCATACTAATAGCCTTTTGTCATTCTTGAGCCCTCCATCCTCCATTCTTGAAGAGCTAAGCCTCACACCCAAGCATCCATTGAAGGATCAAAGCAAGCAAATATAATTTGATTGCCATTGAACTACTTAGGTTCATTTTAATGTTAAATTAGGCAATTAAGGAGAATAGAGTTCATTAATTTACATTATGTTTTGATCATTTCAAAGTTATTAATGTTAAGGGTAGGACTTGCTCATTTCTTCATCATGATGGTGCACATTTCTCATTTCTAGCTAGGTTAGGAAGCTATTTCTAGGTGGTAGTTTCTTGCTTTAAATTTAGCTAAATTGTAGAAATACTTGCACACATTTGGCACTTGCAGGTGGGACACTTAGTCCCATGGCATTTTAGTTTAAGTTTCATTGTTTTGGCTAACTTTTGATATGCACATGTAGTAATTAATGTCCATTTTCTTGGAATTTTTGCTAATTTGATATGTGTAACTTCATGTTCATAGCCATAATTTTAATGGGTTATTGCCATTCTTAAGCTAACTTGTCAAAATTTGAGATATTGTTGGTTTTCTTGTGTTTGTTGTCGTGTTTTGGTTGCAAGTCTAGCGCAGAGCACATTTTTAGGGGCGCAAGCATGGTTTTCATGGCACAAGCACAATTTTTGTGGCGCACACGTCTCTCTGGTGGTGCAGGCACATTGGTAAAACCTGTTACTTTGTTTGCCGACCCCGACGCATGCACACTAACCCCGCGCACACACCCTAACCAGCGTGCAGGTGCACTAACCTAGGCGTAGACGTCATTTCATACTATACCTTCACTACATTTTGAAACCTGTCAGATCAGCACACACGCCCTAACCAGGGTGCACATACTATTTTAGTGGTGCAGGCACATTTTTATGTAACTTGCATTTGTTACATTTGTATTTACGCCTATTTTTCTCGGGAGTGGCACATACACTATTTTTGTGGTGCACACGTCTCTCTGTGGTCGGGCGCTTTGTAAGTCAAAAAATCCACAGTGGCGCAGAATTTTTTAGTGGTGCATATCTTTTGTTTTTCGTGGTGCACACACCCTCGGGTGGCACAGTGCATTGTGAGCCAAAACAACTTTAGGTGGCGCATACGCCATAACCCGTCTTGGCAATCTTGAAAAAGGGCGTAGGTGTCCTTTTTCATTTTTGAAATTAAGGTGTTGATGTGCTAACATTCTTGTAGGTTTATCTAATCATATATTTGTCTTTGCAGGCTATTTTTACATGTTTGTATTTGATTAGGTAATATTTTGCATTGTTTACTTATAGGAATAAGAATCATTTATGCTCTTCCCTCGCGTCCCTTGGGGGCGATCTTGGGAATCGAATGATTCTTAAGTCCTTTTTAATGCTTTGAGGTTATTAGGAATATTTGAGTTGGAATTGTCTAATTTGGCATAGTTGAAATAAAGTGTTTTTCCATTTGGTATCTTTTTGGATTTTTAAGACATCACATATGCTCTTCCTCTTGCGTTCTTGGACGATCTAGAGAATAAAAATGAAGCCTTCTCTTTTGATGGAAAACTACTAAAAATCGTCATACATGACCAAAATGCCATCGCTTGTCAAAGAACGGAGGAATAGAAACAAAAGTCAGAAAACTACTAATACAGTTGTTATAAAGGTTGCCAAATGGTGTTCGAGCAAACCACATCTAATTAAAAAAGATAAAATGAACAACATATTCAAAACACTATATTGTAGGTTTCGGAAAAGGGTACATCCCTCTCCACTCAACTAGAACATAACCCCTTTGGCATAATTCCTTAAGCTACAACAATGGGGGTGGTTCTAGGAACCCCAAAGTAGTCCACGCAAGAGGGAACCTTGTGGACAAAATGGGAAGTGCTCTGCACTACCTATCTGACTAGTAATTCCTTTGTGAGATAGAGTTACAAGTTGTCCCTACGTGACCCTTTTAAGTACACGGTGGATGCATTTCTTGCCCACTATGATTGAAGAGGAAAAGTCGAGATACTCCCAAGATAGTCGGGACTATTTGGGTAAATCATCCCGCTCGTGGATAATCTTTGTAGAACCTAGGATGAGAGAACCACCTAAGAAGATATACTTTGGTCAGGAGCCCACTTTGACCATTCTAAAACAGTGTTGAGTTGTGAACCATATTTTCATTGCAAAACATGTGACATGTTACTTTCACTTAGTTTTTACTTGCCTTAGGGCGGCGAAACTCGCGAAGTGAAGCCAACATTTTTCATCCTTTTTTCAGTTGTTTCCTTCACATTCTTTTGACACTTTTTGATCGGAAGAAAGGTGACTACCTTTGTGTTACCAATTGATTGTTTCTATCACTTTTTTGTCCGTTTACACCCATCCATGTTTGCGGCTGGGTAAGTTAAACGTCTAAAGTGTGCGGAGGCATATTCACATCATTGGTAGCCATTGCGATCTTAATACCCATGTCAATATTATCATTGTAGTTAGGCATGGTTCATCACCGAGACTTCCTTAGAAGAGTTATCTTGTTGTATCGTATCACTACAATTTCGATATTTATGTCTTGTTTCTTGCAAACTTGACATAAATATCTATATTATAAGGTTACGCTATACACATTTTTAACTATTCCTAGCTATACTTTGAGATTTTTAGTTCGATTCTATTATTACCTCGATTTCAAAGAGTGCTAGGAGTTACCATTTGTGCGTGTTATATCAATAGCACCTTGATATCAATACCTTACTTTCTCTTAAAGTGGGTTAACATATCTTGGTGATATTGTTGTGTCATTCACAAATTGTAATTGGCACTTTTTGAGATATAGGTCTTAATCGAGTTTGATCTCACTCATCATATATCTTGATTGGGAGGTTGCATTGAATTCTTATATTTACTTATGTTTTGTTCATTTCCTTAAAATTGGCATAAGTGAAAACATCTTATTAATCATCTTGCGGCACGAAACTAATTTTTGAAACGTAGTCTAGGAGGTACTTCATTTAAACGAGGTTTCGCTACCAAATGCTTGTGTCACTGTGATTTCTCACTCTAATGCATTGGTATTCTCACATTGTTGACTTATTCATACTCTTCATGAAACATCTTTCATCTCACTTAGGGGTAGTCACTAAGCTTTGAGCGCATTTACAACTTACCCTAGTGAAACTATCATGAAAACAGGGCTCCTAAAACACCTCTAAGATAAAAGAAACAAACATATGAGGAACAACAAGCACAAGCTTGGGAAACCTCTAATAGTATGGGGTCAAACCCCTTCATTGGACATGACCTAGGACTTGTTTTCTATGAAAAAGAAATAGAAGAGATGGTCGATCATAGTGGGAATGAGTTAGAATCACCACCCGCATAAAACTTGATTTTACCCCACTTTACTAGACAAGTTTCTTCTTAGAAACAAAGATAGAGTGTTGGCATGGGTCATAGAATTAGGGGCCAAATTGCCCACTGAGAATGAAACAATACTACACTGTAAATGGCGCTACTGCGAGGAAGAACGTCCCTTATCAATATGGAAGAGATTTTAACACACGGACATGCTTCCACTTCTTATGCGGGAATGATAAAGTGGTGGGGCATAGAATACCCTTTGTCAAAGTGCCAAGAAGAAACAAAATAGAACATGAGATAGGTGAAGAACCTTCGCAATACGAAGAGGAGGAACCTTTAGAAGAAGAAGCCACAATCCAAAACAAATTAGTAACCTAGGAGACAACTAGCTTTGCTTACTTCCCATGTACGAGAAAGACACAAACAAGAGCGTTCAAAAATTGAGGCCTAAGGTTAAGATCAATGAAATCCATCGAGAAAACCATGGAGAAGAAGACATAGTGTATCCTCGTATATACATCCCCACTTCTCCCACTATAGAACAATTGCTCGCACAAGAAGTGCGAGTCTATGAAAGTAACGCTTACAAGCTTACAAGAGAGAAATATAGGGAGCATTAGCAAATATCAATACGAAGAATTGTGCCCCTATCCTTTTGACAAGACGATGACCCTTTAACCCTTTCCAAAGAAATTTGATATGCCAAAGTTCGAAAAATATAAAGCGAAAGGAGATCCATGGGATCATGTTAAAGATTTTTACATGGCATGTCAAGAGGTGTCTTATAGTGACAATTACCTCATCAGAATTTTTCCCAAGAGTCTCGGAGGTCAAGCCTTGGAGTGGTTTACGCGCTTACCACGAGAATCAATTTTCACCTGTCCAGAATTGGCAGAAAGATTCGTGTGTCACTTCTCATATAACATAGAGAGTGATGTCACCATGGAAGACTTGTGTGGCACCAAGCAACGCCCCAATGAGACTTTCACCAGCTTCCTCCAACGATGGAGAGGGATATCTAGTCGCTTCCATTGTGCTTTCTTAAAAAACAGTTTGTTTAGTATTTTCGTTCCCAACCTCAACCCGGATATAGCTTTCCATCTCCAAATGCATTGTGTTCGTACTTTTGAGGAGGTTATCGAGAAAGGGATTCAGATAGAAAAATCTCTCATTGCCAAAGGCACCCTCAAAACCCAGTCTAGAGACAACCAAAATGTCAAACCCATGGAAAAGCTGAAGATCTTTAACAAAAACAAAAATGTGGTAGGAGACAGAATCACTGATTCCAAACGTGTTCAAATGGTCCAAAATGGTCAACCTTTTAAACTGACCAAGGGCCCAATTCAACCACCACCAAAGCAAAGAACGTTCACCTCTCTCAATGAACCTTTGTCAGTTATTCTAAAACAATTGGATGCGGCCCACATGATGACATATCCTATAATGCAACCATTTGGCACAATGCTCCAAAACCTTTATGGTACAAGAAGCATGAATATTGTGAAATGCATCACATCAAAGGACATAAGACAGACAAATGTCTGTGGCTTTGTCATTATATTCAGGACCTCATTGACAATAGAGAGATAGAGGTGGATAACCCAGGCAAAACACCAACACCTAATGAGAAAATGGGGATATATAAAGAACCATTCCCCAAGCATGATAAGTCAAAAAAGTCAAAGTTGGATCGGGAGAGTCATCCCAAACTTATAAAGCCACAAATTACTTGTACACCAAAAGAGACAACAATCATTGTGATTAGTTTATTGGATGTATTCTATCTCCTGTTGATCGTGTCAATACCATCTGGATCAGGAAAGGAGCTGCGTTGTGTGTAATAAGGCGTGCTCGCCTCATGATTTTGGAACCTTCTTCGTCGACCCCATAAACTAGTAAATATAACCTTTTAGAACAACTTGAGAAGACGTCTACTAAGATTTTGATCTTAGATCTTCTAAAGATATCCAATGTGCATAAAGACATTACATGCCAAACTCTTGAGGGGTTGGGAGTGCCTTTAGAAGTCGATCCTACACACCTTCAAGCCACGGTGGAAAACATCACACCAAGTGAACATATTGCTTTCAACCATAGGGAGATCCCTACTAAGAATCTGACACATAATCTTCTTTGTACACTGAGGTAGTTGTCACCTACAGGAAGATCAAATGGGTGCTTGTCGATAACGGATCTGGGTTGAACATTTGTATGCTCAAGTTGGTCAAATAGTTGGGACATATGGAGGAAGATCTTGAGTCCCATATTATCACTATCACCACATACAAAAACGTGGAAAGGGAGTCAACAGGCACCATCATGCTGCCCATGGAGGTGGGTCCCACTTTCCATCAAACAAAGTTTCATGTCCTAGACTTGGAACTTCCATGTAACATGCTTCTAGGCCGACCATGGATTCATGCCATGTAGGCCATGCCATCAACATTTCATCAATGCATTAAGTTGAAGCATGAGGGACATGACGGTTACAATCTGAGGAGATTTTGAGTCCTTTACTCATTGTAGAGCTCTTAATAGATTTGCACGAAAGGGTACATATGAATGTCACTCCGCAGATATAGCTGTCCCACTCCAGTCTGAGGCCATGGAATCCCGGGTGGATTCATATTCTCTTAGTTCTTGCGCTCATGGGGCATCTACTTCAACATCTCCATTTGATTCATGGGAGATGAACATCCTTGAATATGGTTGTGGGGAGTATAATGTACAACAAGCGCTCTTGGTTTCATACCTCTCATTATCACCCAAGACTAGAGGTTGACCCAACTACCGCTTCAGAAGACCTAGAAAGGAACACACTATTGGGTCATTCTTACAGGCTTGTTAGGCGAGGAAAAATTACTTGATCCACCTCTGACTTGGGTCCCTAAGGATACTCAACCATCCTGTTATTGTCAACCCCGAATATGAAAAATCTAGTAAAATGATGTACTCAATGGCCTCTGAGGCCTAGGATGTGGGAGAAATGAACAAGACAAAGAGAACCAGTCCCTCTTCCACATTTCAAAATAGAAAGATACGACATTGGGATTCACCCTTATGGAGCACACCCCAACGATCAAGACGCTACTTGCTCTGAGCGTGAGGATAGCTTTGACTATCTAGACAATGATACAGATTCCCATTGTAGCCAATATGAGGATCTGGCCTCCACAAACCTTTTCATGAACAACGTTGTCCTAACCATAACCCCCACAGAACCAACCCTTGACCTTGTATACCCTTCCCTTGTTGAATGGGACCAATAACGTCACATGCCGCTAGATTTATTTGAAAATGATGAAGCTATCGGAAAGTTCATGGGCATAAGGGATACAATTCCCATTGGAGATCACAAGAAAGGTTTCTTTATCACCTTAGATACCTACGCCTACTTCAGCGAGGAGGATGAACTTTGTGGTTAGCAAAACTTAAAGAAAAGCGAGGGCAAAATTTCTAAAGGAAGCCTCGGAAAAAATCAAATTCCAAGTCACACAGGTGAAACCTCTTTGAGGCACTTGGTGACAAACAAATAAGAAAATCAAATGACAAAAAAGTGACCACGCCAAGGATGAAAATCTCGTGGAGACATCCTTGGATGAAGATCTTAATCTACCTCCCGATCCTATGCGTATGGAGGACTTATCAAAATTGCTAGTCAAAGAAACCATTGATGTAAATATTAGTACGGAAGAAGATCCCAAGATAGTAAAATTGGGAGCATCACTCTCGGTAGAGAACAAAAAGACATTCACTATGCTTGGTGTGAGAGTTTATTGATTTGTTTGCATGGTCTTACAAAGATATGCCCAGCTTAGATCCAACTTTGGTCATGCACAACCTAGTCATGCACGTATACGCCAAGCCTATAAAATAGAAGCTCCGAAAGATGCACCCAAGAGTGGCCCTGTTGGTTAAAGAAGAGTTGGAACGATTGCTTCGAGTAGGATTCATCAGGCCAATTGATTATTCTAAATGGATATCAAACATTGTTCCTGTTTAGAAAAAACCTATCGGTATCTGAATCTACACGGATTTTAGGGACATCATTAAAGCTTTCCCTAAAGATGATTTTCTGCTACCCAACATTGACATGATTGTTGACTCAACAATAGGGTACGAAATGCTATCACTCATGGATGGCTTTTCGGGATATAATCAAATTAAGATCGCTGAAGAAGACCAACACAAAACAACTTTTACGACTCCTTGGGGCACCTTCTGCTATCAGGTGATGCCATTTTGCCTCAAAAATGTAGGAGAAACTTATTAGCGGGAAATGATAGTGATTTTTCATGATATGATTCATGATATCATGGAAGACTACGTGGATGACATCTTAGGAAAATCTAAAACAAGAGAGGATCATCCTGTCATTTTGCGGTGTATCTTTGAACACCTGTGTGAATACAAAGTCGAGTTGAATCCAAAGAAGTGGGTCTTCGGTGTGTTATCAGGGAAACTATTGGGCTTCATTGTGTCAAGATGAGGTATTGAGGTAGACCCTGCTAAAGTGTCTGCTATTACTAAAATGCCTCCACTGAGAATATCAGCAAGCCCAATGCGTAACTTACGGGGGAAAATTCAAGCCATTACCCATTTTATCTCCTGCTTGTAGATAAATGTCACTCATTCACCCATTTGCTTAAAAATACGTCACTTTCATCTAGGGAGGTGAGCATAACAACACGCCTTTTCTTTGCTTAAACGGTAGTTGGCTAATCCACTGTCCTCATGCCAACCACTCTGGAGAGCCACTCTTGCTATATATTTCTACTATGCAATTTGCTATTGGTGTCTTTGCTCACCCAATACGAACTTGGTCATAAGGAGAAAGTGGTGTACTATCTAAAGTCGCACCCTCATCGCCTATGAGCTCAATTATCCTCAAATTGAAAAACCTTGCTTGGTAGTTGTTTTTACCGTTCAAAACTTTGCCATTACTGTTAAAAACTAAGACCAAGATAATATCCAAGGTTGACCCAATCAAGTATTTATTGTCCAAACCCACCCTCATAGGTAGAATGGCTAATTGGATCATTCTACTCAATGAGTTTGACATAAAATTTGTCCATCAAAAATCGGTTAAAGGCAAGTACTTGTAGACCAGCTAGCGAAGCACCTTTGCAAAAACGAAACCTTTGAATCTGTATCTACCAGATGCCTCCTTGCTCTACATTGAAGAATATTTCATATGGAAAATACATTTTGATGGATCCTTTACATTTCATGGTTCAGGTGCAGGAGTGGTCCTTATTACTCCTTCTGGCGATCCTATACCATAGGATTTTCACCTGGGCTTCCCTTGCACAAACAACATTGCAAAATATGAAGCACTTATTGCAGGAATGAAGCTAGCCATCAAGTGGAATGTTCATCATGTCAAGGTTGTAGGTGATTCACAATTAATCATCAAACAAGTTAATGATGAATACAAGGTTAAGGATGACAAGCTCATACCTTACAAAAGTTAGTGGAAACTCTAAAGGAGTACTTTGTGCACATTACCTTTGAGAAAATCCTAAGAAAGCAGAACAGATCGGCAGATGCCATGGCAATGGTGGGGTCTATGCTTCGTATTCTACCAGGGAATAATGACATGCCATTATTTGTAGAAAATCTACGCCAACCCGTGTATGACATGCCGAGTCTTGCACGGCTTGTGAGGTTATTGGTCCCCATTCCTGTGGTATGAACCCATTTTTACCTATCTTCGGGACAACACATTCCCTCCCGATATCTCCCGTTCTAAAAAGCAAAACCGATTCTCTAGATAGCCCGTTACACCCTATTAGGAGGTATACTTTATCGTCGTGTCTACGATGGGAATCTATTACGTTGTTTGGATTTGTCGGAATCAATCCAAGTAATCAAAGAAGTGCATGAAGGGGTGTGCGGAGCACATACAAAAAGAATGGTCTTGGCTAAGAAATTGTTGAGAGTAGGTTACTATTGGCCTACCATGGAAATTGATTGTTGAAATTATGTTAGAAAATGTGTGCTTTGCCAAAAGTATGGAAATTTCATTCATGCTTCGTGCAACCATTGACCATTGCAACCTATCACTACCCCATGGCCATTCTCCAAGTGGGGACTTGAATTAATAAAAAACTTACTCCTACCTCATATGATGGTCATCTGATATTATCATCACGGCTATAAAATAATTTACAAAATGGGTGGAGGCTGTCCCTTTAACCTATTTCATAGGAGCCCAAATTTCTAAATTTATCATGAATCACATCATTTGCCGATATGGTATTCCCACAACCATCATTACAGATAATGGGAAGTCATTTAAGAACAAAACTGTGAAAGGTCTTTGCCAACGGTTCCAAATCAGGTTAAAATGGTCCACGCCATATTACCCTCAGGGTAATGGACAAGCTGAGGCAACAAACAAGACTTTGGTAAGGATAATGGAGAAAATGGTCAGCAAAACAGGTTGTAACTAGCACCTACAAATCCATCCAGCCCTTTGGGCTTACTGAACATCCATTTGTACTCCTACGGGTGTGACACCATATTCCCTAGTGTTTGGGATAGAATCTATCATCCCTTTAGAGATTAAACTTCCATCCACGAGAATTTCTCTTGAGGACTATCGGATAAGGATGAAGATTATCGAATGGCAAGATTGGGTGAGTTAGAGCTCCTAGATGAAAGGTGCATTCGCGCTTTCAATCACACGAAAGTGTATCAACACGGTCTCTAGAAACTACAACAAGCGAATCATCCCTCGTTAGTTTGAGGTTGGTGATTTATTCATGAAGGAGAACCAGTTCAACACTAGAGAAAAGTGAGAAAAGAAAGGGAAATTCAAACCACATTGGTTGGGACCCTATGTTATAGTCGCCAAATCTGACACGGGGGCATACAAAGTGGCTCACCCTAATGTTGAGGAGATTTGGGAGCCCATGAACGCCATGCATCTTAAGTGGTTCTATGCTTGAACATGGCGCATGGAAGATAAAAATCAATAATAATAATAATAATATCAAAAAAATTAAAAATCAGAAAAATTAGAAAAAGAGAAAAAGAAAACAGGTCACCCACTAGTGAAAACCACGCAATTGTGGCACTTTGGAGCGAGTCCTTGGGTGAAAACCGGTTTTGGCGCCTCGAAAGATTCGTTGTTCACAAGCATCCTGTATTTGGAGGGTAGTTGTCTTTGGCCTAACCCTAGTTACGCTTTGATATTCCTTGTGCGCCCCATTACGTCAAGCATTGATCGGCTTTGCCTTCTTTTATTCATTTGTGAGGGTATGATCTTTCACTATTTCCCATCTTACTGTTGGGTAATCAACGACTTCACCTTCTTGTTCATAAGCACGTGGCTTACGCCTTGTATATTCCCCATCTAACGCCCAGGGGCATCCACGCTTTCTTGGTTACTTGCATATCGCTCTGGACAACCATTAGAAAACACAAAAACAATAGAAAATTGTTTCACAAAAACACAAAATAATAGAAATTTTTTTCAGAAAAAGCAAAACAATAGAAAATTGTTTCAGAAAACCCTAAACAATAGAAAATTGTTTCGCAAAAACACAAAAACAATAGAAAATTGTTTCACAAAAAGAAAAACAATAGAAAATTGTTTGAAAAACCTAAATAATAGAAAATTGTTTAGCAAAAACCTAAACAATAGAAAATTTGTGCATGAAAACATATCTTACAAAAAAACATTTACTTGCATTGTCTTGTGAAAAGAGTTTGCGAGAATTGAATCGAAAACGAGGCACCACGAAGTAGTTGCACTCCAACAGAATCATGATAGCTCCAGCATAATTGCAAGAAAGAATTGATCAGTAATGGAAGAACTTGCTCAATAAAAACAAAGCTTGCATATAGAGGAAAGACAACAGTGTCTTGGCATGCTCATAAATGAATAGTAAAGGGGTACATATAGGGTGTTGAGTAACCCTAGTGCATGACACACATGAAACCCTAAACCTAACCCTAAACCTAACCCATGTGAGATGACCCTCCAATATGAGAGGAGGACACATAGGATAACTCACACTAACACCCCCTTCATCCAAGGCTGGGGTAGCAAAGGATGAGTCGACGGAAAAGAAAGACACCCTAAACAACTAAGAAAGATGTGTCGATGGGCCCCGACAACTAAAGGCACGATAAGGTGCCCATATACTGAAACATAATCTTCCTAGAAGAAGAAGAAGAAGAAAAGAAGGATTACATAGCCGAGAAGAAGATGAGTAGGCTGCAGACGATCTCACCCCAAGGAGAGACCGTAAGTGAAGAAACTTCATCTCGGTGAAAGGCTTGGTGAATAAATATGCAATCGATCATTATGCAGAATGTGCTTTGAATGTCGATGATACCATCATGAATAAGCTCCCGTATGAAGTGCATATGGATCTCAATGTGCTTCCTCCACTGATGCTGAACTAAATTTCTACAAATGGAGATAGTGCTCGTGTTATCACAGTAGATAATGATAGGTCACCGAAAGTGGATGCCAAACTCTACTGAATACCTGTGCCAAATAGCTTTTGTGGCAGCGTTAACTGCTCCTCTCGTATTCGCCTTTGTAGATGATATCACAATTACATTATGCTTCTTGCTAGACCAACTAATGGGACCCAAACCAAGAGAGAAACTATAGCCAGAAGTATATTTCCGATGATCTAAGTCACCGGCCCAATCAGAATCTGTGAACCCAATCAAGTCAATATCTACCCCTCCATGATAGTGAATGCCATCAGTATAGGTGCCACAAACATAATGAAGGATCCGTTTAGCTACTTTCTAATGTAGCTCATGTGGATCCTGCATGAATCTAGACATGATCCCAACAACATATGATAAATTCGGTCGAGTGTGAGTCAAGTAAATCAAGCTCCCCACCAACTTTCGATAAAGAGTACCATCAACCAAGGGAGTAGAGCAATCTAAAACCAACTTAACCCCGGAAAGAAAAGGAGTAGGAGAAGACTTGTAATCGGACATCTGAAAATGAGCTAGCAAATCAAGAGCATACTTAGGTTACGAAATCAAGATTCCCAAGTCAGATTGTGAAATCTGGATCCCAAGGAAGTAATGAAGCAGACCTAAGTCAGTCATGGAAAACTTGTTGGCCAAGGTGATCTTCACATAATCAATAATAGAGGAAGAGATGCCTGTGATCAACAAGTCATCAACATAGAGAACAAGAATGAGTATGGATTCATCTTGCCGTAGAATATAAACATTTGGATATGAGTGACACCTAGTAAACCCTAATGTAAGTAAAAAGAGTCCATCTTGGCATACCAAGCCCGAGGGGCTTGTTTAAGGCCATAAAGAGACTTCTTTAACTTACAAATGAGGGAGGATCTTGGACATAACCCGGTGGTTGTTCCATATAGATCTCTTCCTCTAGGTCACCATGAAGGAAGGCACTCTTAAAATCCATTTGATGGACTTTCCATCTATTCCTGCTGCGAATGATAGCTAGGGTCGGTCGAATAGAAGTCATCTTCTGGCAACCGAGAAAAGGTTTCGTATAATCAACCAAAACTATCTGAGAGAAACCCTTAGATACTAATCGCGCTTTAAACTTTTCGACGTCTGCATCTACTCCATACTTTGTTTGGAACACCACTTACACCGAACGATTTTTCTTCCTTTCAGAAGAGTGGTGAGATCCCAAGTATCGTTCTTCATGAGAGAGGAATACTCCTCATCCTTGGTAGAATCCCACTCAGGAATACCAGAAGCCTCCCAAAAGGCTGTGGATCAGAAGCAGAGGTGAAGAAAGAGTGGGGTCCAATGAAATCTAAGCGAGTATGTCTCATATCCGAAGTATCTCTAAAAAAATCTCCAGCACTTTGCAAAGTTTTCTTGGCCCAAAGGGGACTAGGAGGATCAGGCTCAGAGTCAAAAGATTCTTCACTTGAGTGAGAAGGGATATAGTCCTCATCATCACTACTGTCGAAATCGGAAGACTTAAAAGTCTAATGGTCGAGAGGATCGGGAAGAGGAGCACGCTCAGCGAAGATCATCATCTGATGAGTCAGAATCCGAGTCAGCAAGCTAAAGAACCTCAATAGGTGGAGAAGTAGAAGTCGAAAAAGACTCATCGAACTTAACACTTCTCTCGATATACAACTCATGAGAAGTAGGATTCATCAATCGATATCCCTTCACGCCATCAAGATACCCTATAAAGATACAAGGTTTGGATTGTGGTTCCAAGGCCTTGCGTTTCTTCTTGGGAATCTGAGCCATAGCCTTGGATCCGAAGACTCGAAAGTGCTCAACATCAGGCTTGCATCCAAACCAGGCTTGAAAGGGTGTCATCCCTCTTCTTTGCCTTGTGTGGAACACGAGTTCTAAATGTAATTTGCATAATTTCTTGCTTTAGCCCAATCTTTGCATAGGAATAGACTTTGAGTGAATCATACAAGTGGCCATCTCCTTAAGCGTACGGTTCTTTCTTTTCTGCGACTCCATTCTATGAAGGGCTATAAGCAATCTGTATCTTTGCAAAGAGATTCCTTGAAGTATAGAAATCCATGAACCTATTGTTTACATTTTCACCTCCATTATTGGTTCGAAGAACCTTGATAAACCATTACATTTGTTTCTCGAAAGAGCCTTAAAGTCTGAAAATGTTCAAAGACTTGGACTTAAGCTTAAGAAAATATACCCAAGTATATCGCGAATAGTCATCAATGAAGGAGAAAGAAATGGACTAGAAACATCGTTGTGAACAAGATCTAAAGGATGAGTGGCTCTCTAGGATTTTCCTTTGTCAAAGTTCTTTTAGGATGCTTTCAGGTATAACCCATTGACCATTTCATTTTGGCTCAATTGTTCAAGGTAGAGATAATTTTGATGTCCAAAATGCTCATGCCATAGCTTACTAACCTCATTTTCATGAGTGACCAAGGCAATGGGCATAGAATCAGAAGTAAAGTGGGAGAAGATGTACAATCGTGAACGGTGATCTACCTTTCCCTCACCACTTTGGAGTGTCATTGTTAAGCTCATGAATAATCACTGAGTTAGGACCAAATTCCACTTGCATTCCTTCACCAAGGTGAGTAATTTGGTAAGTGATAAGAGATTGGTAGAGAGATCAGGAACACTCAACACTTGGTTAAATGTTCCCCCATCCATCTCTACCGATCCACTATAAAAAACTGACACTATCATGTCATTACCCATCGTGATTTGGGACATTCCACAAGGTTCAATGTTGGAAAACTCAACATGTGAAGAACCCATGTGGTGCAAGGCACCGAAATCTATAATCCATGTCGATGAAGGAGCAACTCGGCTATAAGGGCCTTTCCTTTCTTCTTATCATTTTTAGCACCTTTTGCAGCAGAAGACTCGGCCTTCTTTTCGGTCTTTTTCCCTTGCTAGTACTTGCTACAAGGGCATGTGACTTTGGACTTGAGAGACCCCATTTGAATGATTTTTTCCTATTCTCAAATGAGTTGGGATGAAAAACAGATCAAAGGAGGGCATAGTCCAAGTATTGCCTAAAGCAACTTTTGTAGTGTAGAAATTTGACACGAAGAAAGAATATTCGGGACCTAGCTTAGAGAGAATCGACAAGATCAGTTTAGAATATTTCTTCTCTACTTGACATCCTTTTAACAACAATCTAATGTGGAAAAATTTCGAGAAGAAGGCTTGTAGGTTTTCAAAGTCACTAGGATTTAACCCTAGTAGTTCGTTTTCCAACTCATGCACTCTCATGTCATCTAGTTGTCCAAACATCGCATCTAACGTTTTCCACGCAAATTTAGGTGTTTCGGACGCCTCAATGTGGAAGAGCAAGTCAGGAGAAACAGACATGCAAAGAAGACCTAAAGCTTCATCACTACGGTTTAACCACTTAGATTTTTCAGGTTTGTCGTCTGGTTTAGTCTCAGTTCCCATGGTGATGCGGAATAACCCTTTACCCCTTAGTTTCATTATTATTTTCGATCTCCATTCGAAAAATTTGAGCGCGTAAGTAAAGGAATTGAAAGTGCATCCATAGTGAGAGAGAGAGAAAGAAATGCAGAAAAGAAACACAACCACCCAGGACAATAACAACCCCCTGCTTTCGGCACTTTATAGTTTAGTGTGTTGATTACAATCGGGTCCGTGCGTGCGGTTTGAAACACTTGGTAACTTGTCTTGCAATTAGCATAATAATGCACAAGAGAGGAGACCACAACAGTGTTTCATGGAGCGCAGACAAATAGGACACCGTAAACAAGCAAGAAACAAGGAAGGAGGCGAAAGCCAATCCTGGTTGTGAGAAAAAGCATCTCACGTTGCAAATGAAAAACCCCCTTGCTACAGACTGTGGTGGACGCGCTCACTAGTCGCAAGCAATAATAAGGGTAAAAACAATGAAAATGGACACAAGAAGGGTCCAGATAATCACCAGAACACCGGAAAAGCACTCGAAAGGCAAAGAGGTGCTCGAAGTGTCACTGCACACTTGAGCGCATGATTAGCAAAAAAATTTGACAATAACACCTAAATTTTACCTTTTGGAAATGCCCAATTTTTCTATTTTTAGAGCTATTGGAGTTTTTAAAAAAATGTTTTTAAAAATATTTACTAAGCGTAAATTAATCGCAAATAATAAAAATGTAATTAAGCACGATTATTTAATATCTAAAAAATAATAGTATGAATTTAAATAAGATTAAAAAAAACTTATTTAAAAAAACTTTCCCTCCTTTAAAAAAATTTTTTTACAAGGAATTAAATCTAATTATTTTTTTTAGAAAGTATTTAATTAAAAAAGGCTTATGTTTGAGTAATTTAGAAGGAGGTTGTTTTTGTTAAAAAACACGTACCACATGAAACAAAGCCTTTACAAAAAAGAAGCTTTTGAGATTTTGATTTAAAAAAGCATGATTTAAAACATACGTGTTTCTTTGCTTTGCTTGTCGCTTGTATAGTTATTTTTGTGTTTCTACTTTTGGGTTGTTTGTTACTTGGGCGTACTTTGTTAGGATTCATCTTTTCTTGCTTAGATTAGATTTATTCTTGCTTGTGCATCTTGCGGTATGTTTTTGCATGCTTGTAAATTTTGGGAAATCATGATGTAATGTGTTAATTCATTATGTTCTTTCTTAAGCATTTGATTGTGTTTCTTGCATGTTAATAAAGCATGGCGAGTCATGGTGTATTGTATTATTTCTGGTGTTCTTTGTTAGCATTTGGTTGTGTTACTTGCATGTGCATTGTTTTGTTATCATCAACATCACATTACCATCATTATCATCACATCTAACATCATCTATACATCATATATAAACAAAATGCTAAGTTTTACATCATGCATGCATGCTAAGCTAATCATCACATATCGTATCATCAATGGGGGCAAGAGGGGTTACGCATGATAAAAAATCTATCCCCCACACCAATATAATCATATCATCCTGTCCATATACATCTACAAAAACACATGGGAAATGCATTTGATATCATCTAAGGATCTATCATCTAACATCCATAGCACATGTACACATCAAACATCGAAATCAGATACATACAAAGTACAAAATTAGATCACATCATAACGCATCCATAAGTGTTGAATCACAAAACGCAACATGCACTAAGAATCAACATAGAGTAATTTCTAAAAAGGGTATTTTTCCATCATAAAATTATCCCACTCGTGTCACATACATCTGGACACAAAAACAATAAAGTACATCATCTCATAAACATGTGTATCTGAGCCCAAAAAGTAATCCTCATATATATACATGTGTGTCATATACATCTATATCAACAAAAATGGATACACATCAGTGCTCCATATCAAAAATTCCTTCAGCTAAGGCGTACAAAGATGCTACATCAAAATGTCTGTACACATACATACAATGTCCAGATCAGTACTCAATATAATACATCATCGATACAAAATGCCATAAAAAAGGGACATGTATCAGAAAGAATCGAGCCTTCATCATGAGGCATAATCAATACACAAATATACAAGATCAGTACATCAAAATAGGCCTTCATAAGAGGCATACATATCAAGAATCTACACAACAAAAAATGTGGATCTCAACCGCAGCTCTCGCCCTCCCTGGGGCTCCCAGATCTGTCCTTTGGTCGATGGAACACGGGAGATTGGGATGGTGCTAGTCGGCCAGGCCTTTGCTAGTAGGGGCCGTCTCACGATCTAGTAGAATGGCATGATCTTCGTGATCGAGAGCCTGATGCACTTGACCCTGACATCTGTGGCAGTAGTACTCGCTACTCTAGAGGAACTACCCTGTAACAGCATCTGTAAAATAAGACCTCACCACCAAACCTAGTGGCGTCACGTATCAGGTCGGCATCTCCGGAGGCGAGCGCTACTGAAGGGCAGTATCACGCTCGCCTATCACTCGGCCCAAGTCTACCTCGGCCTGTCTAGAGGAAGCAGCCTCTCGGTCTCTCTCTGTAGTAACTCTTTGCAGCTCGGCGTGGGCCTGGTCCCTCTGTGCTAGAAGTGCTTGTGATCATGTGTATACATGGTCTCTCTGCAACAACCATCCACACCTGTGACTAGGACTGATGAAGAAGGCTCAATATCTGAGCCCCCTGTGCCATTGTCTCCCAAATTGGCTCCGCCATGCCACTCTGTCATCTTCTAGGCTAGCCTAGGCCCGAGCCTGATCTCGCTCTGAAAGTAAGGTAATAATGTGAGCTCGGGCCTCATCACGCTCTGCTTCTGGCAGTCACACACCAGCCTCGAGCCTCATCTCTCTCTTCTCTGCCACATTTATCTCGATTATGATCTGCTGTAATTGCAGCTGCTTGCGTAGGCTATTTGTGCCACTGGATGGGAGGCTATGTGTGCCTCAGGGACTAGTCCCTGAGGTACTTTGGATGACTGTCCCTGCTCTAGGACCCTACCTGCGGATGGCCGCACCGCTTTGCTGTCTTGAGGGCATGTGGCCTCGGTCCCTGTGCCTATGAGGCACCCTTCCCATCATGTGGAATACCATCAAAGGGATCCTCTGGGTCTAGCCCTTGTGCCACTGCCCTCGCCCTGCACTTTGCATCGTGCCATATTTTTATAGGTGGGCGAATTCTTGCTAACCAAGCCTCCTCCGGAATGGTGAGACACCAAGGTAACATTGTAGCATACCACGCTGCATAGTCAGCTATGGTCCTAGGATCTCTCACATGTTGTACTGGGTCCCATACCTGTGGGACACCTGTGTGAAACTCGCCCTAGCTCGGGCCACCAATATACGAGGTGCCATGGTTTGCCTTTCTGAATCCCTGCGTGCATGCCAGATATCTGGTTGGGGGACCCCTTGTACCCTACCAAGCTGCCGCTGGCACCTATCTACTCGATACAACTCCATAATGTAACTATGGCTGCCAATGATAAAGTGCTCCACCAGGCACATGCTTGAGCTCTGGCATCCTCTGGCCACTAGAAATACCTGTATGGCCACCAGATGACATCTATCTCTACCAGCTCATCAAACTCTTGCCTATATCTGAATAGGCTGCCAAGATGGCCATGTACATCCCCACCAGCTACTACCCATGCCATGTATGATGGCTCCTCAGGATCTCGAGACATGGAAAGGGCCCACAGGGCGTCCGATCACAATATGATCCCATGACCATATCTGTAATAAAGAGGCTAGACCCACGGTCTTCTGACCATGGTATGTGATCAAGTGTAAATCCCAGTATAAGTGGGCCAAGTATGCACTGCCCCCAGCAATATCTCTCACCGCTATAGATGCCATGAACCAAAGGCAATAATCCTCTCGGGAATGAGGTCCCTATCTTATCAGTGAGTAAGAACCCACTGATAAGAGACATGATATAGAGAGGCCCCGATGCAATGTGGGGTCGAGAGATGCACTCATGCAACGCTATGGTCATCTGTCATGTGGTATATCATCAACACCAAACGAGGGCCTTTGTAAGATGCTCTAATCAGCCTTGCATCAGAGTTGTACTCGATCAAAGTGCCCATCATCGGCATCTGCAAAGAATCCGCCATGCATCCTCAATAGTCATGGGGCTCTCACACCTGTGGTCGATGCAAAGCTTACCGACTCTCGCTTATGCCATCGCTCGGCTAGCGTAGTAAATAGGCCATGATCCAATACGATAGAAGGCATTTGTGACATGGGGCCTAGCCCCACTGCCTCAAGAAGTATCGACATGGCTCGCTGGTCACGCCCAGTGCATCTACCCTCTAGCTCTGTATCTGGGTATGTCACTCTTGTGTCTGTAAAACTGGTAATCGTCTCTGTAAAATAACATGGCACTAGTCAGTTCCTAACATTTCTTCTAAAAATATATCTCCCCTTTTAGGCTTAACCCAAAAATCCTAAAAATTCTTCTAAGTGTTATGTTTTTGACACTTTCCCATCTTTTCTCTACCTGTCTAGGGTGCCTGTGCACCCTTTTGGGCATGTGCACCATGTTTTTAGTGCTTGCGCTTGCATGCGTGTGTCTTTTGGCACCTGTACCCCTTTTCTGGCACTTGCGCCCCCTTTCCGGCACATGCGCACCCTTTTTCACGTGTGCGCCATGCATTTGGTGCTTGCGCTTGCACGCATGTGCTCCTGTGTGTGTGCGCCCACCTTTTCAGGCACGTGCCACACTTTTCACGTGTGTGCCCCATTTCCCATGTGTGCGTGTGCGCGCACATGTGCTTGTGTGTGCATGTACACGTGGGTGTGTGTTTTTATGCTTACGCATGTGCACGTGTATGTTTGGCGCATGCGCCCCCAAAAATATGCATGCGCCCCCAAAAAGGCACCTGCGCGCCCTATCTCGATGCTCGCACTTGGCGCGGAGTGCGCAACGTGACTTCCTAGGGCTAAACGCTCAAATTTAATGCATTAATGACAAAATTTATGAAGCTAGGGTTTGATACTCACAAAGGGGCCATCATCTGCGTGCCACTGGTACCCCCGGACTGCATCTACGCACCTCAATTGGTCTCATGCGATCACCATGGTTCTCCTCAGTGTCAGAGCCTCACGGTAAATTTTCTAAATTGCTCAATTAAAATGAATTGGTTGCGATGTTTTTACCCCCACGGTGGGAGTATATTAACCGTTTTCCACCATCGCCCGAGGGCTAGGAGGCTGTTTCGATCGCCGTTTTCTCCTTTGTTTGTTGTGGAATAATTATTTTTCTCTTATTTTTCACCGTATTGGGGCATTTTTGCTGTCCAATACCCCTTTCTTCTCCCTCGGACAATTTTATTGCTCCCTAGCGATTTTTATTCTTCTCCACACTCTCGTAAATAATATTTTGTCAAATAATTATTTTGTCTTAATTTTCCACTAAACAAGGACGTTATTTGTCATTTGTTTCTCCGTTCTTGCACCTAGGGCACTTTCTGCCCCCAGGGCCCATCGCTTTCTTCTTCTACTTTATTCTACTGTTCACCACGGTTCATAAAGTAAAAACAATATATATATCAAAATCCAAAAACAGGGCAAAAGTTTTCAAAAATCCTAAAAAGTAAAAAACCCTAAAAAAATGGTAACTTGCTTATTACAGCTGAAACACGTGTCTTGTGCATGGTATTTTCTCCATATTCTATTGTTTTGTCTCACATCTTCCCGATTAATATGACTCGCGGATCACTTTGGATTTACAACCACTCACAAAGCTAGCCGCTTTCTTGCTTCGTTTGTACTCACGGGGCACGTTTGTTGCTGATGTTGTTTCATTGTGCACAAACGCTTTTCATGGACCCCATGTCCTTTGTCATTTCCCCTTGCATGTATCCTTGCTTGGGCATCATTTTCAACCCTTGTTGTCAATCATGAACTTTGTGGATTTCTTGACCCGATAACAAAACATTTGTACAATTGTCTTGATCGTTGTTGGGTTGGATATGTGCATTCGTACTTGTTTTCTCTCGTTAAATGAGCTTGTTTCCTTGTCGTATTGCATTGCATTATTGTATGTTGCATGGAGTTGGTCTTTTTAGCAATGGACAATTATTCGTAGTATGGCTTTTCATGTCATTCTACCTTTGTCGTATGCTTATATTTTTAATAAGGACCGATGATGTAGTTCCTATGGCAATATGATGACATCCAAATTGTTCCAATCAACAGCGGCTAGAGGCTAAGCTCTTCTCTCCCCTCCTCCATATTTCTTCTACATCACTTCCCTTTCACCCCTACTTTTCTCTCTCATCGGGGTATCCTACCTCTTCCCCATTCTTCTACCTATCTCTCACCTTTTTCGATCGTCGATCGGCTTCTTTCATCACCCCATCAACACTCGAGGGGGCATCTCTCTCTCCTACTAATTTTTATTCTATCCCTTCAAAATTTTCTTTCGTCTACTATCTTTGAAGTGGTGTCACTTACGCCACCCCAAAGAGGGGCAAATGTAGACACCTATAATTACGCCCACAATTTAAATACTTAAATTGTGCTAATTATCTCCTTTCCCACAAATTGACGACATATCATCAATGGCGCTCATCTTCTCTTCCATTGTCGTTAATTGATTACATTACGCTAATTAATTAAGTCACCTGTCCAACACATACCTTAATTAACGACCCTTCGTTAATCAACACCTTCTATCTAGTCTAATTAATTATTATTAATTAATTAGCCTCTCTTCTCATTAAATCAATAAATCACTATTTAATTGGTTTAATTCCCTCCTAATGGTCCAAATCACACTAATATCCATCTAAAAGCTTATAAAAGCTTGCACATGTATTAATTAATCATCTTGATTAATTAATACACCCCCTTTATCCACATGAGCCACTAGAGGACAAACTAAACCCTCCTAAAGTTAACTCAACCCCATCTAAACCCCCCTTATCCATAACTAACTCTACATCTCCATTAGTCCCACATTCATGAGGATGTGTTGAATCCTTTATCCTTTGGGCTATATAAACAACCCTCCCTCTACTTTTACACCTACACCTAAATCTCTCAAGAGACAAAAGAAAGCACATAGTTTCATACTAATAGCCTTTTGTCATTTTTGAGCCCTCCATCCTCAATTCTTGAAGAGCTAAGCTTCACACCCAAGCATCCATTGAAGAATCAAAACAAGCAAATATAATTTGATTGCCATTGAACTACTTAGGTTCATTTAATGTTAAAATTAGGCAATTAAGGAGACTAGAGTTCATTAATTTACATTATGTTTTGATCATTTCAAAGTTATTAATGTTAAGGGTAGGACTTGCTCATTTCTTCATCATGATGGTGCACATTTCTCATTTCTAGCTAGGTTAGGAAGCTATTTCTAGGTGGTAGTTTTGTTCTTTAAATTTAGCTAAATCTGTAGAAATACTTGCACACACAAATGAAATAAAACCCTAAGTATGCAAGGATGTAAAAGGAAAGGACTTAGTTAATTGCTGAGAATTGTTGCAGAGGTGTTGTAGGTCCACTTATGGATTACGTGAAGTAGGAACGATCACTCAAAGGTCCCGTAAAGGCCAAATATGGAATATATGAGTAGACTGTAGTGCCTAGGAAGGTACTAGAGCACCCTAGGGTGCCCTATTTTGCAGAATGGGCACACTGCGGTCTCTGTAAAAGATCGAATTTGGTTTTGGCAATGTCGTAAGATACCCTAAAATATTCTCTGCATGTTGCACTAGATCTTACGAACCGCACTGGATGTATAAAATAATTTAGGATGAATGAATGACTTGCGAGAAGAAAAAGAAGTATCAAAAACTAAAAAAATAAAATATGCAAGATGAATGGGTTAGAATGACCTCAGCTGCCACAATAGTGGGCTTATTAATCTAAGCACTGTATTACTACATTTCAGACCCAAATGTATTTCTGGTGTGTGTGTACATGTCGTGCCCTAGGTGCTCTTGTGTTAGTCACACTTTGTGAAGTAGCGAGCAATAATAACTATAGAAAATGTACTAGCATGTGCATGGAATAAAATAGAATCCCTTCCCCTATGTTGTGTGTGTTGATGTAAATCTCCTAGCCTTGATGCATGGCACTATGTGGATGCAAGTGATGTAATGTATGTAACTCTAGATGGAGTGATAGTAGTAAGTGACGCTAGGACCCTCATTATGGTCTCATAACTTTATATTTATAGGGTTCTCTTGCTCTAATTTTGTAATTAACTTGACATGGCCAACTAGGAAAAAGATAAGTATAAAAATGGCTAGAAAGATCCCAAAAGAGGCGAGAAAGTAAAACAAGGATCGGGGTGCCCCAGTGGGACCAGGGCACCCAGGCGCCTCGATTTAGGCTAAAATGATACAAAAATGACGAAATAGACTAGGCATGTATATGGAAATGTGCGGGAATGATGAAATAAAAGTAAAATAAGATGGGAAAAAGATGGGATTAATTACTACTTTCTTCACTCAAGAACCTTCTAAATAGTAGTATGAAAACTAGGATAAATAATGTCTAATGTGCATGATTTTGTGATTTATCGCAAGTTGTGTGATTGAGAGAATAGTATCGTAGTTTGTGAAATGTGAAAGATACTACTAAACACACTTTCTCGTCTAGAATATTTGAGCTTGTGATCATTAAGTGTTCTACTAAGATAGTAGACTACTTGCTCATTCCTTGATTGTTATGATGTGCCAACAATGCTCCCATTGCATGTTCCGTAGTAGATGTGTAATGAAGCGCTTTGGTTTATATTATATGGGTGGCATGAGAACCAATAGAGTTAATAGATATTCTTTTAATTTAGCAAATGAATCATGAAATTCTTAGTTTACTGAAATTCTACATCTTTCTTCAATAGTTGATTAAAGTGGCGACACTTTTCGGCATTTGTGAAATGAATCTTATGATTGACTAAATATTTCTTTGAAGACCTCGAAGTTTCTGAGATTTTTGGGACGAGGAATTTCCATGATTCCCTTCACCTTTGTGGGGTCTACTTTTATGCCTCTCCATGAAACAATAAATCCTAGTAATGTTCCTGATGTTTCACCGAACACACATTTCTTAAGACTAAGTCTTACCTTTTATTAACGCAATCTTTCAAATATGCACCTCAATACTTCCGGATGACCTACTCATGTTTTAGACTTTTCTAGGATGTCATCTACATAGTCTTCTATGATATCATGTAGCATATCATGAAAGATGTCATCATCAATCTACGATATGTAACACAGAGTCATTTTTAAGGCCAAAAGGCATGACCTTATAATAGAATGTGCCCCATGGTGTAGTGAATGTTGTCTTATGTTGATATTATTTAACAATACGTATTTGGTTATAACCAAAAATCCATCCATTAGGGAAAAATTTTCATGACCTGTTGTTGAATCTATGATCATATCTATGTTGGGTAAGGCAAAGTCATCTTTTGGAAAAACCTCATTGATGTCACAAAAATATCTACATATGTTAATGCCCGAGTTTTCTTTTCCACACAGTACTATGTTTGAAATCCATGTTAAATAGTAAATTGGTCAAATGAAGTTTGATTCCAAAAGTTTTTGAATTTCAACCTTTACAAGTAGTGCAACTTTGAGATGCATCTTTATTAGTTTTTACTTAACGGATTTTGCATTTGGATATACCACAAGGTGGTGTATCACAAGAGATGGATCTAATCCCGACATATCTTTGTAGGTCTATGAAAAAATCTTGAAATTCCATAAGGAGTGTCATGAACTCGCACGTTCTTTATTTGAAAGACTTGCACAAAGTTGTAATTTTTTTGGTTACTTAGGTGTGTCGATTTTAATGTTTATTGTTTCCTCAACTAGCATTTTATATGTTTCCCTTTATGAAATGGGTGTGGTTGGTTGATGTAAATTATAATTTGGAGATGAATGAGAGTATTCTCTCTCTAAGTGCCTCATGAAGGTTTTTACAAGGGGATATGTCATGTTTCTATTTAGGAATTTTCATTTTTTAAATTTAATCTAGCTCGATTCCTTTTTTGTTTAGGAATTTTAATTTTCTATCCAGGAAGGATGTGGTGTGAAAATTAGGATCATTCCACCATTTAATCTAGCTCGATTTATCTTGAGGATGAGGGGCTAAATTCAAAACTCGAACAATATGTCCCACAATCTTTTTATGCTTGAGATGGGTTGTGTTGAGATATAATTGGGACTTATGGTTTTTTGGTTGAGTGGAATTCCATTCATTATAGAACATAATAGTAGATTAATTTGATAAGGTAACCCTATCAATGAGCGAAAACAAGGATACCATCGAGTGTAAGAGAAGGAAAAAAATATTGCTTGGATAACACAACACGGTCAAGCTCTTAACAACACTATCTTAGCCTTCTATGAAATTGGATCGGTGAACCACAAAGAAGAAAAATAAATGTATAAATGGCGGGGGTTAAATTTGACGACCACCCTTACCCGCCAAGAAATTTTTGTGACTTTTTCTAGTTAATGTCACCTTGCACTTGACGTTTATTTTCATTTTTAACTTTTATATTCTTTTTATAAATAAAAATAAAAACTTATATTTTCATATAATAGAACAATATAAAAAAATTTCATCAATATAAATGAAATTCCATTCTATTTTAATTGTTAATATATCTAAGAATTAGGTTAAGCTTTTAAGATGCGGGTTATAAAATCACTATATATTTTAAGCACCTCTAGTTGAGTGCATGCATCAAGAAAATGAAAATAAAACTCTATTTTCCACCAAATATATGGCTTGAGATATGTGGTTAAAACTAGGAAAACACTTACAAGAAGACGTGGTCTTCCAAAAGAAACACCTTATAAATCCTAAGAAAATTTAGAAAATTTTCTTGAGAATAAATATTGAATTATTTTCATGATAGATTTTGGGTGAAATATCTAAAACCATAAAAGAGGGTAAAGAGCTTAAAAACAATTAGGAAGAACACACTATTCATAAACTAATAGTTTTACCAAAATTTTATAAAATCTTTATTTTCCAAAACTAAACTAATACGGTTATGTTTTATTCACAAGTCATTTATCTAGCAATGGTGGTACCTTATGAAACCAACACTTAAAGGGATTTAGAGAAATAATCATCTTATCTGTGGAGACTTCGAGAGAGAAAATGAAAACACGGCCATTTTCTCGAGCAGCCGAGGAAAACACAACATTTAAATCTGATAAGAAATTGAAAAATAATAATAAAATGATTCCTTAATATAAATATCAAAAGGGTATATGATTATAAATTGGAGGAATGGAACCAAGGATTTTTCTAAATTTATGCATTAGAAGAAATTGATACATAAGTGTAGCATTTATCCCTTCATTCAACTGAGTATTAGACCACGACATTGAATCAAAATTTCACTCCCACACCAAATACAATGACAATTTTCAATGAAATATATTAATTAATTTAGCTCACTTTCATTTGAATCATCTTAACCTTCAGGTTTCAAGGTTCAATGTCTTCATCTATTCCTGGTTGGGTTACGCAGGCCAATGAGTATTGAATTTGACATGATTCTATGAGTGAGAATCGAATAAATGAATTTAAGTTCCACCCCTCCAAAATCTTTTCAGATCTTCATAAAAACATAAATATTAAATATTGATTGCAGAAATTGGTGATTCAGCAACATAACATATTATATACTGTTGACACTTTCCATTTGGACTTGGTACTATCTACTGGCACTGAATGCTTTGTGCGAGTGTAAGTCATGTACTGTGGAACATTGGATGATGAAATCTGGTATAGAATAGTTGATTTAAGAATGCGAACGTCTATATGACAGTTTCTAAATTAATTTACCTATCTTCTGATATGACCAAAAATATAAGTTGGTTATTTTGATGGTTAACAAGATAAAAATGTCTAAACAGATGTCAAATTTAATCCTGGTCAATGGTGATTGGGATAAAAAATTCCAAATTTTTTATGCATGTACAAATAGGCTTCCTCTTGTCATCTCATCAACGCATTAGGATGTGACATTTCTTCTCTACATATGATTCAACAATGTTAAAATCCCCACAAACAACCTGGTGGGCATTACAAAGTTATTCTATAATCCATCTCCATAACTAGGTGTGTACCACAACATCGTTGGAGGCATAAACGTTGGTGATCCCAAGAATACGACCGTCAAACTCAAATAGGCTCCACACAAACCAAAGGGTAGGGTTAGATCCCTAATGCTCAGAAACGTATTGTGAAAGCAATGTGATGGCGCCTCCTCTAATAGGGTCATCACTAGAAATTTGATAAATGGTACCCGACCAAATGGTATGGGCCATGACTAGAGTAGAAAGCCCGTGATTTTAAATTCTTACAAGTAAATAATTTGCATGTTTTTGAAATAATAACTATCCCTGACCATATATGTATGGGCTAGTTTAGTGAGACCTTGAGCATTCCAAGAGTTTATATTATTCATTCGATGCTATCAATGTTCGTATTAAATCCCCCATCTAGGTCTTAGAGGGATGTAAACTTATTAGCATAAACACTATTGTGGTCCATGAACTTAGCAAGTTGCAAAAAAGAAATTCTCCTTGAACATATTCCACTTCTCTAGAGGAAAGGAACTATGAGACCGATCAAGGGTGGTTTTGTAGTCAAAATACACTAAATTATCTAAATATTCCTAAGGGTTTGAACTATAATGAGGTTCCCACATATGTGAGGGAAATATCATGGTTTGGAAAGATAGTAAGGTAGAAATGTCTTGGGGGCATGTTGTCATGCTAAATTTCTAGCATGCAAAATTTAAAATTTTGGTCATGACAACCAAACCCACACTTGAAACCCCCTTTCATGGCCACCCCTAAACCTTTCCTTTAGCTAGCATTTCAACTATGTCACCCTCATTCTAGTCGAGAGTAACATGGTAACATGATTTTCAAGTGTGTTTCATGTATAGATAAGTTTACCTAGCTTGATTCTTGAAGCTACTAAGATCTATGAAATAACAATGCTCCCAGAGGCTTCAAAAGGGTTATTTTTGGTCTTTTCATCATACGAGGAAATCCCTTGGAAGCTTACATGGAAGATTCAAACCATCCAAGAGATGTGTGGGAGAGAAATGAAGTGATCTAAGGCATTTTATGGAATTTATGTGGAGATAATTGAGGTCGAGAACAAGTTAAGCAAAACCAGGGTCTTTTTATGCAAGGCACTAGGAAAAGCATGTTTTAAAAAAGTTAGTTGCCTTGTTTGAAGGGTTTCAAGAGCCTCGTGAAGTTTTGGGAGCTCATATCCTAGGCATTGGAAATATGAAAGATCCTAATTCATGGTACAATAATCAAAATAGAATTATGGGAGTATTAAAATGTGGAAAATTATCCATCAATGCAGCATAAGAATATTTCTACAAGGTAGAAATTTCTCAAATGGTTTCAGAAACCTCGGGAAGAGTTAGGAGCCTAAAAATGTCAAATTATTTTAAATTATACCCTCCTCATGTTCCATATTTTATATTTTATAATACTCATTCGACCTTGGTGGCAACTCAACTTACTAACACAAAAAGTGGAAAATGGGCTGAAAATGCAAATTATAAGTTGCATCAGTCTTGACATATGTGGAAATGGATTTATTGGGTCATTTGGAATCAAAATCATATAATTTTTTCCATCCAAACTCCATGTATTTCTCCACTATTTTAAAAACTCTCCTTAATCTATTTCCATGTTGTGTTTAATGACATCAACATTCCAAGAAGCTTGGGCGGAGTGTTGGAAGCCTAATGTCTCTTTGTACCTTTTCCCCTTTGTCCCTTAGTGTAAGGGGGTATGGGGGACACCAAAAACTATCTCATCATTGGGTGTTATGTTTCATCACTTAAGTGATAACCTATGGTGCAAGGAAAAGGTTATAAATTCATGGTAACTCATTTTGACCACTTTTTCATGAAAGATAGACCCTTGGCGGACTTTTTCACCCATGATGTCCCTTTATACCTTGTCCCAATAGCCAAGGGGACATGGGGTACACAAAAATCCACCCCCATCCTTGGCTAAGTTTCATCACTCAAAATCACAACCTTGGGTGTTAGGGAAGTGTTATCAACTCACCTTGCTCACAAAATTTGGCCCCATCCTCATGAAGCAAGAACCCATGGAACATTTTGGAGAGGATTATGTCACTTTTTCCTTTTACCCTTTTTTCTAGGGTGCAACCACACCCCCAACCTCCACCTGACTTCAGGTTGAGCTTGTTTGGGTTTAATGTGGGTGTGAACATAATAAACTTGTAAAGCTAATTAAAATAGACTAACACCTAGTAGTCTAAAAGCTAAGCCAAATATACTATAGAACCATCAAGATAAGAGCTTAAGGAAAACAACTTCTATAATGCATAAACATGATAAATCCATTAAATGCCAAGCCATTCCTACTCTTTGAGATTGCTACCTAATGAATGAACCTAATTAGATCACCTAACAATCAAATTGGTGTTGTTTCCTCAAGAATTGAAGATGAGATCTCACCAAGAAATGGATACAAGGACATTTTTGGATCTTCCCATGCTCTTCAATTTAAGAGAATAGATGCAAGATGGAGAAGCTATTTCCAATAATGGAGAATGGCTTAAGATCAAAATGCCTATTGTTTTCACTAATGCAAATGAGGTGAGAGAAGAAAGGGAAGGAGGAGGAGGGTTCCTTATATATCTTTCCTATTTGGGCAAGACTAGTAACTTGATGAATGCGGATAAACCCCAAAGAGGAAATACAAAGGACATGAATGTTTAATAAAGGATGTGCACTTCGTGGGAGTTAGAAAGGGGTTTAATTAATCAAAGCTTATTAATTAATAGGTAGGGGTAAGCTTATAGAAGCTAATTATAAGAAAATTAGTATGATTTAAGGGATGTAAGAGAGAATTTAATCTAATAAAATGATGATTTATTGATTTAAAGTATCGAGCGTAATTAATTAACCCAAGTAGAAGTTGATATTAATTAATGAAAGGTCATTAATTAGCATCATGAGTGATAGGAAGGCTAATTAATTAACTAAATGTAATTAATCAACGAGAATAAATGGACAATGGTGGTTTATTGACGAAGTGTCATGAATTGACCAAAAGAGAGTGAAGATCATGGTTAATTAGCGAAGTTTCGTTAATTGACCCAATGAGAGGAGAAGAGGTGTTTACTTGATGAAGTATCGTCAATTGTCCAAATGATGAGAAAGAAGATAGTGCAATTTAAGTACTAAAAGTGCGTATGCAAATTTTAGGTGTTTATAGTGGGTTAAGGTGTGCAAGTGAGAGGGAAAATGATTTTGAAAGAGGTATAACTTAATAATTAGTCATTTTTTTGTATTTCATTGTTATTTTCTCTCGTACATTTTTGTTGGTATGTTGGTATGCTATCAACATTTCTTTAGACATCCTCCATGCCCAAAAATCCTTTTTTCTCATATCTTCCACACCCCATGCTCATTTTCCATGAAACTTTGCCAGCCTCTTCCTCTCCAAAACAACTTTAAGAAGAGTATAATATTTTTCAATTGATGACTTGAAATATTTTCTATATCCATTTGAAATTTTCAGCCAAGAAACTTTCCTTTTCAGATCTACGAAAACTAAGCAATTGAAATGCTTTGAAATTTGGAGCAAAACCTCACACCACAAAAAATTCGAAAACTTTTGAGACCGATTGCATTCCAATCCGAATGAGAATACTAGTTTCTATTTATAGTAAGTCACTACCATAATGACATTATAATAATAGTAAGTCCGAGAAACTTGTGATTTTAAGTAGCATTATCTTCTCTCTCAAATCAAATGCACCAAAAAGTGATAGTTATAAAACTTGCCTAAAATTTGATATGCAATGGTGACTTACTAAAATTAGTAAGTGCTCAAATTAGGATCAAATTTATGGCACTCCTCCATCTCTCTCCCACATCACCATCTCTAGTCACCATAAAGATCAAGTACATAGGATTTGAGCCAATTTCCACATTATTCACTGAATACCCCAATGTAGGAGATAATGATGTCTCTCACATGGATCTAGAAAATATCAAAGAAAGGATGTTAAATGAACCTTGAGAACCTATGGAGGAGAATATTTTCAAAGCAATATATTTTGGGTAGGAGTTCATCCATTGTCATTTCAAAGCATGAAGCTATTTCTAGACTATGCCCAACACTATGACCCTAATTCAAGAATAGTTCTTACAGATGATAACTCAATTCTAGCAGTTCTCACTCCAAAGGGAATTTCACAATGCTTACATATTCCCACTTTCAATAACATGGTTATCATGACTCATAAAATTTCCTCTCAAGAATGAGCATGGAAAAATTCATACTTACAAGGAGTGACAATGGGGTCATGGCTCAAACAAGGAAGAAAGCCCTCTCGGATGCCTAAATCATTGTCCCGAAGTGAATTTCACAAGGCCTACTTTGATGTAATGGTCCTACTAAATAGGGTAATGGGAGAAGAAACCATGAAGGAATTCCATGATTGGATGGCCCAATTCATTCTAGTGGTCACAAAAGGAAATCAAATGATTGACTAGGGAAAATCATAAGTAACAACATTCACAGGCAGTTGGTGCAGTTTCCTACCTCCAAGAAGTTCTCAATGACTTCATATCTAGTGTATTCTCTCACATATACAATAACTTTCCAAGGTATCTTTACTGCCCCAAATGTTCCACGAAGTCTCCCATATTTGATAAGTATCCTCAACTCACATTCTAAGAGAGTAGCTCTCATTTCTCGAGGGTGAATGATACATTCACCATGAGGAAATCCTGAGTAGACAATCTCATCACATGATACTTGAGATGATTGAGAAATATAAAAGGTACTTCATTAAATTTCCCACCTTCACTATCTCAGGATTAGAGTTTTTAACCTTTCCCCTTTCCGGTTGCCAAAATACCAGAGTGACAGATCATAATGATTAACTTATGCCAACAATTGTCCCATGTTCACACTAGGTGTAAGAATGTAAAGAAGAAGGGTGTCTCTTTCCCTAATTCATTAGGAATTTATTTAGACAAGAGCACAATTGATGCAATAAACATTAAATCCTCCTCCACATCCTTCAATTTGTAATCTTATGCGTCTAGACCCAACTGTGACTTTAGGAAGGATCATGAGTCCTTCCTCTTGCCAAGATTGAATCACATTTCACAAATTGAGGACTATTGGGCCAATTGTGCGGATGATTTTGAGGTCATAAGACATGACTATATGAGAATGAAAGTGGATCAGATGAGAGATTTAAAACTTGAATGGTTTGTTGAGGGAATGATTGATGATGCATATGATCTATTTAACCCTGAGTATCAGCGGTGCGGTCATCTCCTCTTCCTTCCCCTTCATGGAACATTTAAGATTATTTTAACATCAAAGATAGGACCATGACAATAATCAAGAGGTAAAAATAATGTTTCAAATGGAGAATGGATCTATGATTGAGAATGGATAAACACTAGCTTCTTTCAAGAAAGTTTCCTCACTTCTTCTCCTCACAGGAACTGATGCACCCATTCTCATCCCCTCATTCGAAAGATCATCCAAGATAAAAATTATAGAAGAGGAGGGCATTTATTTTCCCCTTGTGGATTTTCACAAGAAGGAAAATGTTGGATAATATTCTATATAACAACTTTAATAGGGAAAAATTGACCCATCTCAATCTCTTGATCATCCTAGGAATCCAAGTGTCTCATTGGACGTAGTGGAGTGATTTCATCTCACTCATGTTGTAGTTCCATATCAAGCACACAAGATTCCAAATTTCATGTGAACACCTTCCGAGTCTTTCAAATGGGTACATGAGTTTCTTGGAGGAGAATCAAGAATGGTGAAACAAGCAATCACACCTAAGTTTGAGGCCATCTCAAAGTACATAAAAACCAAGCAGACCAATAAAGCTCAAGCAACTTGTCGTTTCATTACTGAGGTTTATGTAGCTTAGTATGTGGAAGTTGCACATCCTAAAGTGAATAAACCTATGGGAGAGATGAAACTTGATGACTATGTGTTGAAAAAAGTTTCCTTGGGGTAAGATACGTATGAGGGAGATGTGTATTTGTTCAAAGAGTCTACACCCGATTGCTTGCAAAAAACACAAAGAAAATAAGCGGATCAGAAAAAATTAAGGACCATGTCATAATCTTGACTACTTATGTGCAATAATTCCTGGAGCACAATGTGTTATCCCTCCATCCCACGAAGTTATCTCTCCATTTGATCAAGAGAGCCCAAGGGTACACCATGTAAGGAAGAGCCAATGATAGATGGGTGGAGAAGATCATTGAAAAAGGAAAGGTTTTTGTTTCCTGAGGTTTCTCTCTATTCAACTTTGTCTCGGTAATTATTTCAAATATCAAAGTGACTAAGGGGGAGATCAAGAAAGAAAAATCCTTTGGGATAGTGTTCTCCCATTAGTATATGAGATGAGTTGTCTTGACTCCTACTCCTTGGTGAACCAGAATGTATTTGCATCCATCTTTGAGAATTTATCTCATGTGTGGTCACACATGATGAGTGTTAGGTGTGATGTAATGAATGATGCCATTTTGGAGCTTAATTCCATAAAGCGGCATACATCAAAATATTGGATAGTATTATCGAAAGGATGTAAGAGCTCGAATCATCTTCACTCAGTGAAAATTCATCCTTAGAAGAACTCCTAAGTTCCTTTCAAGAAATGGTTTAGAAAGAATTGGAGACCCCTTTTCCTTCAACAAGGATACCTTAAAATATCTTGCAAAAATTAGAGGTTCCATCTCTAATACCACAAGAGATCACAAAATTTGGTTCACATAGTGTAGAACACTCAGTGACATTCCTGAGACTTGGGTTAATGTTTTGGAACATGTGTGCATTCTGCAGTTAGAAGGTTACCTCTGTAGCGGTACGATTAACAAGGAGGTCAAAGGCAAGTAATTTATTCCTAGATTATTTCTATAGTGTACTGCAAGAGCTTGTTATTCTTCTTCGGGGCTTATTCTTCCTCAACATGATCATCTCTCTCTCTCTCTCTCTCTCTCTCATGCTCTATTTCTCCTTGGGAAATTGTAATTTATGGCTCTTTCGCCTTATTCACTTAAGTGACCATTATAATTTTTCATTGTAAAATCCCCTTTTCATTAATAATAAAAAAACTTATTTTTCATTTCTAGAGGAATGTGAAAGGTCAAAAGTGGTGAGACTATGAAAGATCATGTGGGGGTAGATGAAGAGACACATTGTAAAGCTATAAATTGGAATGGCTTCTCCATTCCAAAGGGTTAGTTTTTCTTGGTTAATAGCTCCCATTATATTACTACAAGCAAGGAACTACAATTCTTCTAACTCCTTGTCTTATGTTTCCTCTCCATCCCAACTTTACTTCATGAGCATGGTTACTTGTGCAATATTATGTAAATAAACTTGCATTTACTTGTGTTTTTGCTCTTTCCTTGACATGGTGTCTTCTCATTATTAACTTGGAAATATTTTTTATGTCAATAAACTCAATGTGTTATTTATTGAGTAAAACCCCCTTCTCACTTTATCCCCTCTCTCCATACACACACCTTTCCTCCACCTCATTTTTGCACATAGGTTTAGTGGAGTATTCATGTGTGATCCATGGTTGAAAGGCCACCCATGATGGTTAAAGTAGTGTATATATTTCCTTTTTCCCTTAAATGGAGCTGCCCTATTCCTAAGCAAAGGGACCTAGTCCTAGAGCTTTTGTGAAAACCCCTAATTTTCCCTTATGACAAATTATTTTGCCAATGGGCATAATGGATGGATGGAGGCAAACCTTGTGTTGATGGCTTAAAGATTTTTGGATCAGGTAATCTCAACTCAATTAAGGGTCTTTACACAATAATGGGTGGCTTGGAGAAACCTCGAGAAGTCAAGAATTATTCTTGCTAGAAATTGTTGTCCAAACATCACCGGAGGAATTGGTGGTTCTACTTTCTATAGTAGGTTTTTCTTGTGGTCGCGACCACACATCTACCATCAAAGGGCATTCTCAAATTGTATGAATGGAAGATTGATATAAAAAATGTGTATTCAAAAAGTCGATATAGAGCACCTGCTATGAAAAATGGGTGTTGTCAACCTAAATGTCAATGGTTTCATTCAATTCTTTGGTTAAGTTAATTTCCATGAAAATCCTTATTTAGGGGCACACAACATAAAACTTGGTTTTCTCATGGAAAATAAAGCACTCAAGAGGTTGGATAAGCTTTTGGTAAAACCCAAAAATTGAGTTTGAATCCCAGGAAATTCCACCCAAATAGATATTTTGAGCTTAACTTGTCCTATAACTTGAAATCCCTTAGTCCATTGGGAAAACACAACTAGGGTGTTTCAATGAAACATGGAGCATGGTTAACAATGGATTTATTGTGTTTAGAACTTGTAAAGTGGAAGAGGAAAAACCATTGTTCATGTTTTGGACTCCTTCAACCTTAACATTGTGGGGTGGCAATGGTTGTGAATCCACCTTTTGAACATACCTATTGAGAGGACTCAACCAACAAAATAACTAACCAGAGTGAAAATTTCAAACCAATGACATGCTTTATCAAATTTAGGTAAATATAATAATACATTAGATAGAGGGATATTAGGGCGATAACCATTACCTCGTGAAGGACTTTCAAAAAAAAACTTGCAATGACATTTTAGTTTTTTTTCTCCAGATCTCTACTCACATTTCTTGCATCAAATGATGCATTTTTCATGTAGATGACCATAAATAAAGGGGTTCGACAAATGCCACACAAAGGGTAGAATTAATGACTAACACAAAACACTAAATACATAGTAAATATTAAAAAAATCCACTCCTTCCTAGATCGATGAAAGATTGATAAAATGATGACCATATAGTTGTAGCAAAAAAACGTAAACCATTAGCCTGGATTCCCATTTTAAAATCCTATACAAAAATTAAACATTATTATTGAAAATGATCTATTTTTGAATATATAATGTGCGTGTAGTATGCTCCTCAAATCTCCACAAAACTTTCTATTCTTCCTCCCCACGTGCCCCGTGCTTCATTAACTACTATTTCATGTGAGGCATGTTTTTATTTCTCACCCATAAATTATTCCTTGGCCTCATACACATGTTTCATGTGCCTTCTAGTACCCTTTCAACTTTCTCATAGGGTTATAAGAAGTGATTTAGGGAATATGAATTTGGCAACAACGGTTATTACAAATGGTAATTGTTACTACTATGCCAACAAGATTATTGATCCCATTCACTTCTTTAATCTTTAACAAGATCTCAAACCCTTAGGGAATGAACCTTTGAGTAAGGTGTTTCCGCATAGAAGAACCTTCTTCATAGATTGGATCTCCTATAGGGTCACAATCACTATTATATGATCAATAGGTCGGAAATGATGAGGTCTTTCAATCAATGGGGAGTTAAAGCATATAAATATGTCCCACTTTTTCCCACTTTTAGCTCCAACAAAAAATGTACAAAAGCCAAAAATTGACAAAACATGTATAAAATGACCAAACACATATTTTAAGAGCTTAAATGTACCAAAGCACAATGCATTTGTAATTTACGTGATTTTAAAAAGTTTTAAAGATTTATTTAGTAGTCAATTTTAAAAATATTTTTGGCCACCAAGTGGGAAACACTTCTATGTTTTGAACCCAAGTGTACAATCAAACATGGGATCCTCTAAAAATAAATTTGTTGTTGAATAGGGTAGGATGAGAAAACAAGGGTTAGGCTCTATAATAAATGAGGGGTTATGAAAAGGTTATGTGTCATTCATGTTTGGGAACCCCGAGGATGCAAGAGCAATTTTACACTATGGAACTTACATAATTTGTGGACGAAATCATTTCCTACAAGGAATTTGGACTTTCACCCATATGAGGCCTCTCAATACCATAATCCAATATGGGTTGAATTCCCTTTCCTCAACCTTTCCTTCAAGCCCTACCTAAAATAAATATCCATCCAACTAGGAAAAGTAATTTGGTGCAAAAATAATACCATTAAATTTTCTAGTCTCAATTTTTATCCTGAACATACATTGAAATGGATCTCTTTCAACATCTTCCTACTCTACCAAACTACTCGGCCTTAGTTTTGAATTTTTTCAGCATGTGGTGCTCTCTAACAAGCCCAATGTATATTTTTATTATCGTAGAGAATGCCATCTCATATGATATTGTCTCTTCCGTAAACCGAGAACTAATCAATCCCAATATAATAAAGAACCCAAAATTTTGCGTAAAAACTCTAAAACCATGCCTCAAAGTGATAAATTCAATGTTACCCAAGGTGATCACTTGGTTAAAACATCTGCATAAAAATTATTTAGCATGTTAAATGAATTTCATGTTTTTCCTCTAATTGATAACTCTATAGGGTTCGATGATATTCTAACCAGCCAAGTCCCTCTTCTCAATTCCTTCACCTCACCTAATCACCCTAAACACATTTTCAATGCCCCATTTAAATATGTTGACCCCACTCGATCTGCTACTCCATAGAAAGAATTTATTTAGGATAATGGTTGGTGTATGATCAAAAAATGGAAGGAGATTAGTAATTCCAATGCCATCTCATCCTCACCTTTAACTTCTATGTCTAATTTTTGTGTGATTTTTGCAATAAGTGAGAAATAATCACACTCCATCTCACTTAGGAATTTATTTCTTGAAATTAACATAATATTGATTAATTTCTACCTCCTCACCCCTATCTTTTAGTGGATTAAAATTGTGTTTATTTCTATATTTTTGCTCCAAAATTTATTTATTTGCATGACCATCATCTTGTACTTTGTGGTCAAATAGGAAAGACATTCTAAGAAAAATATGGCAAGATTCTATAGGAATTACATTGTATATAAATTAATCTATATATACATCAATATGAAATTTCAATAAACATTAATAATTCACTAAAATTTGATGACCCATCAACAACCGATAAGCCTTATACATATTTTGATACACTATCCTCTTCAAATCTTATCTATCCACCATTCATTTTGAAACCATGTTATTTGTACGACTCTATATATAATTAGGTTACACCATTTACCTCCTAACTTACAAACTATCTTAAACATGGATTTCTTCTATGTGAGACTATTATCTTCTTTCACATGTTTAAAAACACCATTTTCATAATTAGTTTTCTCTAGTTTTAGGAACTAATTGGTTTTATGCGCTAATACAACATTTTCTTCATCTACTTATGTGATGTGTGCACTTGTCTTTCTATCACTATCAATAGGTATGGGTGATCACTCAAATTATCAATTCTCAACTTCTCCACACTTACAACATGTTCCAAAAAATCCACGTCCATGGATGTAATGTATTCCTCTTAAATTACATATACTTATTCATGCATCATCATTGTATTGTGAAGTACTTACCTATACTTACACATAATTACATTTTCCACTTCGTTATCCATGAATGCACAATTTTTTTCTTTTATGCATATTGTGTTGTTTGATTTACACACTTTGATTTCTCTTTTTACTTTAGTGCACATTGATAGGATTTATCAAAAATAAATTATTCTAATCATCCTAAACTAATCTTCAAATTCCATGCACAATCCATTCATATAATGCAAAATATTTTTGGCATTATCTAAAACATGATCAACTCTAATGGTTAGCTTTTAAAACTCCTATGTATAATTTCTTACATTCAAATCTCTTTTCATGAATTTTTAGCTTCTTAAATAGACTTATGTGATAATCCTATACAATTAACTTTTCCTCCAATTTCACAAAAAATCTCTTCCAAGTATCAATATTTTCTTGCCTTTGTACAATCTCTTAGCTTGTCTGATTCCCACCATAGAGATGTGTGACCTTTGAATTTTTACTAACAAAATTGAATCTTCTTGGATATTCTAAGTTTACATACTCAACAAATTCTATGACTCAACTTATAGTCAACAATTTCATAATTATTAAATCTTCAAAACTAACTAAAAATATCCATTTATAATAAATGCTTATCATTTTTGAGACATATTTCATAAATTTGTCTTTATGTTTTTCAACATCTTCTTACATTTCAACGATTTAATATGCTTCTTCATTGACTTAAGTGTTGCTTGAATCATCTATAACCATAACACCTCATCATTACATTGTCTCCATAGATTTTAAATGAATTTACACATATCTCATTAGAACTTATATATTTTCAAGTCTAGTGCTCCTCAACCTCTAACTTCAATAACATATTGTCTTCTTGCATTTTCATCTCCTTTATTTTTATTTCCTCAAAAAAAAAGATTATTTATTTTGATTTCGTTTATACAATTTATCCAACTTATTCAATTTTTCAATTGATGATGATATTCTATAAATTCCATCCAATTTATTTGGATGATGGCTTCAAATGCTTTTTTCTTACACTCAAAAAAGAATCAATACCAAATGATGTAGTCAACTTATAAGGATGAAAAAAATGCTCTAATACTAATTAATGTAGTAATGATTAGGTGTCCAAATTGAGGGATACATTATACCACACAAACCTTTTGCATATAATGTAAAATAAAATAGAAGGAATCATAATCTTAGTACCTTTATTAATTTAGGAATAGGAAAATAGAACCAACACTAACAACACTCTCTCAAACTAAGATTCTTTAAAACACACAATAGATACACAACTATTTGGTTGATAAATCACATTACTTACGAGTACAACTCTCCTGACACGAAATAATTTGAACTTATTAGTATAGTTATAGCTCATGTACGATTCATCCCTAACGCAATTATAATGGCATGCCTATATATGTGAAATACCCTTCTTACAATGTCACATTGAAACAATGAGTGCCCCATAATACATTATATGTGTCCCATCCCCAATGTATAGTAGAGAACCAATTGGTAACACAACTCGGTGAACATGATTTTACTCAATGGTCACAATTATAACTTAGGTGAACTCATGGACCAACCCCTTTGAATAATGATGTCTTTGAACTTTGAAAATTAAGCACCAAACTATTTGTGGGTTATCTTAATTTAGCTCCAATGGCCTCATGCTTTCAATGGTATATGTGATTGATTAAAATGAACTCAAGGTGGTAACATGAGCCTCTTAAAGTAATCCTAATGGTGTTACACCAAAAATTAATTATTATTTTTGCACGACCTATTTTTTTTTTTCGTGGGAATAAACTTATGAGTTATGCTACTAAAATAAATGTTTGCACTATCTCCTAAAGTACGTTATGGACTCTAGAATATATCGTGAAACTTATTCAAATTTTTAGTTTTGCATTTGTCTACATAATACATTTAACATTAAACACAAGTGCACTAGAGACTAGATACAAAATTTCAATATAACACTTCCACAATTTTAGGTGGAGAAAAACGTTATAATATAAAATGGTTCAAAACTAACCTTGTGAAAAATACAAACCAAAGGATGAACACACATAAAAACATTGTACATTTCTAGAATTAGTTCTAAACTAACCTTTTTTAGGTGATGCAAGATTGTAAGTGAACCTAGATGCTTATACATCAAAAAATCGTAGGGAGATCACGTTATTTAAATATTGGATAGGTTTGAAAATTATATAACTAATTACATCCATAATCACATGTCCTATTATATATAAACTTGTGCTCCTACAAATACATTATGGATAACATGTACAAATGAAATTTGGAAATATATAAAATTATAATTGGAACAAATACACCTAGGTTTTTAGGAACCTTTGAAGATGCCCCTTTGAAATCCAAAATATTAGAATATATACTCAATCTGAATATATGTCTCATGATGGAAACAATTATGGTATGTTGGGTATGTCTTATAGTAAACACAATGTAAGAGAGAAAAAATAGTAAAGAGTGGCTTGTGAAATGGACTACGTAGATAAGATGAATGGAATATATGCCACCCTTTTAAGGTATGGGATGAACATGTGAATCAAATATACCAAAAGAAATGGATCACAAGCATCGTGTATAAGATTGGAAATAAAAGTATTTATGTCTAACATACACTTCAAAAATTATGAGGAATAATGCATATAATAAACAAGTTTCCCCATATGGGCACATGATGTGTACTATATAAGCACATGTGTAATATGCCCCTTTTTACCTTAGAAAAAATGAATGAGTAGACATTGTTATTTATGGCTAGGTATAATACCACACGAGTGATACGTGTAAGAAACCTAAAATCTACTTTTTTCAATGTAGATAAAACCAAAACGATTTTTTTTTTAAACCCACACATATAACTCGTTAAGAAAGGAATCATGTAGACTTTCCATGTGGAAGTATCTCAAATAAACATAATGCAAAATGACCTAGGATCTATCACATAGAATTTCACATCTAGAATCACATGAGAAAAATTCTATAACTTTCTAGAATCTTGATATCTATGGATCCAACTAGACAACTTATAGGATAAGGAGTTATAGGATTTATATAAATAAATGCATTGAAAATAGAGAAATAAGTAGATTTTGAGGTTTATGTGGCTATATGTTTTGATGCATACTTGGTGAGAAAAGCAACTATCGAGCTTTGGAGCTATAGTCTAAGGTTTTGTGCATTGTTTTTATTGTGCACTATGCATGAGTTATATTTTAACATTATGTAGTGACTTATAAAACCCTCTTATAACCAACAAATGTAAGGACTGATTATTTGGAATATGTCTCTATATTACATAAGTGAATATCTTGCTAATACTTTTTAGGGTTAGAATGAGTATATTATGCAATTTTGGCATTTCTTATCTCTCTCATAGTGTAGGCCTTGATTATATCTTGCCACACCTTGGGTGAGGGCATGAGTTTTTATCTTGAGTGATATGACATCATGGAATTTCTTTACGAGATGTTGAGAATGGTCAAGTCTACGTGCATTTCTAAGAGTTGATGAAAAATAAAGCAATATTCTAGTGTTGATGTCAAAAACCTATTTATATTGACTATGGAGATCAATAGGGTGTATCATGTGAACACTTGGAAGTGGAGATTGGAGGAATTTTGTTTAGTCCATAAAATAAGATTATATTTGATATAGATGTTACAAGAGAAAATAATTACTAAATTCCCGAGAATTGAAGGCTAAATCTATGTCACACAAGGGCTAGGTGTTTAATAGGTCGAAGGTGTTTACTCAAAGATAAAGAGAAAGCATGGAAGGATTTGTTTACAAGGATATATGTTTATGTGATAATGTGAAAGGAATAATACTATATATTATGAAAATGGAGTCCAAGAAGAAAGGGGAGACAAAATTTATGAATTATGTGAGAATTTGTATAGGATGGAAAGGGCACATGAACTATTCATTTATCAATAAATGATTTTTAATGAAGAAGAAGATTTTTGCGGTGAATACTCCTTGAGTGAATATATTCAATTTGAAGTTGATGATTAACTTAACTACTTGGAAGTGGGGTAGATTTTAAAGAACCTAAACATTATCAAACATGAGCTTACTTAAAGATGATGCCCACACATATTTAAATTTCCAAGAAGAAAAATTTAGTGGAAGTGAAGAGGCTAGAGATTTTATCATATATAAAGGTGATATATTTGAAGTAGAAATGATGGTTTCATATGTACAATTAATAGTGATGTTGTAAAGTGGTAGAGAGAGTACTATGTAAGTATACAAACATAATAGAAAGAAGTCTTCTCAAGTGAAAAATATGAGTCTTGAGGAGGGTTTCTGTTTGATGCCAATATTAATCTAATAATAAACCTTAAATTTGGTGTGTAAGGACATGTGACTTAAGGAGGTACATGTCAATGAAAAATAGAGTGGTGATACTACTAGTGGTTCAAGAGGAGAAATGACTTACAAAATCAATGTGCATGCACAATTTAAGCATGCAACACATAAAAACTTCTTTTGTGTGATATCTACGAGGCTAGTTGAATAAAATGGCATTAAAATGTCTTAAAAAGATGAAAAATGTGAGCAGATATGTGATTAAGAAAATATTGAAATAAATAGATGTCTAATACTAAGCTATGTAACAACAATGAATATAAACAATTAAATACAAAATTGACCCAAATTATATAATCTATAAAGTATGAAACCCTAGTTGCAAATGAAAGGAGGAAACACTTAGATGATTTTGATGTGATGTCGAAGTTGTGCTGATTTGGAAAATTACTGGAACCATGAGGTGGGATGTCGCAATCGGACCCGAGAAATTGTAGAGGTGGCGAAGTGTCGGGATCGGGGTGCACATGGAGAGTCAGGGGCACCTAGGGTACCAGAGACCTATTTTGGGTGCATGTGTCTGCCTTTCGAAGTTATGGAAACTAGTTTCACAAGGTCACAAGATGTTTTCTTTTCTTTTCTTCTTGTCATAGTATGTTGCACACAAGTTTGCAGTGTTACCCAGTAACTTATAATGAAGAAATGACCTACAAAACCCCAAAGTGCATAAAATCTCAAAATAAAATAATTAAAATGAGGGGTTAGACTATCCTCGATTGTAAACAAAGTGATCTTACGATTGAGCATTACACTACATCTCAGACCCAATGTAGTTCTATGTGTGTGTGTGTGAATTGTGCCCTAGGTGGCTCTTGTGTGTGTTGCACTTGATAACGAGCAAGTAACTAGATGTAAGAAATGTAAGTAGATGTGTGCATGAAAGAATGAACTTCCCCTCCTATGAAGTGTATGCATAAGTATCAGTCCCTTATCCCTTGTGTGGAGCTAGAATGGATGCTTGAATGCTCTTGATAATGCTCTTGAGATGCAACCTTAGGTGGTGATAGCTAATGTTTAGTGCTTGGTCCTTTATTATGGTCACATAACTTTATATTTATATGATTCCCTTGCTTGAATTTTGTAATTAACCCCAAAAATGCCGACCACCAAGAAGATAAGATTCCCAAATGGATAGAAAGGACCCAAAATATGTGAGTAAAGTACAAAGAGTTCGAGGGCATCCAGAGGGGACGGGAGTGCCTGACACTGGCATCTTGGCTAGGTGTTGGTGTCCAAACTTAGAAATTGAAGGGTCAAAGGTTAGACTGGGAAAGAAGGTGTGTAAGATCAAGAAGGATAACATAAAGCAAGAAAAGATGGCCAAAGACATGGGTTAATTATTACTTTTCTTACTTAGGAATCATATGAATAGTAGTATGTGATCAGGACTAGATAGATACCCAAAGTGTGTGATTTAGTGTCTACATTTGCCCCCACTTTATGTTGTTGAGTGAATTCTCGATAACATAAAGTAGATAAGAGATGTGTACCTGATAACCATGTAGATTGATGGTGAAAAGTGTGCCGAGAGAGATAAGAAAAACATGGAGTGATAAAAATGTGAAGCATGGAAGCTAGAGAAGAGGAAGTGAAAAATGATGATGACCCTAGGGTGAGAGCGTATGTGTAAATGTCACATTGTACCTATTATTGATGTCATTTTTGTGTGTTTTGATGATGTGATTGATGTGACTACCACTTCCCATAAGGATGGACTTGTAAAAGAGAAGAATAAACAAGTAGTCAAATACGAGTGTATATATGATCAAAAAGTGTGTAAAATTATGTAAAAGAAAAAATGAAAAAGGAACATGTGTACTTGATCTATGATGAGTGAAAGAGATAGAAAGGATCTTGAAGATGTTGTAGAAGAACGGGTTTTTGGGTGATCTCACGCTAGTTGAGTTGAATGTGAGTTTTTGGGCGATTTCACACACGGTTGCATTGGGTGCAAGTTTTTGGGTGATCTCACACCAAGTACGAAAGAAGTGTAGGGATAAAGGTCTAGTGTTATTCTCCAAATCTTTGAATACTTCCCGAATTGTAAACACCACTGCAGATGGTGTGTAAAATTTCAATCTTGTTTGATCCAACATGAAAGTAGAAAAGAAGGTGTAATGCATGCATGCCAAGTGTTGAAGGATTATGTGTCTTATAAAAGTCGTTGTGTAAACTGCCAAAAACCATGTTGAATTGAAAGATGTTGGGTAACTTCCCCTTGGTCATAGGCATCCATGAAGGGTCGGGGTGCCCGGAACTACTATCTGGTGCAGGGCACTAGTGATTGTGATGTTGTTACTGAGGACCCAAGTCAGGATCTGGGCCGTGTTGAGACCGAATACTATGTTGATTGTGAAGTGATTTGTGTTGTAATCTGGTTGTAGAATGCTTGTGTGGGGTGACTGATTGATTCACCCAGATGATGCCCCCTCATTTGGAGTGCATGTAATGTTGCTGAGAAGTATGTGGCCCAAAGGAGGACCAAATGGTATGTTGAAACTGATGCCTTGCGGGGGAGGGAATGTGCTTGGTAGAAACCAAGGCACACACAAACAAAGTGGCTAGGAAAACATGTGTTAGTGAAAACAAGACAAACATGCATGTAGAAGACAATATGTAAGATAACAACCAAGAAGACAATGTAAACACACAATAGTGTAGGTAAAGTAGATGATGAAAAGTGGGTTTCAAACATGGGACATCACTCATGATGTCATAAGACAATTGAGGCCACAGTGGCCGGAAGTAGAAAGTGTGCAAACAAGAAAAGGAAAAAGCCTACAAATAATGTCATACAAGAGCAAGAAATGACAAGAAAGGAATCATACATCCATGGAAGCAAGTAGACCTTGTAAGAAAATGTTGCACATGAAGCATTTGTTAACATGTTATAAATATATAATATATGTCAAAGCACATGTATAATCTGATAAATAATAGTGTGCTATAAAGAATGAAACAAGATCACCTGTAATGTACGAAATTGGATACCCTAGGAGCCTCTGTGGACCGGTAAGAGGTACGTGCCAAGCATCTATGCTATGTGTATCGATCTGTAAGAAAGATGCATCCAAAACTAGAAGGCAAGTGAATGCATATGTGTATATAAAAAGATATAATGACATACAATGTATCTATTTAACATGTGTAGTAACATCTACATGTAACAAGAGTAAATGCAACCAAGATATGTAGTATGTTGTGGAGGAGATGGAATGGAATGCAATATGAGTGTATGATAGAGCATGCGTGCCCTAAGTGGATGTGTATGCATGAGATGAGGTTCATTTATACATGCCCCTCGCAGTTAAGAATGAACCGTAGAACAAAGTGCTTCATCGAGAAATGGTTTGAGCATGTGCGCTAGAAATTGTGATCATGAAAGTGTAAAATGAAGAGTGTGAGTGAATGTAGTGAGGTTAATTTTAGAATAAGACCCTCAAAGCAGTCGAGTATGAACCATGGAACTAGAGTGCATCATAGGGTAATGATAGTAGCGTGTAGAAGTAGATGTAAGAAAGATGTATTACGAATGTGTAGAGTGTATATGATGCACAAGAGATGTTGCAAAGAAGGATATGTCATGAATTTGTGAAGTGTGAAGTGTGTAGTGTGTAATGTTTGGTGTGTGAGGTTCATGTATATAGGATGCCCTCAAAATTCAAGTGTGAACCATGGCACGAGAGTGTGTCATTAGGTAATGACGATACGAATGTATCGAGATGTGTATGATGTGTGTGAGAGAATAGTAGCATATTGTGGAGTATGCAAGACACCTAAAAATGCTAGTAGGGGGGAATAAAAATGATGCCCCCGAGTATATGATGATAGGCATGATCAAGTAACGTTGTCTAGAATACCATCAGCGTTTCATGGTCAAAACCAAAAGGTGATGCATTGGAGGCCTAGTAAACAATAGTATCAGGTTAATCAAGCAAAGATCCATTGAGGCATAAATTATACATGGCCATAACATATTATTCATCAATGAAAGGAGGTAGTGGACAAACATACCAACAAGTAAGATTTTGCAAGTAGTTGAGAAATGAGTCATTGAAAATGAAAATGTGGCCGAAAGGCATGGGGAATGAAATATCGATGTGGTTGGGATCTAACATGCCCCCAATATAGTCAAGCCAAGACTTTCCAAGTGTAAGTGGAAAAATGTGAGGAGCACGTGCAAGAAATATTATGAGATGAAAGATGTGAAGACCATAAGCAATAATAATGCAGATAAATCCATGATAAAGATGAGGATCATGAGGTAGAGGGAAAATATCGTCCACTTTACGCAAAACCTAGCCAAAACAAGCCATCATGTGTACATATAGTATCAAAGAAATTAGGGTCAAATGGAATGTGTTCCCAATAAGATTCATTCGTGAAAAGTGTAAATGTAAAAGGAAGACTCACTAATGGTGGTTGCTCACGAGAAGGTGCGAAGGGTGGAATGACATCCAATGTTTATATAGGCCCCGATAAAGTACCGTAGTAGTAGAAGAAGCAGTGGAGGCAATGATGCAGATGGAACCATGTATACCATGCTAATAACACCTTTAAGTGGTGGTAAATGAGTCGGATAATCCATGGGTTGCGGGTCATTAGTAGTAAAAACTATGGCGTAGGAAGTGTAGTGGTTTGATTGAGGCTCATGCAATGTTTAAATGGTTCATGATCATTGTTGACTATATATTTGACACTCTCATGTAATAAATTAACACATCATGCACTTTGTAGAAGTCTTGCTTGCATGGCATGAAGCCATGGTCTACCAAGTAAGAAATTATATTGAATAGGGAAGTCAATGACGAAGAAAATTGTAGGAAGAGTTTTAGGTTTGAAAGTGATAGGCAAAGTGATGTGACCTATGCATGGGTGAATAGAAGTATCATATACACAAAGAGAAATGGATGAGGGACTAACATTAGTAGTAGAAAGGCTGATATTTTCAATGAATAATAAAGTGAAAATATTGAGCTTAGATCCATTATCGACTATGGTTCATTTGACACCCACATTATTGATGTGAATCATTATGTACAAAGGGGGAGCAAAGTGTCAAAGATATCAATATCGACAACATGAGTAGATGGAAAATCAATGTGTTGAGAAAATGCATGTACGAATGTGTTATAAACTATATCCGGATGAATATTAGAAGGATTGTGAGTAGTAGCTAGAGAGTAATGATTTTAGATCTTAATTCAGGGTTGATGAGTAGAAATAATGAATAGAAATATCCATGATGAGAGGGTCTTAGAAAAATGCAAGAAGTGATGAAAGAAATACCTAAGCATGTTCGAAGAGGTCGAGTTCACCAAATTATCAAGCAAATATTGAAATAAATAGATGCCTAAAACTAAGCTATGTAACAACGATGAATATAAACAATTAAAAAAAGAATTGACCTAAGAAAGATAAGCTAGAAAGTATGAAACCCTAGTTGCAAATGAAAGGAGGAAATACTTAGCTGATTTTGATGTGATGTCGAATTTGTTCCAATCTAGAAAACTGTTGGAATTACTAGGTGGGATGTCGCAATCAGACCCATAAAATTGCAGAGGTGTCAGAAATGCCAAGATCTACTATGGGGGTCATGGAGGGTCGGGGTGCCCGAGACCTATTATAGGCGCTTGTGTTCTACTTCGTAAGTTACGAAACCCGGTTTTGAGGTCGCAAGATATTCACTTTCCTTCGCTTCTTATCATTAGTATGTCACACCAAGTCCGCAAGTGTCTCCTTTAACGTGCAATGAAGAAATAACTCGTAAAACCCAAAAAGTGCATCAAATCCCAAAAATAAAATAATGCAAATGAGGGGTTGGACTGTCCTTAGTCAAACAAGTGATCTTACGACTGATCATTGCACTACATCTCAGACCCAATGTAGTTATATATGTGTGAGTGCGGAATTGTGCCCTAGGTGGCTCTTGTGTGTGTGTTGCACTTGCTAGCGAGGAAGTATCTAGATGTAAGAAATTTAAGTAGATGTGTGTATGAAATAGTGAATTTCCCCTCCTATGAAGTGTATGCAAAAGTATCAATCCCTTATCCCTTGTGTTGAGCTAGAATGTATGCTTGAATGCTCTTGATAATGCTCTTGAGATGCAACCTTAGGTGGTGATAGCTAATGCTTAGTGTTTGGTCCTTTATTATGGTCACATAACTTTATATTTATATGATTCCTTTCTTTAATTTCGTAATTAACCCCAAAAAGGTGACCACCAAGAAAATAAGATGCCCAAACGGATAGAAAGGACCCAAAAGATGCGAGTAAAGTACAAAGAGGTCGGGGGTGCCCAAAGGGGACGAGGGCACTGATGTTGGCATCTTGGCTAGCGCCAGTGTCCAAACTTAGGAAACCGAAGGGTCGAAGTTCAGACTAGGCTACGCAAAGAAGGTGTGCAGACCAAGAAGGATAATGAAAAGCAAGCAAGCAAAGCTTGCTAAAGACATGGGTTAATTAGTATTTTTCTTACTTAGGAATCATACGAATAGTAGTGTGTGATCGAACTAGATAGATACCCAAAGTGCGTGATTTAGTGTGTATAGTATGAAAAATAAGGAAGTGACCATGTGGGATAGGAAATCAATCCAATTTGTGAAAAAAATGTTAGATTCTACCCATACTTGATATATGATGTTTGATCATAACCAAGCCATATTGGATTTTGACTAGTTAAAGGATGATTTTCAAGAAGGATTTTCACATCATGATGTTTGAGAAGCACAATATCTCTACATGCTCAAGAATATTAAAATATAAGTATCAAAACATGTGCACACATACTATGGGAGTTTAAATATTTTGTTAAAGCTAGCATATGACTTCTATCCATTCCACCATGCATAATAATTTGTCAAGGATTGTGTCCACCGTTTAAAAGTCATTTTCCCCATGTTTACCTTTTTGATACGTGTGACACATTATAAATTGTGCTTGAAGGATTGAAGTAGCCAAAAAAATTGATAATCGAAATAATTATATTTTGAGATGTGCAAATGAAATAAAAATCCAACTTAAATGATTGATAAACACACATATTAATATAATATTTTATTTTATTTTAGATTTTTGATAATATCGTGACAAACCATTACTTTACTTGCATATCAATTAATTATAAGCACTCCAAGCCCACTAAACATGACCAAATAACTATTATTTGGCCATTACATTATTTGCATACATATTACGCCTAACTTACAATCCAAAATCCCAATTTTAACTTAATATTCTCCATATTCATGTCGACGATAATGTATAACCTCTGGAGTATATGTTGGACGCTTGCGATGGGGAGGAGGGGAGGAGGACCATAATACCCATATCCTTCATTAGCATATTGATCTTGGGGTTGAAAATATTCTCCGGATATTTTATTGTTATGAACCGGAAAAGTATTATTTTGAGGACCATATCCCTCCTCGTAATCCAACTCCCTACAAAGGTTATAATCAATAACAACATTAGATCATATTATTAAAATAAGGTATTTAGAATAATTGAATTCATAGATAAAATCCATGCATTTTTAACAATCATTTCCAAAATTGCAAGCAAGATGAAAGTATACTTGAAGCAAGCATTCACAAGTAACATTTGACCTTTGAAAAATTAGAACATATTTGTGAGAACATTTAAATAACATTTCCCAAGATTGAATTGGACCTCTAATTCAATCTTGGGAAATTTTATTTAAATGTTCTCACAAATCATATATGTGTGTGTGGGACACATGAAAGGCCCAATTAAACCTTGGGAAATGTTATTAAAATGTTCTCACAACTATGTTCTAATTTGTTAAAGGTCAAATGTTACTTGTGAATGGTACACACACACACATATATATATGTGCACGCGCATGTGTGTGTGTGTGTGTGTGTGTGTGTGTGTGTGTGTAGGCACGCGCATGCGCATAGAGTTGAAAATTGAAAAAATGACATTTCAAAAATTTGAAACTATTTAATTCTTAGAAAAATATTTATCAATATATACTTTCAAAACTTGAATTATATAAGGAAAGTAAAGAAGGAAAATATAAATAATGTTACAAATAAATGAAGGCCCACCTCCAATTTCAACAACTTCATCATCTTGATAGATCGGTCGAGGCTTGGCTCCTAAAAACAATAGATTAATAATATTCATATAATAACGAATTAATAATATTAATATTTAAATCCATAAACTCCATCTTCTTTGAACAATAATTTGGGAATAAAAGGTAATAACCACCATACATACCCGCAAATTCAACATGTCCCCTGGGAAGAATACCTTCCACAACCACGACCACAACTAGGTCCACCACCATTAGGTCCCGATATATCCATGAGACCTTTTAATTTAGAATAGAAGTCTTTTCAAAAACCTTATTTTTATATGATCTAGTATTTTTAATGTATAAAATTAGTACAAATATCTTAAATATGTTTATTTGAAAAATATTGAGTGACATCAATATGGAAGTCTTTATTTTTATTTTAACATACGACTTTATTACCTTCTTCACAAATATGTGTTTGAAAGATAAAAAGAAAGAAAAGAAGAACGAATGAGTCCGAAGATTACAATAGAAAAAAAATTAACATGGAATTAGTTGACAACGAAGTTTTTAAGGAGGGTTGAAAAAAACACATAAATGAGAAAGTTTTGAGTCTAATACTTGGACCAACTTCAACCTACAAGCCCCGAATCTCGTAATCTTGAGTCTCAACTAATTCTTGTGAATTCAACGAGATGGATTCAAGTCAAGAAAAGAAACGAAAAAAATTAAGGGTGGAGAACACACTTCTTCACTAATTAAGATACTCTTCACGAGTTGTTTGTAGCCTAATCACTATTAATATGCTAATTTATTCTTGATTGTAGTTCGGTGTACGACGGTTCTATACTTTGTTGTTTGTTAGTTTTACTTATGTTTTTATATAAATATATTTGTTTGACTTTGTAAAAGGTTATGGTATCCTTTCAAAACCCTTACAATGTTTAATATTATATATATATATATATATATATATATATATATATATATATATATATATATATATATATATATATATATGACTTTGAAGAAAATTGGAAAAAAAATGTTTTAACAATGTTTTAAAAAAAAAAGGCTTCAAATTCTAATACATGACTAAGATATTACGATTTAGTTCAACTTCTTCAAGAAAAAATGAAAAACTCTATAGACATCAAATTTAAGATGGAAATAGAACTCTACAAACTCATAACAATAGATACCATGATAAAACACCTCTTACATAGTTAATTAAATATTTGTTTTAAACCAAACTAAACAATAAAAAAACATTGATAGAAAAAACCAATGTAAAAAAGGTTTGTATATCTAAATTGCAAACAATCCATTATCATTCTAGGTATTCTCTTATGATGATCCAAAAATGTACATAAAAACGTTTTCATATCCTTGCCCTAATAAATATCAATACACGTGTTTAAATATAATATAATAAAATATTACCATAGGCATGATAGTTAGGAGCAGCGTAATATGGCACTCTAGGGGGCTCATCGTAGTTATCCAAAGGTCCAGGGTAACGAGCAGGTGGACGAGGCCGGCCGCCCATATGACCGTAACCGTAGTACGCGACTCCCACATTATAGCCCCCGCCGCTACGGGGGCCTAAGCCCCGGCTAGTTGTTTCGCTTTCCACGCCTCGGCCTTTATTTTTTCCGCAGGTTTCGCTTCTCCTACAGTTGGGTATCCTGGAGGCGGCTGGGGTTTCTTTCCAGAGCTCATTTCCACTAATTACTAAAATAAGACCAGCAATTTCACAGCAGAAATGAGAGCTTACTGAAATACTTGCATGACATACGGTCTTCTGCCATGAATATATATATATATATATATATATATATATATATCTGAATGTGGAGAAACAAAAACAGAATCGGATATATAATTGTATTCGAGTTACAATTATTGTCTGCAATATGTTCTCTCTGCTTTAATAAAGAAGAATAATGTAGGATTTATCGTCCACGTAGCGACAGTTTTCTACGATCAGAGTATCAAAAGGGCGGTGGTGCCTTTGGTGGATTTGATTTTCCAATGGTTTTCACATATTCCAATCTTGAGCAGGACGAACCAAACTTTTGTATTGCTTGTAGCTGTGAGAATAATCTCATGATGCGTTTTAGCTGATGTTGAGCAAGTGGTGGTTTATAGATTTAATGGGTCCAATGCACAAGCACTAGAGTTTGTTAGTATGTCCATTTCTTTCTACATCACGTTCTCGATGTCATTTGTAAAAATGATAATATGGTGAGTGTAAATGTGAAATGCACTCAACTTAAACATCACACGAACTTGAAAGGTTGATTGGTCAACCAACCAATGATAAATCCACTCCAAAAAGTGGTAAACAACCCATTGGTTGGTTGACCAATCAGCCTTGCAAACTCATGTGATGGATAGGCTCTTCATGTGAAATAAGGTGGATTTTCCTAAACACTCATATTCCTTGTATATTAATTATTCATTACTTATTATCATCTAATTATTTCATAATTAATTTTTTTATAAATTATTGAGTTTGATGATTATCACTAATTTGATAATTAAATTCATGACTTCGAACAAACACAACTAATAAAAAGAAAACATGGAAATAAATTATGTTACCTCATAAATGATTTGGTGGCATCGCTCACACACCACTCTAATTCAATATTGTCATATGCATGCAATTCATTTGTGACATTGATTTCAAGAAATTTAAATCTTTTGTTAGAGGGATCGAGATCAAATGAATATAGCAATGACAAACAAGATCTAACATGCAAAGTACAAACAATTGTGTAAGATAGGAGATGAGAATGACTTAACTTGTATCAAGTAAATCTCGGCTGATTTTTGGCTCGAGATTGATTGGAACAGGATGAATCTAGACTGTGTAAGCTCTGTCTCAAAAAATGAGATCCGAGACTTCTTCGGGCATGAGAGTCCACATTAGGATAGGAGTGCCCTAGGCGCTTGTGCATGATCTAGGCGTTAGTGTCCCTAAAATAACTATGCTTCGGTCTTCTTAGGGTTTGAACTTGGTTCCTTCATTTAGTTTTTTGTCACACCCACTTTGTTGTAGGGTTTCTTTTTCACATATGTACCTGCAAAACAAATCCTAGCAACTTACACAAAGCTCAAACAAACATTAGATGGAATAAATAATGTATATGCTTGAGTCGGACTGACCTCGGCGATCACCCCATGTGATTGTCACTGAGCATTGCACTACATTTCAGACTCTATGTAGTTCTTGTGTGTGTGATTGGAATTGTGTCCCTTGAAGCTAGGTTGCCCTTGTGCTTTAGTCGCACCAAGATAACGAGCTACAACTACTTTACCCCCAAGATGAATGTGTGAGATGAAATTCAAAAATGTCCCTTCTTATGCAATGAATAATGCAACCCAAATGCAATATTTGAATGTTGCTCTTTGCCCAAGTAGTAGATAATAAGTATTAGCCCCAAATTGTCCAATCCCTAATAGTAGTGAGTAAGTCATATATATATATATATATATATATATATATATATATATATATATATTAACATTCTTTGAATTTTGTCATTAACAACCTAAAATCTGACCTAAAGTGATAAAAGAGACTCTAGAAAAGATACCAAATGATGTGACAATTTAAAATCAAGAAAATGAGGGAAAAGACAAAAGCACCCAAAGGGGATAGTAACACTTGGGGCGCTCATGTCCCTAATGGGTGGTAGTGTCTAGGATGCTTGGAAGATATAACAATCAATACAGAGTTGGGTCACATGTTGTCTAGTGTCCAAAAGTAAAGTGATCATTCCAAAAAAGTAAATAATAAGAGTGTAGGAAGATAAAAACAATGAAAGAGTAAAACAAGTGTTGTTAATGTCTAGTATTCTTGCTTAGGAATCATGCATATAATGACATACCTAGAGGCGTTGATGTAAGTAGAAAGTGTGTGATTTCATGACTACATTTACCCCCACTTTATGTTGGTGAATGAATATTTGGTAGCATAAAGTAGATAAGAAGAGCATACCTTGTGGAGAGCCGAAGGGAGTTGTAAGCGTGATCACATATAATTTGAATTAAATCTTATTTCAGAGTAACTTACAATAACAAATGATATTCAAGTGATTAATTATAGTAATATGCAAGCACTAAACATTCAAAGATGTAACACTCTAAGAAAATGAAGGGAGAAAGATGACTTAGTTGATTGTGTAACCTGGGAGTGATCAGGACTGTGTATCTACTGGAACAAGCTAGAAATAATGTCAAAATGGGTCGCCAAGGGTTTAGAAACCTAGGGATATATAGGACGAAGCCCCGTAAGAGAGTAGGAGTGCCCTGTACTAACGACTAATTTAGACACCTATGTCTACTCGGATGCTCGAATATGATCTTTTATGGGTCGAAGGTCTTCGTTGTTACTCTCTCTTTGTCGCTCTGATTTCCCGTTAGGTCACCCGTCGTACATGTAACCCGTAAAATAAATGACTTCCTACACATGCTAACAAACCACATCAAATCTAAAAATAAGATGCAAAATGGGAAGTCGGATCGACCCTAACGGTCACCCGAAGAGTGAACTTATGACCGAGCGTTGCACTACATCTTAGACTCTATGTAATTATTAATATGTGTGTGTATATGTGTCCCATGCCCTATGTTTACCCTTGTGCGAGTTGCACACATGATAACAGGATATGTCTACATTGTCTTGAATACGTAAAATGTGTGTGATGTAATAGAATAAACTACCCTCGTATGTACTATGTGCAGACCAATTCAGTCCTTGACCCTTGCATGGATGTACTAGATATGTACTTTGTAGTGCTCTTGTGCATTTATGCAAGCTTATGTGGTGATAGATAATGATTATAGTGTTTGACCCTTTATTTGAAAGAAGTAACTAAGTATATATATATGATTCCCTTGTTTGAATTTCGTAATTGACAATTGAAAGTTGGCCCAAAGTATTAAAATTTGACCAAGAAGCAAAAGGGGCCCAATGAGTAAGAAGAAGAGAAATAAGGGCAAGAGTGCCTAGGAGGGACATGAGCATCCTAGGCGCTTCGTCCTAGCCGAGTGTTGGTATCCGAGGCCATCAAAAGGTAAATTAGTCAAGTGTCAACATAATTGTAAGATGTGCAAAGCCAAAAGGATGCTCAGTCAAGCTCAAAAATAGTAAAGTGCAAGAGATAAAGTAACCAAAAGGCCAAAAGGAGTTTTTAACCACTAGTTTTATTGCTTAGGAATCATGTATACATTAATATGCTTTAGGACCTAGAAATGTACCCAAGTGTATAGATTTTGTGTCTATATTTTCCCCACTTTATGTTGTTGAGTGAATACTTGATAGCATAAAGTAGATAGAAGATGCGTACCTTGTAAACTAGAGAGGAGTGTAGCTGATAGCGTGTTGAGTGGACAAGTAGCCATGTGAAGCGTGAAGTGATCATAATGTGAAGTGTGATAACTAAGAAAGGAGGTAGACCCTAGGGGTGAATCATATGCGTAGTAGCGTGTTGTTGGAGCTTGTGCTTGTTGATGTGAGTTGTTTCTTGTTACTTGTAAGGACGAACCTGCAAAAGAAGAGCAAGAGTAGTCAAAGTCTCGTATGTGAAAGATCATAGTAATGTATGTATAAGTAAGTAAAAAGTGTGTAAAAGTAGTAGCTAAGGAAAGAGTGCACCTAATGTATGAGAGAGTATAAGATAGAAAATTTTCTTATTTGTTTGGATATTTTTTCAGATGGGGTTGGAAGTGATCAATTCCCAACCAAGAAAGCATCGAGCCACATATTTGAGCATCTTGCTACCAAGGATGAGGTTTTTGGGCGATCTCACGCCAAGATGAATTTTTTAGGTGATCTCATGCCAAGGATGAGTTTTTGGGTGATCTCATGCCAAGAGAAGAGTGTTGGGGAGAGAGGTATGTTTTTCTCTCCTTCCATGATGCTTCTCAAATGATATCTATCACTATGAAATTGACATGTCCTGATTTGTAATTGAATTTTTATTCGAATTGTAATCAGTAGCTGATTGAATGAATTATGTAACTGAAGGTAAGTGCTTGATATTGTAGATCCATACTGTAAATTGCTAGAAATTGTGATGAAATGAGAAACTGTCTAATTTTTCCCCATGACACTAGCGCCCAAGTGGGACACAAACTCCCAACGTTCATGTATGCTACTGGGCACTAGTGTATGCTCTGTGTTTTTTGATCCAAGTATGATTTTGGACCACTCTGTAACTGTGTGCATTTTCCAATTCTATATTGTGTTGTTATGTTATAGAGTTATGTGATGTTGAAAGGTGATTTTTTCACCCAATAGTTGCCCCCTCGTTTGGGGTGCATGTGATGGATGTAGGAGGAGGCCCAAACGAGAGGACCTAAAACTAATATGCATATCGTAGATTGGATACCTGTAGGGGGTAGGGGATGTGCATGGTAGAAACTAAGGAACATGCTAACAAGATAGACTAGAAAATAGGTGTTAGTGTAAAGAGCTAGGATGCAATAGAATATAGTGTAACAAACAACTGTGAAGACAAGAGGGACCACAAAAATCGGGTTGCATACATGGGACATCGCTCACAATGTCACAAGACAATCAGGGCTAAAGCGACCATAAGAAAACAATGATCAAGAGGACATATGGCATAGCCCGTAAACAATAGTCAACAAGAAATAAGAGACAACCATGGGTGTATAGAATCCTGCAAGGAAAATGCTACACATGAAACACCCGTTAGCATGTTAGAAAGATAAATAGTATGTCAAAGCATGTATAGAGTAGAGAAAATTAAGTGACAAGAAGTAGTAAATATTGTAACAATAGGACATGTGATGTGTAGTAGGAGAGTAACAAAGGTATATGCCCCACGAGACCTCGTGAGACTAGTGAAGAATAGTTTTGAGAATCATGAATCATGTAAGAATCAGAAATGTCCTATATTCACCTCAAGATACCATGTGAACGCACATGTGTGCATAGAAAAATATAATGACATAATAAGTATCTAACTAGTAGAGGAAACAAAGTGCAACACGTAAGTAGTATAAGCTAACTAGAGTAAAGACAACCAAGATTTGCATATGTTGTGTGAAAGTGATGGGGTGATGCAATATGCAAGATAAGTAGATAAGGTGAGTAGTGTTTCCCCTAATGGATTTGTTTTACGTGAGGTTCATTTAGGAATTACGCCCTCAACAGTCAAGTATGAACCGTAAAACAAAAGTGTATCATCGGGTGGTGAAGGTATTGTATGTGATTGAGAATATATGCTAGGAAATATTTTCCACGAAGCATAACAAAGAAGCTAAGAGTATATGATAGAGACAACCAATAGTGATGAAGGGAGAGAAAGTGTTATTCCCCCCCAATTTTTTGAGTGATGGAAAGTTATCCAATGATAGCGAAGAGTAAGGTCCCTTTATTTGTTATCTAAGAAGGAGAAGGCATGTGACCATGGTCTAGGACCGATGATGTAGGAGAGTAAAAATGTGTATGTGGGTGATTTAATATATATGTAATTAAATATTAATTTTAGAGTAACTTTACTATAAATAATGATATTATGATGATAAACTACAGTAAGACACAAGCAATAAGCAAGTAATAATATGAAACCCTAAGCAAAGAAAAGGGAGGATGACTTAGCTGATTTATGTGACATATATAAGATGATATGGAATGGATAATGCTAGAACAAGTTAGGAACAATGTTGAATAGGCTTGGTGAGGGTTCTAAAACTTAGAACTATGCCTAACAAAATTTCCCATAGGAGGACAAGGGCACTTGGGCACCAATGAATGAACCGGGCACTAGTAACTACTTATACCTAGGATCCGATCTTTTATGGGTTGAAGAGCTTCATTTGTTGGTCTTCGTTTGCCACTTTATTTTTCTCCAATGTCGGTTATACTTGTAATATGTAAAATAGATAACTAGTTATACATGCCCACAAACCACATCAAACCTAATAAATAAGATGCAAAATGGGGAGTTAGAATGACCTCGGTGGTCACTTGAAGAGCGATCTTACACCAAGTGTTTGCATTACATCTCGAACTCCATGTAGTTTTGTGTGCTTGTGTGTGTAATGATGCCCTAGGATTCCCTTGTATGAGTTTCATTAAGATATTAGACTAGATATAGATTGCTCCAAGTATGTAAATGTGTGTAATGGAATAACATGAACTTCCCCCTATGTTGTGTATGTAGATTGTTGTAGCCATTGCCCTTGTATGAGTTTTCTCAATGGATTCTTTGTAATGCTCTTTTTGCCTTTGAATTCAAGTTTGGGTGATGATAAATAATTCTTATGTGCTTGGACCCCTATTTGAGAGAAATAGCTAAGTATATATATGATTCCCTTGTTTTAATTTCGTAATTAAAAATGAAAGGTTGACCCAAAGTTCTAAAAGGTGACCAAAAAGTAAAAGATACCCAAAAGAGTAAGAAGAAGATAAAGAAAATTAGGAGCACCTTGAAGGGACAAGAGTACCAAGGTGATTCTATCCTAACTATGCACTAGTGTCCGAGGCTATAAAAGATAAATCAATCAAGTATTGGCAAGGTGTAAGACTAGTAAGAATGCAAGAGATAAAGTAAAAGTCCCAAAAAAGTTGCCAACCACTATTTTTCTTGCTTAAGAACCATGTATATATTAGTATGCTTTAAGACCTATAAATGTACCCAAGTGCATAGATTTTGAGTCTACATTTTCCCCCACTTTATGTTGTTGAGTGAATACTCAATAACACAAAGTAGATAGAAGATGCATACCTTGTGAAACTATATAGAAGAGTGTAGCGTGTCGAGTGGACAAGTGAAGCGTGAAGTGATCGTAATGCAAAGCGTGGAAACTAGGAAGGGGAGGTAGACCCTAGGGGTGAAACATATGCATAATAGTGTGTTGTTGGAGATTGTGCTTGCTGATGTGAGTTGTTTCTTGTTGTGTATAAGGACATACCTGCAAAATAAGAGCAAAAGAGTAGTCAAAGTTCCATATATGAAAAATCAAAGTAACATGTATATAAGTAAGTAAAAGTGTAAAAGTGTATAAAGGAAAATGTGCACCTGATGTATAAGAGAGTAAAAGATAGAAAAGTGTCCTATTTTTCTTGGAGATGCTACTGGATTTGGATTTGTTGTCAAAAGGTGAGTTTTTAGGTGATCTCATGCCAAGAGTGAGATTTTGGGTGATCTCATGCCAAGGACGAGTTTTTTTTGAGATCTCACACCAAAAGCGAGTTTTTTGGGTGATCTCACACTAAGAGAAGAGTGTTGGGGAGAGAGGTTTGTTTTTCTCTCCATCCATGACACTTCCAAAATGAGCACCCACTAGAGATGGCACATCCCGTTTTGTAACTAAATGTAACTAAATTTGTAATCGGTGTCAAGTGTACTACTACTATAGAATTGTCATTGTGAACTACCAGAAATTGTGTTGAACTAAAAAATTGTCTTTTTTTTCCCTCGGACACAAGCACCCATGTGGGACAAAAGTGCCCACCATTCTGTATATATTGGGTGCTAGTTTCCACTCTTTTTTTTTGGCACAAGTCTGATTCTGACCATTTTTGACTATGTGTTGTTGCCAATTCTATATTGTGTTGTTTTGATCTGTAACTCTGTATTGTTGGAAGGGTGATTTTTTACCAAATAGATGTTCCCCCTCGTTTGGGGTGCATGTGATGAATGTATTAAAATGTATCCCAAATGAGAGGACCTGAAGATGATATGCATATCATGTATTGGATACCTATAAGGGTAGGGGATGTGTATGGTAGAAACCAAGGCACATGTAAACAAGATAGGCTAGAAACTAGTGTTAGTGTAAAATAACTAGCATGTAATAGAAAACAATGTAGAAAACAACTATGAAGACAAGATGGACTATGAAAATCAGGTTTCATACATGGGACATCGCTCAAAATGTCACAAAAAAAATCAGGGCTGAAGCGGCCATAAGCAAAACAATTGAGCAAGAAAGTCATAGTGCATATATCCAATGAGCAAATAATAACAAGCAAAAGGTGATAGGTAACCATGGTTGTATACAATCCTACAAGGAAAATTCTACACAAGGAGCACCCATTAGCATGTTAGAGAGATAAATAGTATGTCAAAGTGTGTATAGATTAGCAAAGAGTAAAGTGATAATAACGAGAAGTAGTAAATAATGTAACAATAAAACATGTGATGTGTAGAGTATGAGAGTAATAAAGGTATATGCCCCTAGGATCCTCGATAGGACTGGTAAAGAGCTATGTCGAGCATCATGCATCATGTAAAAATATGTGAAAGTCCTGCATTCACCTCAAGATACCAATTGAATGTGCATGTGTGTATAGAAAATATAATGACATACTAAGTATCTAACTAGCATAGGAAACAAAGTATAACATGTAGGTAGTATAAGGTCACAAGAGAAAATACAACCAAGATGTGTAAATGTTGTGAGATGGTGTGTTATGATATGAAAGATGTGGAGATGAGAGGAGCCACATTTCCCCCATCAGATGTATGTGATATGAGGTTCATTTAGAAATGCTCCCTCAACAGTCAAGTATGAACTATAGAACAAGAGTGTGTCATCGGTAATGACGAAAAGTACATGTGCTGAGAGTAGACGCTAGAAAATATTTAGTGTGAAGCAAAGAGAACGTGAAGTGTAACAAGTGAACAAGGAGTAGCCAATAAATAAATAAAATAGCTATGGAGGGGGTGGATAGTGTGATGCCCCCAAGTGTGCAAGTGAGGAATCAAGTAAACTCATTAAGGAGGTCGATAGTGTGATGGTCATAGTCAATGGGATCTGATTAGAGACATAGTAGGCCATAATGTAAGGATGATCATGGAAAATATCTACGTGTGGTGAAAATTATACATGCCCATAACATATTCTTCATTAGTAAAAGGTGGTTGTGGACAATGATGTGTGTACCAGCAAGTTAGGTTTTGGGTATAGCCAAGAAAGGAATCATTGCAAACATAGATGTGAGCAAAAAGGAATTAGAAATGTAATATCAGTATGATTGGGGTCAAGAGTGCCACCAATATAATCGGAGCCAAGATTATCCTAGGGTGTGCGAGAGAGGAATGGGGTGTATGTGCAAGGAAGACCAATAAATGGAAGACACAAAGGCCATAAACAACAATAATGAGTACATATCCATGATATAGGTGAGGAGAGTGAAGTGGAGGGAGGAGATCATCGAGTGTGAATCCTAATTGTGCTAAGCCTTCATGTGTGCAAACATTGTCATAACAGGGGATCGAATGGAATATGAGGCCAATAAGATTCATGTATGAATAAAGTGCATGTGAATGGATCGAGCTGCAAAGAAGATGTAACTGGAGGAGGTGGCATAAGGTCTAGTGTATGTATAGTTTCCTAGAAAGGTATCATGTTGTAGTAGAGGGAGGAGGTTGCTTGAATTGATATTCACATGGGCCAATAGCAACAAAGGTGTCTTAGAAATAGGACTCGTCTATCTCAATAGGATTAAAGTTGAGGTTACACAAATTTTCATCGGTAAGTTCTAGGACATCAATTCATCATCAGAATCATCGGTGTTGACATTATCATATTAAGTATCATTATCAAGGATGTTAGGATAAGGAGTGGTGGATGTAGGGTAAAGAGGAGCAATGGAAGATGGAATAGTGGTGGGGATAGAGGAAGGTATGGTAGGAGAAATGAGATTAGTGGTATGTGTAGGGATGGAAGGGGTGAATGTGGAGGTAGAAGAAGAATAAATGAGAATACTAGGTTGATGGACATCGTACATATCAATATTATGATATGGAATTGGATTAAGTGGGGGTATAGGCATGGAAATGACTGGGTCTATTTGACAGAACTTGAATGGGTTGAGGTTGGCAGAAATTGTATGATCATATCCATCATGTAATAATTTAACACACCAATGAACTGTAGAAGGAACAACATGCATAACGTGGATCCATGGTCGACTGAGTAAACAATTGAACTAAAATGATGTATCAATGATATAGAACAAAGTGGGAAGGGTTTTGGGCCCAACTTATAAAGGTAAGGTGATGGTTCCAATACATGTTTGAGTATTAGAATCATAGCCACGAATAAGAGTAGAGGATTTGGTAATTTGACTATGAGGAATTTGTAACTGCGTGAGTAATGAGAGGGAACATAGATTTATAATGGAGCCATTTTCAATTAATATGTGCTTGATATAATGGCAACCAATAGTAGTTGTAATAAGCAAAGGTGATAAAGGATCACCAATGGTAGTAGGAGGGATATCTTCATTATTGAATGATATGGTGTGTGTAGGTTTTTGAGAGGTGAATAAGATGTGTGAAGGTAACATGAGAATTGTCACATGTGATGTGAATGGAACATAAGGATGCTTGTAATGTATGACAACAACATGGTGCATTGCATAACATATCATAAAGAGATATTTTTGTTGGTGTATTCTTTAGTTTCTCAATGATATCATAACCTTTGGAGGTGTCGGTATAGGAACTATAGAGGTAATAAGTGGTGGAATAGAGATGGGTGGAGTCATGGGTTGCCTATTATGTCGAGTGGTGACCACATTGATAGTTGGGTTGATCGTGGGAGATTTGAAGTGGGGAGGGTGTTGGTAGGGACATACATAAAATCAGTAGTGATGGCCATTGTGTTAGAAACCTTGTTGGGTGCATAGGATGGATAAGAGGATTGGTCCATAAATTCATAGGAAGGAGAAAGAATTCGATGCATGTTGAGAAAGTATTGTTCGAGTAGATGGGTTCACTAAATGATTTAATCTATATGTAATTAAATTTTAATTTTAGAGGAAATTTACTGTAACTAATGATATTATGATGAAAAACTACAATAAGACACAAACAATAAACAAGCAATAATATGAAACCCTAAGAAAAAAAAAGAGGATGACTTAGCTGATTTTTCGTGTAATCTGTAGATGATTTGGACTAGATAAATACTAGAATAGGCTAGGAACAATGTTGAACATGCTTGGCGAGGGTTTTAGAACTCAAAACTATGCCGATAGAATCACCCACAAGAGGACATGAGTGCATGTGCGCTAATGATTGAACCGGGCGCTACTGATTGCTTAGATACTTAGGATATTATCTTTTCTGGGATGGAGGAGCTTCATTGTTAGTCTTCAATTGTTTCTCTAGTTTTTCTCTAATGTCATTGGTTGTACTTGTAACCTACAAAATAGATAACTAGCTGCACATGCCCACAAACCACATCAAACATAATAAATAAGATGTATAATAGGGAGCCAACAAACCACGATGGTCACATAAAGAGTGATATTACGACCGAGAGTTGCACTCTATCTCGGACTCCATGTATTTATGTTTTCTTGTGTGTGTGATGACGCCTTGTGCAAGTTTCACTATGAAAACATGATAGATCTAGATTTCTCTAAGCATGCAAATGTATGTAATGGAATAAAATGAACTTCCCCTCTCCTATTTTGTGTATGCATATTGATGCAGCTTTTCCCTTGTATGAGTGTGTGCTAGATGGATGCTTAATAATGATATTTGTGCCTTTGAATTCAAGCTTAGGTGATAATAAATAATTCTTATGTGTTTGACCCCCTATTTGAGAGCAATAACTAAGTATATATATGATTCCCTTGTTTGAATTTCTCAATTGACAACTAAAAGGATGACATAAAGTTCTAAAAGGTGACCAAAAAGTAAAAGAGACCCAAAAGAATAAGAAGAAGATAAAGAAGATCAGGAGCACCCAAGAGGGGAAGGAAGGACTTAGGGTGTTAGTGTCGAGTCTATAAAAGATATATTAGTCAATTACCGGAAAGGTTTGTAAGATTAGTAAGAATGCAAGAGATAAAACAAACAATCCAAAAGAAGTTTATCAACCACTAGTTTTCTTCCTTATGAATCATGTATATATTATTATGCTTTAGGACCTAGAAATGTACCCAAGTGTATAGATTTTGTGTCTACAATGAGGGAGACCGGTGTTGTAAAAGAGATGGAGAACACTTATAGGAATAGGGCTACCTAGGTAGGGGACTTAGGTTGAAGGGGCAAACTAATGGATTGGCGAGGATGACAAGGTCATGATGTAGGCTTATACGAGATGGGAGAGCTAGGTGCGGAGATAGATTTATACTTGAGAGGTGGAGGAGGCCTAGCTTTCATGACCGGGCTTGAAGTAGATGGGAGAATAGGCCGAGGTAATGGCATGCGCGGTGGAATACATTTAATGGTGAAAAATTTCTTGTTATGAATGAACTTAAGGCATAAGTGGAGCATGGAAGGGATAGCTTGGGCATCCTGAAGCCAAGGGAGACCTAAGACCATGTCACAATGCTTGATTTCAGATGTAACGAGGAATGATGTTGGTATGGTAAGGGACCCAATAGTAATGGGAAGGACAACATGTCTATAAGAATTGGGGACTAGAAATGTGATTTGAGAGATTGGAAAGTTAATATACAAAGAGTGCCAAAGAGCATACATTGGAAAGGCATGAGGGATGGACCATAATATTGTTGACTATATGAGCACTAATAGAAGCATCAATATGTAGCGAATCGGAGGAAAATGTAGCATGGTATTCATTATCCGAGTGATTAGGGGATCATTTTCAAAATTTCCCTAAACATCCCAAAATGATGGCAATGCAAATATCATCTCGAGAGCTTTCCAACAATGTGAGAAAGCAAAAAAATGGACATCGGGAGCTCTAGATATGTCTAGTCAAAGTTCGGATAACGGGAAGTCAACTCGGTCAACTAGTCAATATTGGACCAATCGCACTATGACACATGGCTTGCCACCACGAATCAAATTCTCTCGAGAGATGACAAGTGGACTATGTGCAAGGACCGAGTTAATTATTTCTATACACATTGTATGGGTTGAAATTATATTATCTTGGTAAGTCCACTTTCCAAATGCCACACATATATTCCAAACCGCTATATATATTAATGTTTATACATTAGTATTAAACCATACCCAACCGCCAACATTAAGCCATGCGTGGATGTTCCACGTGGAAGGGAGGAGTGAAGTGGTTGTAGTGGAAGCTTCCACGTGAGGAGAAAGAGGTGGGGGTAGTTAAGCCCATGTGGTCCCATGACCACTTCACACAATGCGTGGAAAGGCTATTTAAAGCCTAAGATTTTATCAAACCCACCAAATATGGGACTTTATCCCATTAAAAATGTCGTGCCCAAAATTTGGGTTTTAATCCCACTAAACAATGTAATCCGCCAATTGGGAATTTTTATCCCAATTTTCATGTATGGGATTAGGCTAATATTAGCCTAAGGATGATATGCAAATGCATATTTTAAGGGCCCTATATTTGTATAAATAGGGAACCCATTTGCATTGTAAACACACACACCCCAAGCTTATTATTTGTTAAGTTTATTGTGGGGACACACACAATGTAATGGAGAAGCTCAATCCTAGAGCTCGGAAAGGCGGAGCCAAGAGGAGAGTTAGTTACCATGGGCATAGTTGTGTGAACACACACACACACACACGACACACACACACACACACACACACACACACACACCATGAGAGAAGCTCATTGTTAGAGCGTGGAAAGGTGGACACATTAGCTTTGAGGAGCTTATTATTTTTAAGCTTATTTGTGGGATGTGAGAGAATTAGTAATAGGGAAATTTTAATATAGTTTTGTAAACTATATTAAATTCCTAAAATTACTATAGACAAATATTGTTTATTGGCCTATTATTTTAGGCAATAGTAGATGGAATATTTGTGATTGGGAGTAAATTATAAACTACCCAATAGGCCCATTGAGCCACACCAATTACTTGCAAAATCTTGGATTGTTGACGAGAGTGCTAGCGTCGCATTGATAGTGTCGAGAAGGCCGATCGAAGCCGAAGGAGATTGTGCATCAGGAAGGTGAAGAACAATTCAATTGATCATCGGAAGTTTTCAAGAACTGGTGTACTGATAGGCAAGTAAAATTCCATTAGGTTTTCTTGTGAAAGTACTATTGTAACTTACAAGTTTTGACTAGTGGAACGGTTCGACCACGAACCCGGAGATGTAGGCAATTTCTCGAACTCCGTAATCAATCATTGTGCAATTGTCTTTAATGTCTTACATTAATTTTTAATTGATTACTTAAAAGGAGCAAATTGTCGGTAAATAATTAAAGACTATAAGGGTCAAGATCGGTAGATAAAAACTTGATTATTTTCGATCACTAGAATGTAATAATTGGTGGTGGAATGTTAACATAGTAATGAGAAAATTAAGTGGCATTGATGAGGAAGGAGGCATAACATTATATGCATGATTTGCGAAAGGAATGAGTAGCCAAATTTTCACGATTAAGTAATGGTTCATTGAATATTTTAATCTTTTGATTATCGTTGATCGGTTTAGAAGTAGATGACCTTGGAAACTCGATCGCATTGTTATTAATAAGAGCTTTAAACAATGATAAGTAGAATGCCCATTGCATTGGTGATAATCATAGTGTGTGTTTTCATTGTAATTATGTCCATGTGGTTGAGAAGGATCTAGATTGAGTGGTGGAGGGAGAGTAATCAGATTTCTTTCAATGAGTTGCGGTAATAGGAGTCAGGTGTGTAAGGTAGCTTAGTAAAAGTGTGCCTTGTGGATTATAATTGAAGCTTGGCTAGTGTAGAAACAACACTAAGAGTAGCTTTATAGTCCGTAAGCTTTATGGATGGTTTAAATGTGAATTTGGCTTGAAACCCATTAGAATATGAAGTGGAGGAAGTATCATAATAATTCAATTTAGACATAGATATCGCTTTATTTTCACGCAATTTGAGTGTGTGACACAATTGATCAAAAGAAGGAGAAGTATAAAAATGACATGCTCTTGGAGTGGAGGATTAAGGATTTGAATGAATAGGTCTTGCAATTCTAATTAGATATAACATTGGTCATTTTGGAAAGGTTTCTCTTATAGTGCAAAACATAATCAGTAAGATGTTCATTAGATCCTTGTTTGATTTTAGCTAGCTATGCATATAATATCTTAGTGCCAATATTCATAGAAAAATGAGCATGGAATGCATCAACTAAATATGTAAAAGATGTTATCAAATGGATAGGTAGATCATAGAACCATCACATAGCATAGTCATGTAAGCTTCGAGGAAATAATTTTTCCAATAATGTAAGGTTATCAGCATAGTCAAGACATGCAACATGAAAGGAGTGAAGGTGTTCTGAGGGTCTCCATGGCCATTAAAGATATGAAGCTTAGGTGTGATGAATTTGGGAGGAAGCGGATAAGAGGAGATGGTGGGTGCAAAAGGGATATGAAGGAGGAGTGAGGAATATAGATATGGAGAGGAGGATGAAGAGGCTTGTTGTAACTAGTGAATTTGGGTTTGCAAATCATGGTACAATGAGGTGAGGTCATGAGTGCCTGAAGAGGATCCGGGTCATGTATGAGAATTAATGGGGAGGGTAAAGTGATTTTTAGGGGTAGGCATAGAAATAAGGACAATATTTGTAGGTGGGAGAGTGGTGGCGGAAGGAGGTGGAAGTGTTACAATAGGAACAAAAGTATCATTGAGACCGAGGATTGATCTCTACTAACCGCTTGGCCTCATCACGGGTGATTAACTAAAATTAAACTAAACTATAAGAAGTATAGCCACTAGTTTATCTAATATAGGAGGACTAAAATGTTGTATAATGGTACTAAAGCAATATGGAATAATTGCAAATAATTATACTAAGTGAAATAAAACCCTAAGTATGCAAGTAAATATGGAGATATGAATTAGCTAATTAAAGAAGACTATCACATGTTTTCGTAGTCGATAATAAAATCCAGTAGTAGAATGAACACTAAGAAGTCTCGAAAAGGTCAAATCTATAGGATGATCTCGAGAGCAAATCGAGGTGCCTAGAAAGGTATTGGGGCACCTCGGGGTGCCTTGGTTTGCTGATTAGGTGCCGTGGTTTCGTAAAATCTTCAAATCTAGTTTTGTGAGGGTTGCAGGTATCCCAAAGTGTTCTTTATCTCATTACATCAAATATGTCGAGCTGCACCGAATGTGTTTGAATAATGAAATGATGACCTACAAGAAAGAAAGAAGTATCAAAACCCTAAGAAAAATAAAAGATGCCTGAATGAATGGTTCGACTACCTCAACTACCAAACTAGTGATATTATAATGAGCATTGCACTACATTTCGACTGATGTAGTTCTAGTGTGTGTGCATGTCATGCCTTAGGTGTTCTTTTACCAGTCACATTTGTGAAGTAGCGAGCAATAATAACTATCAAAAATGTAATAGCATGTGTGTATGGAATAGAATAGAATCCATCACCCTATGATGTGTTTGTTGATGTAGATCTCCTAGCCTTGATGCATTGCACTATGTGGATGCAAGTGATACAATGGATACAACTCTAGATTGATTGATAGTGGTATGTGACATTAGGACCCTCATTATGGTCTTATAACTTTATATTTATAGGGTTCTCTTGCTCTAATTTCATAATTAACCTTGACATGGCCGACTAGGAAAAAGATAAGGATGAAAAATGGCTAGAAAGACCCCAAAAAGAAGTGGGAAAGTGGAACATAGATCGGGCGACCCATACAGCAGCCATCGCACCTGGGTTTAGGATAAAATGTCGAGAAAATTGTGAAATAGGTGGATATATGTGAGGAAATATGTGGGAATGACAAAATAAAATATAAAATAAAGGTGGCCAAAAGGTGGGATTAATTAGTACTTTATTCACTTGAGAACCCTCTAAATAGTAGTATAAGACTGGGATAAATAATGCCTAAAGTGCATGATTTTTTGTCTCTGACGGGTAGTGAATAATAAGAGATATAGGTCTTGAGAGTTTTCAACAAGATGAGCATGAAGATTTGTGTCGGCTAAAGGGTCATATGTCTCAACATGGAAGATGATCGGAAAGAAATTATCTCACATATCTCAAAATTATTCAATTCATGGGTAATAATATACCCATCCGACACTCCACTCTTAATTTCAAAATGGAATCTATTATCTCACCTACCCATTCAAATCATGTTCCCCACTCCACCTAATAAATTCAAACCATGGCCCCACATGATCACATCATGTCTCTTAACCCGGTTAATTCATCAAACCTCGTTACTCATTAACCCCAATCTAACCTCACCTCCAAGTTATAAATAAGGGACTAGAACCAAAAGGAAGGAGGAAAAAAATCAAGTATGAAATCTCTGTATTTGAAGTTTTTAGGAGAGGAGAAGAAAGTGCTTAATTAAGTTCTGCAAGTTTGAGGTCAAGGCAAAACCTTTGTCATTGTTAGAAGTTAGAGGTGAGGAGTGTGGGAGAAATATTTTCCATTGTTCGTCATCTTGCCATCCTGATGCCCATTTCATCTCCATATCAGAGCACAAGCTAAGTCCCCTCGTCATTTCAGTTACTTGTCATTTTGTATTTCATTATTTCTACATGATATCTACTATTCATCATTTATTGCTATCTTTCTAGACACGGGGGTTGACATCCTCCAAGGGAGTTAACATCCTCTTGAACCGGATTGTCCGGAAACCCCCACATATTTTTATCTAATCACATCTGTTTTAGTTTTGCAGATCTATCTTCTTTTATCACATATCTATCTTCTCTGCACCCCATAGATCCATATCCGCATCTGAGGTCCTAAGCCCTCCATCATTCAAGTTTTGGTGGCTTCCAGTATTGGCTTTCACCCATGCAGAATGAGGTTTCCTGTATTTACAACATTTTGGCACGCCTGGTGGGACCAGACTTTAGATCTGGTCATTTTTTTACTTTACTCATCTTGTCTAACTTGCTTGTTTGCAAAGTCTTAGTATTCATCGATCTCAATTTAGTATCTTTGTAGTCAATTAATCATTGAAGTCACCTTGGAGGTACGTGCTCTTCTTTTTTTTTGTTGAGTTCTACCCACATGGGAAATGAATCTAGAAATTGACCTTATGGCTTGACGTTTGTTTTCAACTTGGTTTTTTGTAATTTTTAAATATATATTTTTTTTATTATTTGATTTTTTTTAAATATCATAAATATCACAATTAATCATCATCAAAAGATTAGTATTTGGAGGATAAAAATTTATATCTGGTTTAATATTGATTAATTTTGTAGTTCATTCCATCTATCTGGCTTATGATATTGTTGTTGGTTTTCTTTGGATGATCGTTAATATACAATCTCATTTGTATTATTTTATATAATAATACTAACCTTCATTATAAGACAATTTTTTAAAAAAAAAAATTATTATTCAATTCAACTAAATTAAATTACAAAAAAAATAATAATAATTAATAGTATCCTACACTCCCCCCTCTATCCCTATCCAACTCAACATCCCTTCCTTCCTCCTCTCCCTCACTTCCTCCTTGAGCTCCCATCACCCCCCCACTCCAGCTATCTAATCCCCTTTCACCATTCCACATCCCCAACTCTAAACTCACCTCCACACCTCACCCCACCCACACTCCCCTCCTTACTCATCCAACTCACCACCCAACCATCATCTCCCAATTCCACCTCTCCCAACTCATCCCTACATCTCCTCATCACCAATATCCCCTCCTTCTCCTCTCCTCTCCCAACTCCACCCCATTCATCCCTCTCTCCACTCATCTCTCTCCACTCTCCCTCTCCCCCACTCGACCTCTCCCTCCATTCTCTCCATTCTCACCACTCCTCATCACCTACCTAGCTCCTGCCTATCTCCCATCCTCCTCGAGATACTATCCTCACCAAATCCCCCTCACCACTCTCTCTCTCTCTCTCTCCATCCCAGCCCTTTCCATTCCTATCTCCCACTCCTCCTCCTTCCCACTTGCTCCATCCCCATCACCCATCTCCCACTCTCACCCAACTCAACTCTCTCTCTCACCAAGCTACCCCCACATCACTTCTCTCCAAGCTCTCTACACAATCCCCTCTCTCCCACTTACTCCCCAACCCTCACCAAAAGCTCCTCCACACCCACTCCTCAACCCAACATCCCACATCCCAACTTCCTCTTACCTCATCCTCCACCCCCATGGTCCTCTACACTATTGTGCTCCCACCTCACTTTGTCCAATCATTCAACTCCAATTCCACTTTACTATCCCTATGCAACCACTTCTTCCCTCTTTCTCACCACCTCAACCGAGTCACCTCCCCATCCTACTACCCATCTCATCCTTCTTCCTCACCATCATGACCAAACATCAAAACCTTATACTCCATCTCCCACTTTTTGAACTCCTTCACCATCACTCCTTTGCCGAGTTCCCATCTACGCACATCATCCCCACACCAATTCATGCTATATCCATTCTCACTCCATCCACTCGCCATTCTTCTCCCTCAGGCCCATCTCTCTCTCTCACCTTTTCACAAGCTCTTCCTTGACCCATGATTCCAACAATTTGCACTCCTACTCACCGCTCATCTCTCACTCCCACACATAGCTCGACCCTCCCTCTCCACAAGCTCCTCCTCCTCATCTCCACCATCTAATATCCATCACGCCTTAATTACTCCATACCAATTTTATTTTCCCACCCACCAATCACCATTTTCACTTTCACTCTTTCATGTTTTTTCAAAGTCATCACAAATTTTTCAAGGAAAATTCCAAGTAATTCAGTTTCATCAATTCATATTCTTTTTGTGGGTAGTGATCAATTATTTCTCTTAAGTAAATATCCACACAGACTTACAAGATTTTCAATGTTTGATACATCCAACTATTTCCATCTCAGTTTCAAATTCAAATTTTATTCATTCATCTTTGTGGGTTGTATATATAGAAAATTACTTTAAAAATTATATTGTTTCACTAGTAATATATGGTTAAAATCAAATAGCCTACAACCTATCATCTTCAGGCCTGAAAGTGGTAGAAACTACCGAACCATTCCATCATTTTCCCAATGGTTTCTTATCGACCTTTGAGGCCTCTCTTTTCTATGTCACATACTTACACAACTTATATGATTTGATGCATGATGCTTCCAATAGTTTCTCGCTCTTTTTCATTTCAGGCACAACTTTTTGGGTAAGGACTATAAAGTCTCTCCATAGTAATACTCTGACTTACAATTCTTTACCAATTTAAGGTTTCATCAATGCACAACATTACATATAGCCAATCATATATTACTCATTTATATGCTCTGTGATTCTTATTATGTCATTGTCCATGTGAAAAAATCCATGTCCATTCATTTACTTGTCACCTTGTCATTTGGCATATCATATTGACTTTCATTATTCACTTTTTGGTCACTACTACCTATCTATTCTCACCCTCCTTTATTCAACTAAGTCCACAACTTAGGTCCACTATTTTCTCCCGTCTCCATTACAAATTTCAAATCAAATTGCTTTCATTCATCCTCCAAAGTCTTCATTATTAATATAAAAATCCACTCTCCCCACCCACTTTTCATCGTTACCTCTTAAAGTCCACATTCAGTCATTTTATATGTTTATTCTTATTTATAGTTCACGTAAAGAAATGAAACAAAAAAAAATGCACACGTTAATTTTTCTTTATAGTTATCTTTTTATATAACGTTTCATTTAATATTTCATATATCATTATTAATAATTTGTGTCACATATTTTCATAATTTTATTTCACAATCTATTTCATCACTTATTTAATTGTTTATTTCATAGTTTATTTTATCGTCAATAAGTTTTCTTTACCCTAATTAAATGCGAACGTTGAATTCCAACTTTTATTAATCCATTAGATTAATTTTTTATTTTTTTTTTATAAAAATACTTTTTGTACACAAAATATTTACGATACTTATATCATTTTTCCTAATCACATCAACTAATTACATTTATTTTCTTTTTTTAGGGTAATATCTACAACCTCCTACACACCACAAATACAAAAACAATTACGTCAAAAGACACCATTGAAAAAAAAAAACACCTAAAAATCTCTTTCACCGACCCCTTCCAAAATTGTGCAATGTGCAATTTTAGGGTACCTGATGTTCCTGACCACCGATTGAAAATTGCTTTCACATATACGCCATTATCACATGCAATCAAATAACAAGGAAAAATGTTCTCCAGTTTTTTCATTTTTTCTATTTTTTCTCTTTTTCATTTGCATTGTAATTTCCCTTTTTGAGTGATTGTCTCATCATCAAATTCACATTTCAAATTTTGGTTTAAAAAGAACCTTTCTTTTCTACATCTTGCTTCCTGCTCACATAGCCTAAATAAGGGTTTAACTCTTCATTTCACATTATCACACACAACCTAAAACTTCACAAACAAAATCAACACATCAAAACATTCCTTTCACCTGGTTTCACTGATTGGGACTTGAACACCCAACAAGAAACCATTTCAGACATTTCCTAGCCAAAACTACCTAAAACCAGCCTTAGACTTCCATTCTTTAGGCACCTTCATTATCCATTTTACTTTTTTTTCACATCTCGTAATTAATCATGATGATAAAAAAATATGTTGCTTGATTTGTTTGTCAACAAATTACATAAACAAATGTTTCTCTATTTCACACCTATTGTCACTCTCTCTCAAATCGAAACAAAACAACAATGTCCTCCACCCAATAAAATTACTTCCTCTAATGATCTCTCCCAACAAGATTCTAAACTCAAAACCACACCTTCAATTACCCAACCTCTATCTCATGGTCTCGCTTCATGAGAACCATGTCATCCAAGATTGTCCCTATCTTAAAACTAATCCTCATATCCCTCACCAAGCCAATCTTCCTAAATCAACCACATCACCATCTCCCACTCCTCTAGAGACACTCGGCCTCCTCCTAACCCCATATATGATTTCATATTTTCAAAAATCCCCACAATCTCTCAATCCTCCCAATCTCCTAAATTGGTGGATCACATTCCACCCACATCCCATTTTGACAATTCTATTTCATCCACTACTAATATGCCTGTCCAACCATCTCAACCTCTTCACACTTATATTCCTACCCATCGTATGCTCCAACCATCTCAACCTCTTAACACACATATCCCCACTTATCATTTACCACAACAACCTACCCAACTTCAAAAACACATCATGTCCCTATTATTCAAAGTCATCCTATGCAACAATCTCAACCCATGACACATGTTAATCCTTACCAAATAGTTCCCACACACACTTCACACCCACAAGTTTATCAACCACCTTATCAAACATCCACCCACAAGTTTATCAACCACCTTATCAAATGATTCACCCAACACTTACATATCCACAACCTTATCCACAAATTAGTGCTCATCAAAACTACTTTTCAAACCACACAACCAATCCAATCTCAACCTAACATCACATCAAATGATCCTATTCATGCTTTGATGAATCGATTGGCCAATTTAGAAACCATTACCTTGGCACCTAAGGATACTTTATCCTATGAAAAATCTATGTAATGAACCGATTCATCCATCGGTTCCAATCAAACCCTACCCTCCTCATTGGAAACTTCCCAGAGTTTACTAAGTTCAACAACAAGGAAGATCCCCAACAACATCTCCTCACATTTAAACATGCATGTTGTCTTATTGTGCATGATCACGATCTACTTCTTCACACTTTCCCCATGTCTTTGTCTGGTCCCGCGTTGGACTGGTACAATATATCCCACAATATTCCATATTCTCTTTCACCCAACTTGTGCAATTTGTTCTTAGAACACTTTTCAATTAATATCACATGCAAAACTACTATCACTGACCTATACACCATCCGATAGTTTGAAGATGAGCCCATCACCGACTTTTCGCATGCATGATGGCATGGTGTTATAAACCAACTATCCTTCACTCTTCCACAAACCAACTCATCAAACTTCTCACATTCATGTGCAAAACATATATCATCTACTTTGCAAATCCAATCATTCCAAACCTTTGATGAAGCTTTCACAATGGCTCACAAACTCAAACCCATGCCATTGAGCAGGGTCATCTTAAACTAAGTTCAATTAAACCTAAAATCAAATCTACTAAACCATTCACACATAACAAAAATTTAAGGGTGCGGCCAACACTGTGGTCATTAAACCCTCATCCACATCTATATCTAACACATGGCCTCAACAACGAGTCCCTCAACCAAAATCAACTATACCCCTTGGGAGAATCCTATAGCTCCATATTTGATAAGTTGATGGCCATAAAATCCATCCAACTTCCTCCCATACGACCCATGGACAACTCACAAGCCAAGCCTATTTGGTATCACAAAGCCCACTATTGTAAATATCATCGAAGTCAAAGGTCACGACATTGAGAAATGTCATTCCTTCAAAGATCATGTCCAACAACTCATAAATCAAGGGGATATCCAAATCGATAGCTCCACTACTCAAACTTTACCTAATCAACCACCAACAAATCAAGCCACGCCCTTTACATCTCAACTATCAAATGCTTATATGATTGACACCATCAATCAAGATCTCATCTTATCACCAACTCCACATGTTCCTACCTTAGACATTATTCCCACTCCTTATGTGGAACCTGTTGCACCCACAACTATCACACCTATGTCAACTTTTACTACTTGTCCTGAACCTACACCTTCTCCTATCCTTATCACATCCACATCAAATTTGACTATACCATCCACTTCATCCACTTCAATCATACCCCAATCTACCACATTAGATTCATCCTTAGCACCTATTTCAGCCCCATTGATATCCACACATATCCCTACATCTCTCACACCTATTCCTTCACCCACATCTTCATCAAATACACCTATTACTACACCTACATTACTCACAACCATCCCAACTAAACTCATTTCTACTACATGTACCTTTACAACCCCACCTCCGACATCAACCCCATTAGCAAACATATCATTCTTACCCCTCAAAACATTTATGAAACAACCAGTCCCACCTACTTCTACACCCAAAAAATACTCCTTGCATTTGTTGCATTACCCATAATGTCTACTCCATCGGTTATCACATCACCCACATCTCCAAATATCCCAAATATGCCTACATCCCTATCTATCCCACCTACCCCTATATCTATCATATCAACAAATCCACCTATCTCTACCTTGACATCTTTACCTATATCCTTGCCCATGGCCACATCACCCGGTCTACCCCAATACTCTTTACCTAATTTTCTATCACAACAACAAATCTTCTCGATATGCAACCCTATCAAAGATACCCTTTGAAACATCTACTGAACAAACACATCCACCTAAATCAAATAAATATGGTTTACATTCTCCCTCTACAAAATTAAATCTTTCCTTGCCAAAACCTAAACAATCCACATCTCACATAGATCTCATTAATCACATCATACAAACACCTATTTCTCCATTAACATCCTCATCTTGTTTTAGGACATTTTCTCCATTAATAACCACACCACCACTTGTCAGATCCTCCAGTTGAGATTATTATCATCCCTGCTAGAGTAAATATTCTCGATTAAAGTCTAAGGCTCATGGAAAACATCCCCGATAGTCCCCTGCATCCTCAAAAACATTCATATTTTCCCTCTTTTCAACAATCCAATGCCACAACATCTATTTTAGGATCAATCCCTCCATCTACGACATCTCGCAATGATCAATCCACATCCAAACAATACAATCCTTCAACCAAATTTGATTTTTCTTCCAAAACACATAATTTACCCATCCAATGTACATCCTCACCTAAATCCCAATCCAAACAATACAATCCTCCAACCAAATTTGATTTATCTAATTCACCCATCCAATCTACATCCACTTTTTCTCCTAACTCCAAGCTGAGATATCCTATCAAAATCATAAGAGTTACTTCCCATGACACTTCAATGGGGTCCTACGTAGATATCCTTCGACATTTAACTCAAATCTTCCATCACACTTCCTCCCATTAAAGCCTTTAATCCCTATGGTCCAAAGCCATCATGGTTCAATCCTAATTGCAGTTGTGCTTATCATCATACCTCGGGCCATGACATCAAACATTGTAAGGCATTTCGACAATCATCCACAACCTTATTGAGAAAGATGATTTCCTCATTCAGGGAAATATCCTTCTCCATCTACATTTAATCCAATTCATATCCCATCCATCGAGTTTCCCATGATTCCTTCATCCACATCATCCCTTAACATCCCTCCTACACACGACATTCCTCCTAAGGAAGGTCCTCCATTGTCCATCAATACCACTTATCTTTCCAAGCACACTTGTGGTCTCCAACCGTTTATCCCATCCAAATCTAAAACAATCTCATCTAAACTCTTTTGACATCCTTTAACTCCTTCACATTTAATTCATTTAGGGAGCAACCTTCCCTCTCCCTTGAGCATATCATCCATACAACTCCCTTGTCACTAGGGGACTTCACTCATTGACATTGTTTTTTTTACCTTCTTCACATTCATCCAATCTAAACTAATTTTGTCCAAATCCTCATCTCATTCTAAGTCCACCATTGTGGCCATTTTTGTCCTTCTGTGAGGGACCATTTTTGTTATTTTTTTACCAAATTCCACCATTGTGGCCATATTTGTGTCTCTTTTGGGGCACCATCTATTTCATCAAGTCCACATTTGTGGCCATTTTTTTCCTTCCATATTTGTGTCTCTCTTGGGGCATCATTTATTTTCATCCAAATCCACCATCATGGTCATATTTTTTTTTCCTTAAGGACATAGTTTTATTTCTCACTTGTCTATCACATCTAATCCTTTGTCTATCATCTCATCCTATTGCAACTTAATGTCTTCCCTCTCTTGGTGGTAAACCAAAGACATAACCTCTTAATGCATTGCACTTGTGACTAATCTACTATTAGCATATCTACCAATGAGCACTTAGTTATATCCTTAGATCATTCCTCCATCCTTAGCCCCTTCCATTTGTCATTGTAATGATATGAATTATGTGGTCTACCTTCACTACTTTGATATGACCCCATAACCATTACATCCATCACCCTCTCATTCTCCTATTGCAGTCATGCAAAAGGTCCAGGGGTGTCTTGTACATTCATTATCCCCTCCTAAGTGGTCTACTTAGCTATTCCCAGCTCTCCCCCATGTGAAGCTAAAATTCATGTATGCAAAAGGAAAAATCAAAGTTATCAAAAATAGACTGATCCCTCAAGGACAACTGTTCATGCAAAAAAAAAAAAAAAAAAAAAAAAAAAAAAATCAAAATCAAAATCAAAAAATCAAATAGACCGATCCCTCAAGGATGGCTATCATATATATTATTCTTTCCATCCATATTATGTATAAAGTAGACCATACCCTCAAAGGATGGCTACTCTTTTATTATGGCATTTGGAAGGTTTCCCGCATTGATCAACCTTCCTTTTATCAACATTCTTAGAAAGCTTCCCGCATAGATCAATTTTCTTCTATTATTGTTTTTCCCCTTTCCTAGAGGGGCATAGTTCTAGGAACAACCATCTATGGAGATCCTCTTCCCACATACAAGTTACATCTCCAATCCCTTTGTCATGTCAACATTAGGATTACGAGAATCTTTCATCCATATTTCCCTCATGGTATTTTTTGGTATAACTAACTATCATTGGTTATGTGTTAACACTTGCTATTGGCTACAAGTGCAATGCCTTGAGTGGTAACCTTTCTTGTTTATCTCCAATCCAGTTCAAACATAGTTTCCTATATGCCCTTGCTACAACTATGTTTCATTCATCTCATCAAGGTCATCTTTTATCAAAATCACATCAAATTTCACACTATGAATTCTATATCTATCCATAATATCCATGAATGCGCTCACAAATACACTTTTCAGTTTGTGAATTCTACTTGATCACCATTGCAGTTTTTGTGAATCCTACTTGAGGATCCTTCTCAAGGCAAGTTCATTATCCTAGCAGCTTCTTATCCCCCAACATGTTCAACAATGTCTTTGATCCATTTCTCTTCACTCCCCATTTCCACTCATCACCATTTGTCTCCACATCATCCTTCTCACCTTTCTGTCCCCTTTCACCACGCCAGATATCTTACTTGTCTTTCCTCTTGAGTTTCCCTTTCACTCTTCCACTTTCAGTTTGAAAATCTTACTTAACCATCCATACAACTAGAGAATCTTAGTTAAGGTATATCTTCTTCCTTGGATCCTCCCATTGTAGAAGCTTCTCCACCATTTCCTCTTTCAACGGATGACAATCACCACCACAAACATCTTTCCACTCCTCCTTTTTCACTTAACACTCTTACATCATCACTCCCACCACGTGGGCATCCCAATTAAGGATTTCCCTTACACTCTCCATCTACACTACATATGTTCCTCCATCCACTCATGTCACACTCCTTTGTTTCCTTGTTATCACCTTGATATCACCTCCTTTCATCTCTTGTTCCATTTTGGTATACACCGCTCAGTATTTTCATCATTCTTCTTCTTCTTTGGCTTGGCGATCCTACTTAACCATCCCCATCGCATGGAAATCTTACTTAAGAGTCCCTCTTAAGAATGGTTTTCCATCTGACCCTTCCACATCCCATCATATCTTCCTCATCTTCTATCTCCCACCTCTCATCATACTCATCTCTACTCCAACCAACCATTCCACACACTGTATCCAATACAATGTTGTCTTTCTCCTTCCATATTGTCACTGCCGTTTGGTGATCTTACTTAACTCCTCTCTGGCATGGCATGGGTGATCTTACTTAAGAGTCCCTCTTAAGCATGATCTATCATCCTGCACTCACCCACCACTCCACATTCTCACCATCTACATTTTCTCATCATTCCCCATCATCACATCCTCTCACCTCCTCTTCCATTCTCAAAACACCACTTCCTACTTGCCCCCTTTCATCTCCATCATCCCTTGCTTGGTAATCTTACTTAACCATTGCTTCCCCATTCATTTCATGTCTTGTTTCTTCATCTTTTCTCTCATTCATTCTCATCCACTATGTCCTCTCTCCTCTCCTTCATCATTTCACACATCGTTATCCCTCCTTTCTTTACTCTTTCCACTCCATCTTCTAGAATTCTCCCACATATCTACCTCCATGTTTACTCTTCATTGTTATTAATCATCACCCTAACATTATTTCATCATCATCTCTTTTTTTCCATGCTAATAATTATTAGTGGACTTCTCCTAAAAATCACTCATCCCCATTCTACACATCTGGATCCTTCTCTTTGATTTCCCCATTCTATCTTCATTCCTTCCTTCCTCTTTGTGCCCTCTGATCATTATCGGGGGACTTCTCCTAACGTCCCTTCATTGGCATTCCCCTTCCATTCCTCATTTACTTTCCCCTCTCTTCTCACATTTTTGTCCCATCCTTCCCTACTGATCATTATCGGTGGATTTCTCCTAACATCCATTCATTGGCATTGCCTCTCCTATCCCTTCCTCTCTTTTTCTTCACCACCTCTCCATCTTTCATTCTTCCTTGCCAATTTCTTCACTGTCTTCATCATACACCCTCTCTCTATTTTCTCATCATCAACTTATCCTCATCTCACGCATCTCCATCTTTTTTCCAACTGTGTCATGTCATTCCTCCCCTCCAGCTTCTCTTTACATTCCTTATGCTTCTCACTCTTTATCAAATATCTCCATTCTTGGTTCCCTTCCTTCTCATATAATTTTCTCTGTTTTCCTCTCCTCCTTTCTGATCCTCATCTTATTTCACTTCCTCTATATCATCTTCTTCCCATTTTACCTCACACTTCCTTCTTACTTCCTCGCCGATAACCTGACTCTTTAATGTTGTCCCATATTTTTTATCATCCCACCATCCACATGCATTTCCATGCGGTCAGTTCCATATTCTTTTCCTTGGATTTCTTCACTATGATCTGGTTCCTTCAATTTTCTTTTCTCTATCATCTCTTTCATTTTCCATTACTTCTCTACCTTCCTCTGCTTCACCCTCCTTCACACCTTTCATTTTAAATAACTCTCTCCCTTTTTCATAATTTCACCTCTCTCTCTATCTATTTTCTTTGTCTTCTCCTTTTCTTTTCCTTTCATCATTTCCCCTCTCTATAATCCTTCTTTATTATCTTCTTCCTCCCCTTTCATTCCTTCTTTTCTCCTCCTCCTCCATCTTCATCCCTCTATTCCATACCCCTATTCACCTTCACCTTTCGACCTTTCTTTCTCTTCTCATAATCAACCACTCCTCCTCCTTTTTCCCTTTTTTCTTTTCTTATTACATCCTTCAACACATCCCTCACACCTAGCATTCACAATCAATTCCATGTTTCTCCATTTATGTACCACCATCGATCCATTTCATTACCATTTCATTCTTCTCTCTCTCAAATTTGACCTCTTCTCTTTTTTTGAGAACCCTGTCACATCTTTTATCTTCATCAGTCCTCTCACAGGGGGGCATCATCATATCCATTTCTAAGAATCTCTTCCCATCTTCCTTTGACATTTTTTCTTGAGGATACCATAATGAACCATCACCTATCTCGATCTTGTTCTCTTCCATGAATGTTTTTCTACTTTTTTTTTTTTCACAAAAGTATCTTGACTCTTTCCTATTTATCAAGAAGTGGGACTATTTTTCCTTTTTTTCACCCCATTATTCATCTTCCTTCAACTGCAAACCTTTCTTAAGAAACATGTATTCAACATCCTATTTAACACCCTCTTGGGGCATTTTATCCATCTTTTCTTCATATCCACATTCGTGGCCATACTCGTTCCCCATGGATATTTTATTTCATATCATCCATCTCCCATTATGTCATTTTCGTGTCCTATGTTGGGGCACCTTTTCATCCTTGTACTTATTCGACATATAAATCACTTTTTTTTCTTCTCTTGCCTATGTTGGGGCATCATTATTTTCATCCTCATCCCTTTTGCGACACATGATTTTTTCACTTGATTCCTCGTGACAAAGGATTTTGCATACCTTTCACATTCAGTTGCATATTTTGATGTTTTCCTATGACCCATTGGTCATCATGGTTTACATCCATACTGCAGTGGTCTTCACCCACTCACTGTCCATAGAACGTTGTCACCTGTCTCCGTTGAGACCACAATTGTCCTCTACCGATGTGATATTGGAGTCACCACCATATTTTTCATTGTTATTGTGATCCTTTTTTCACCTGGGGCATCTTTCCTTTGGTCATGTTTTTATTCATCCATCCTTTTACGAACACATATTTCATCCAACCCTTTTTTTTTTGTCTCATGGCTTGCTATCGCAAACCACTCAACAAAAAGGGGCAAATGTAGACACCAATTTTTGGTGTAACTCCTCTCCTTCATCCCACATTTATTCTCCTCATTCATGAACTTTCCCCTCTCACTTTTCTTTTTCTTAAATTTGAGTAAATTCCATCTATTTACTCACCCTTAATTAATTAATTATCAAATGGGCTCCATGTGGACCCATTTGATAATTAGAATTTGGCATTATCTCACATATCTCAAAATTATTCAATTCATGGGTAATAATATACCCATCCGACACTCCACTCTTAATTTCAAAAATGGAATCTATTATCTCACCTACCCATTCAAATCATGTTCCCCACTCCACCTAATAAATTCAAACCATGGGCCCCACATGATCACATCATGTCTCTTAACCCGAGTTAATTTATCAAACCCTGGTTACTCATTAACCCCAATCTAACCTCACCTCCAAGTTATAAATATGGGTTTTCCCCCTTTTCAAAAAGGAAAGGAAGAGGAAGAATTAGTGTGAAATCTCTATGTATTGAAGTTTTTAGGAGAGGAGAAGAAAGTGCTTAATTAAGTTCTGCAAGTTTGAGGTCAAGGAAAACCTTTTCCATTGTTAGAAGTTAGAGGTGAGGAGTGTGGGAGAAATATTTTCCATTGTTCATCATCTTGCCATCCTGATGCCCATTTCATCTCCATATCAGAGCACAAGCTAAGTCCCCTCATCATTTCAGTTACTTGTCATTTTTTATTTCATTATTTCTACATGATATCTATTGTTCATCATTTATTGTTATCTTTCTAGACACGGGGGTTGACATCCTCCAAGGGATTTAACATCCTCTTGAACCGAGATTGTCTAGGAAACCCCCGCATATTTTTATCTAATCACATCTATTCTCTGGTCTAGTCAAGAATCTTTAGCTTCATTAGCTACTATATCTAACAAGGATAACTATGCGATAATGGTCAGGTGGGAGTGGAGGGATCTAAATATTAATGTGCGTAATCACTAGCTCATTGTTTGATTGTCTTGTGGGCTCATTGGGTTGTGGGACTCGTGGATCATAACCGTAGATTCGTGGTTGTTGTGGACCTCCTATGGTCATGTGTAGAATCAATCCCTAATCCCTAGCATCCAGAGTCATATGCCTTTTTGGCCTCTATGTTTAGAACTAACAATCAGTGCAATCTTCTCGAGTATCTTTGGCATTATGGCAACTTGACTTCTTAAGTTAGTGTCTATGTCGGTTAGAATGTCTCTGCATTTTTATGGGACCAAAGGATCACAAACGAACGCTTGTTGTCTCTCAAGGCCTTCTATAGTCATGTAGATATTTATCTAGGGTAATCTATAGTTTGGCTAGTTTGACCAAAACGTATGCACTTTGTCATCTTCTATGTTTAGTCCTCTCGCCAAGTGCGCTAATTTCTTGTAGGTCTACTCTGTTTGGAAGACCCGAATTTTGAGATTTTGGTCTATATCGCTTATTGCTGCAACAAGATTGGGCCGAGGCACTATTGGCTCGAATACGTATTCTCCGGGCTCCTCGGTCCCGTGATTGTCATAAAAAGAAACAATGTAAATCTAATCAAGTGAAGTAAAACTAACTATGTAAAGTATATCTACAAGATATATCTAAATTCTCTATTTTTGTATTTTTGACAAAATATTAAATGTCAATCAAGGAGAAATTATATAATATATCTAGAAAGTGACAACTAATCTAATAACAGAAATTCAAAACAAACAAAGTAGCCGAGTATAGCTACTTGCCTGCAATTGTAAATCTATTCTAAATATCCGATAATCATCTACTCTATTTGAAAGACTCTCGATCCTACCTTAGAAGTGAGGAATGAATCATAGTTTCTTAGACTATCAATCTACACAGCCTTCCCGCAATATCGAAAGTGAGATTAACTGAAATAAAATGATTTCACTATTCTATTTGATATAGCTTAACTAGAACTTTGAAAGCTTGAACCTAGATTTTGTAGAATAGTGGCAAATCTGATTGTGTGTATGAATTTGTCCCCTCGGTGTGATCTCTTCATTGCTTCGTGCTCATGTGAATCCGAAAAGTGTAATGCTAAGCATCAATAAAGTAGATATTGAACAATGGCAGCTTTGGATGTAGACTGAATACAATGCAAGGAGGAGAGGGATAGCGCAAGAGAACAGAGCTTGGCTTATGCAATTCCTAGCAGGATTTATTGCGAGTCATACAACACAAAACATCCAGAACCTAAAACTATCATTTTTTGACGAGAAAAACCTGCAACTCTAATGGCTTCCAACTCGAAAATGGAACTATCCTACTCCAATTGATTGTATGAAACATAAGAATAACACTAGCACAAGAAGATTATGTGGCTTCTAAACAACAAAACAACACTAACTATGCATGCAACAAATAAAAACTATGAATTCCTAAGAACTGAAAGACTAAAACTATGAAATGAGAAGATGAGAGACAAATTTGAGGGGCCATTTTCTTGAGGATCAACCACTATTTATAGAATTCCCAATTACCTAAAGGTGAAAACTAATTTGAACTCTTTAACCATAAACAATGCAAAAACACTATTCTAGGGAATCGTAATCATAAATACGAGCAAAGGCAAAGTGAAAAAGCTGGTAAACATTGAAATTTACGTGATTCACGATAAAAGAAATGTTCGGAAAACACACGTGAGACCATCGCCCAGCAAGGTGGTGGTTACAAGACCGCCACCTTGCTCGGGCATGGTCACGAGACCGCCACCTGTGCAGGCGGCGGTTTCGTAATCAAGACAAAATGCAAAGAAAAGAGGGGAGAAGAGGAAAACAAAGCACACAGGGGCTAAGTGGGACATGCGGGATGTTAACGCATACTTGGAGAGCTTTTCCGGATCCCGAACACCTTGCGAGGAGACTTATATCATCATCGGGGCACGTGTAACATTGTTCCTGGTAGCGTAGTACCCTACAATTTTGGGTACGTACATATTGCCCTCTTGAGAAGCGTTTTTAGCCATGAAGAGGCGTAAAACGGTGGGTCTGAGTATGGTGGTCCCGAAATGGGAAGTTAGAAATTATACTTGATACACCCGTATGTCGAAATGACGCCATCCAAAATTCCCACTACTTGCAAAATGAAAAGAGGACTCAAGTGCAGATAGATAAAATAAATCGAAAAATAAATACTAAAATAATATGAAGTGAGGACTTACCATTTGCAGGGGATAAGAACTTACCTCCGCATCGGCGCTCCAAACCTGCAAAAGGGGCATTCAAATGAGTCAAGATGCTTATATATGTAAAAATGGGCCCATTTTTCTATTCATTTCGCGTGTTGATTTGATTGATTTTGAGCTCTGGAGCCACGGTTATGGTTTTTGATGAGAGCAAAGTCAAAACGTTCGTGGACGAGATAGTGATCATGCCTCCGCGAAAGGGGTAAACATCGACCCGCGAGATCACAAAGTTAGTTTTTCTTGATTTAACGTTTTTACCCCAAAATGTTAAAATGATGAAATCATTGTCATGGGGGGATTATTTTTGAAAATTTAGTGTTAATTGGGTCACTTAGGGGGGGCACCTAATGGGTAGGCTTTGTTTTGATCAAAAATAGTCATTTTTCGTGTTTTTAGCCATTTTTTAGGGCACGTGACCCGTGTAGAAATTTGGGACACGATCGCCGCCCTAAGCAGGCGGTGGTTATAGACCACCGCCTTTTAAGGTGGCGGTTATAGAACCGCCATGCTTTAAGCTCAGTGGTGGCGGTCCTTACAAAATGCCAAAACTCGGTGTTTTGAGCCAAATTTTGAATTGTTAGCATTCTTGTATGTTTCGATGATTCTTTTAATGCAATGCAATTTGAATACTTACTCCATTTTACGTGTTTTTGGGTGTATGTAGGCGAAGGAGGAATATATCAGATGGAGCCAAGAGAGAGAGTGTGACCAGCTTCTAATAGTGTTGGATGCACTTTCTCGTGCCAAGTAGGATACGCTTCGCAGGGCCATATTATGTATATCACGGGTCCCACATGTTGCACCTTCTAGTCACATACTTTGTGACTTGTTTTCATATTAGGATGCCGATCGAACACTTTCCAATTTCCAGAGTCGGGGTGAGTGGACCATCACCTTAGAGGATGTTTACCGCATCTTAGGAGTCCCGATCATCGGGAGATGACTCACACTTGAGACAATGGGGATCACGGGCTCGATAGCTGGAGGGCCACATACATGGGAGATGCAGCTTATCTCCACCGGCTCAAGAAGGGGGTGAGGGTCTATTCCATTCCTAGCTTTCCTATCCCCTTGATTTGTCAGGCCATTATGGGGATCCTTGCCTCGAGATTGATCGGGACAAGGGAGGAGACACTTTACTTTATTGCTGGTCCCCTATTATTACACAGATTAAGGCACATGGCCAGATTTATGCCTGGGGAGCTGATATACTTGGGACCACCTATCATGATTTGTACCGGGTGGTTCGCTTACAGGGACAATATTTGAGCCATCTGACCCTGGTTATGAGCTGGTTCTATGAGCGTTTCATCCCTTATGGGAGAGGTGTAGAGGTGGTGGATCCTGAGCCGTGAGGGTAGCCGATGGATAGATATGATATGTCGCTTAGAGCACCTCACCAGCCAAGGACATGCTTCCCCGACCACTGATGATATGGAGGCCACACCTTATCAAGCCATGGCAGGGTTATGGGGCGAGGAGACCCTTACATTGATTTCTTGCTCTACTACAGGGCAACTTGTGGATGTGACGGGAAGGTGGAGACACACCCTTTTGATCGAGTGCCTCAATGCAGCTTTTAGCCTTCCTTACGCGGTATGCTTCCCCAAAGGGGTGCCGAGTGTTTAGATCATGGGAGGCTAGGAGAGGTCCTAGAGGCCGGGTTGGACCATTTGTTACTCCTAGCGTCCCTATTGTAGCCAAGTGGGTGGTACGTGCTTGAGGGAGAGCTAGTGCTCCTCAGGCACCCTTACTCTAGATTGCCACCGGTCCTGCCCACAGCAGTGACGACCCTATTGATATAGACTCTGAGTCTAAGGAGTTCACAGGGGGAGAGATGGAGGAGGAGATCGAGGCTGAGGAGATCAGTGAGTTGGGTGGAGAGGAGGACAGCGATCCCGAGTGGCATGACACTTAAGATATCTTACTAGCCAAGAGGGCAGAGCAGAGCGCAGAGAGGGTGACTCTAGTTTCAGAGGAGCCACCCTCTCGTGACCTAGGTGGGGAGGATGAGTCCATAGCAGACGACGTTATGTTTCCCCGGACACGGAGGAGGACTTCGATCGGCCAACATGGCTTCTGTGGTAGGTGCTGACCCTAGAGATCCATCTTGAGGCCCGAAGATTTGAGTGAGTTGTCACCATTCCTTTAATGTTTGTTTGTAGTTAGGATTTCCTTAGTTACTATCTCTCCTCTTGTTTATTCTTCTTTCTATCTTTTGATTATTTCTAATTTGTTTTCTCCTTTGTCTTGAGACTACCGATGAGTGGTGAGACCTGATTCACTGCATTGATACCCGATGATCCCCATGGAGAGGAATCGAACGGAGCTATCCGTGAATGCAGGGGAGCCTTCAGGCACCGATAGGCACACCGACATTTTTTCCCTTGTCTAGCATGTGGTTAAGATGGTGACTACCCTCTGCACTGAGTTGGCCGAGTATAGGAAAACAGAGCATCTGATGAGGAGCCACTCTCATAGTGAGGCCACAGCTACTATTCGGGATCGTGAGCCCTCCATGCACTCAGAGCGCCGGCGTAGCCGAGTCCTAGACATGGTCATGCACACCTTCGAGGGGTCTCATAGGGGTTAAGAGGCCACTGGCTCTTTTTGTAGTGACTTTTAGATTGTTTTATATGATTATTTTGTATTTCCCGGCTCATTGAGCATTTTGACCATGCCTAGCGCATGATGGCATTAGACAGAAACTTGATTTTATATATATATATATATATATATATATATTCTTTTGATCAAACTCTTGGTGTCTATGATTTTGTGATTTGTTTCACATCTAAATTATAATGTCGTTTCTACATGCTTTTCTTAATGTATGCAATGGAGAACAAATGATATAAAAGCTTTCTTTCTTTCATTTTGTATTTTGTGATGCTGATATATGATAATGCAGTATACACAATGTGATTTTGAACTTTAGTTTCTATAAGAAATTTTCCGGTACTTCATATTGTTTTTGACAAAACATGATGACAAATGATATGATGAGCAGATGTACTTCCCCATTCCTAACTCCACGCAACTAGTAAGATGCGAGGGCTCACCACCGAGAGGTAGAAGGGCATAAACTATGAAAATTGTTGAATGGTAGTGATGAGAGATAGAAAAATATTTGGTGGAACCAAATTAGGACACTACAAACCTACTCTACTCAAGTGACTCCATAGTTTAGAATGCTACTTGCTTTGCAGTTTATCTAGACTTAGATCCGTAGATGGCCACATGGTAGACAAAATCTGGTTTTCGGGGTTTTGAGCTCTCTTGGAATTTTGGACATCTGATTCACTTGTTTTTGACTCAAGATTTCAAAGGTTTATTTGAACTGTTTGTTTACGACCTTCAATGTTTATTGTCAAGAGGACCCCCCACACCTTGCCCCATGCTACTAGTAAGAAGCATGGGCTTATCACCATGGACAAGGCATAGGTGAGTAAGGGCATTCCCATCCTTTCCCAACCCTACGTCACTAGTAAGAGATGCAAGCTCATCACCGAAGGTTGGTAGGGCAAGGAAATGTGTAAAATAAATTTTTCTATTTGATCTATATTTGACTTATTTATTTGAGCAAAATGTCAGCATGTTCTTATTTCCAAAGAGATATACATACGGGATAGATGTGACACTATGAAGCTTCTAGAACAGACCATAGGCAAGACACCTATCCTAGGAAGAAACCAAAAGTGAGAACAAGCATGCAAACCTTGGTATGGTTACCATTAAGACTTTGTCATATCTAGCTTTAATTGATGAAACGATTCTGAAACGGTGATGATGTTATGAAAATGAAGAAGTATGATTGGAAGGCTTATGCCAATACCACCAGAAGTTTGTAATGAATTACTTTGAGAATAAGTTCCTTGATCACAAAATTTTATGAAACGAGTGGACAAAATGAACCTAACTACATGAAGATGCAATGTAGATATAATTATACAAATAGTGCTGGTCGCTTATGCATAGAATCGTTTAAGATGCAAGGAATTGACTATTTCGTTGAATTCCTCGCCTTCCAATGTACATAAGAGATATGCACCATTTTCATAGTCTTTCGTGACTCGGTATGGGCCCAACCATTTGGGCTGGAATTTCCTTCCTTCGCCGGTCTTTTTATCGATCCGACTGTCGAGTCTTAGAACTAGATCTCCTTCATATATATCTCGCTTCATAGGCCTTTTTGTTATACTTCAAGACATCTAGTCAAGATAGACTCTATGCGGCTATTCAGTGGTCTAATCTGCCTCATCTAGGCTTTCTAGCTGGGAGAGACGTGCTTCTCTATAAGATTCTTCATCTAGAATCCTCAGTAGTGAGATGCAGAGACTGGGTATTTCAACCTCAAGTGGGAGAACTACTTCTGCTCCGAATACCAACGAGAAAGGAGTTGCTCCTGTTGGTGTTCTTATTAAGGTTTGGTGGGTCGATAAGACCGGATATAACTTTAAATGCCAATCTCATTTGTTTTATTTTACCGTTTTAAGGAGAATAGATTTTAATGTTTTGTTTGTTGCTTCAGCCTGTCCATTGGCTTGAGGGTAATACAGGAGGGCAGTATGATGGTTTATTTTAAATTTACTGCATAGCTCACGGACTTCATCATTCTTAAAGGAAGTACCATTATCTGAGATAATGATTTGTGGGACATCATACCTGCAAATGATCTGGTTTAAAATGAACTTGGTGATCATGGAACCTGGTACAGTGGTAAGAGGCATAGCCTCTACCCATTTGGTAAAATACTCAATGGTCAGTGATTATGAAATTATGGCCATCTATTGATGAGGGAGAGAATTTGCCTATCAAATCTAGGCCCCATGTAGAAAATGGTCATGGAGTTGCGATTGGTTATAGAGCTTGTGCCGGCATGTGAATCTCGTGGGAAAATTCTTGGCATTTATGACACTTGCGTACAAACTCTACTACGTCTGTTTCTAGAGTGGGCCAAAAATAGCCCATCCGATGTATTTTGTGGGTAGTGGCATGACCTCCAAAATGGCCGCCACATATTCCACTATGAGATTCATAGAGGATCTTCTTGGATTCTTCTGTGTCAACACACCTTAGAAGCATTCCATCAAAGCCTTACGATAGAGCACTTGTTCTATAATAACATATTTAGCTACGATAATGCATAACCGCCTTCTTTGTTATAGTGTAGCACCTTCTGGATACACATGGTCCATGATATAATTAATAATATCAGCATACCAAGAACATTCAGAGATGGGAGGTCTAGTTTCGATGTAATATATGCATTCATCGGGAAAATCTAAATCTACTAGATCACCTTCGCTCTAATGGGTTATCAGCCAAACCAATCTACAATGATTTTTCCCTTAATGGAATTATGGTTTACAAAAAGTTAATTTGAATTCACCCATTAAGGTTATAAAGCATCCAAATTTTTTAGACAAGGACGCTTGCGTGAGGAAAGTTCGTAAATGGTCTATTTTTACAATGACCCTTGTTTCTTGATTTAGCATGTAATGTCTTAAGCATTTGTCAGCAAAGACTATGGCAAGGCACTCTCGTCTTCGCTATATAATGTGTTTCATAATCAAGCAAAGTTCGCTAGTAAAATAGATCGCACGTTCTCACTTGTCATCGCTTCTTCGAGCCAACATGCGGGATAGTGAGACATTGTAGCTCGTGAATATAAGATTAAAGGGCGGTCTGGTCTCGGTGGCATTAACGTGGAGGAGATACTAAGAAGAGTTTAACTACTTCAAAGGCCTCATGGCATTCCTTCTTTCCAAATAATACAAATCCTTTTCAACAAATTATTGATCGGATGTAATGGAAAACTTAAGTCCGAATGAATCTTCAGATTGCACCGAGCTTTCCAAGAAATGATCTAATGCCGAGTCATCCAAATGGTGGGATCATTTCAAGAATAGCCCGGATTTTGGCTGGGTCCACATCGATCCCTCGTGATGATATAATGTAACCTAGGAGTTTCCCTCCTGTTACACCAAATACGCATTTTTCTAGGTTTAGTGTGACTCTGTATTCTATCAAATGTGAAAGAATGATGCAGAGCACTTCCGGTGATCACAACACTTCCTGGCTTTAGCCAACAAGTCATCTACATAAGATTCCATGATTTTATGAATAAGATCGTGAAATATGTATGTCATTTCCCATTGGTATGTAGCACTAGCATTCTTGAGACCGAACGACATAACAGCATAGCAATAAGTTCCCCAAGGAGTTATAAACGTGGTTTTGGCTTGGTCTTGTTCGGATATTCTGATTTGATTGTATCCCGAGAATCCATCCATGAGAGACAAAAGCTCAAACCAGTTGTTGCGTCAATGATGACGTCAATGGATGGTAATGGGAAGTCGTCCTTGGGGCATGCTTTGTTAATGTCTCTAAGTCTATGCAAATGTGTATCTTCCCATTCTTTTTTAGAACGGGAATGATATTAGATACCCACTGAGAATAATCAATTGGTTTGATGAATCCTACTTAGAGGAGTTTCATTACTTCTTCCTTCACCATGAGAGCTACCTTGGGTTTCATTGGTCTCGATTTTTGTTTAATTGGTTTTGCATCTGGTTTGGTGATGAGGTTATGTACTACGATGTGTGGTGCAATTCCCGTCATTTCTTTATAATTAAATGCAAAAGCCTTTTGATGTTCTCTAGAGGATTCGAGTGTGTATTTCTATCTCTTCTGGAGTTAACAAAGATCCTAGTTTTAAGATCTTCGGTTCATCCTCCATTCCGATGTTAATATCAATCGTTTCTTCAATTAAAGAAGTGTTACCTTCTTCAAACTCGTGGGGGTTGGAGGTAGTTCTAGATCTTCTCCATTTTCTATTGTGTATATGTCGAGTTCTTTTTGTGGGGGAAGCTCTACCATGGGATTTCCAAAGTAAGAAGATGAATGTGGGATTAAGGACAAATCTACCACGTGATGGGTGAGATGTAACTCTGCATAGGCATTTAGGTAATCAAGAGTGGCTCTATCACTGTCAACGCGATCTAAGATAGTAGATGTATTCTCAGCTATGTTTGTTAAAAGAGGGTTTGACATTTTCTTTACTAATGGTTCAGTATGAAGGGATACCATGAAACGGGTGTCTTCCAACTCACTGCTTGGAGTGAAACATGAAGTTGAGGTTGCTATTGAATCTACGAGAAGATTTTGTTCTCGCGGGATTGCTTCAATTGATATGAAGTTAAATCCTTTGCTCAAATCTAATACTGTTGTTTTGTAGAGTCAGAATGTTCACTCTAGTCTCATACACCTCGTAGACTTGGTTTCACACTAATTTTGAGTCTCCTAACACTCTGATTTCATTAACGCCTCGAGCCTCTTAGCTATGATGAGACCAAGGAGGAGGGCTTCAGACTTAGTTCCATTGTTTGTACATTCAAAATTTAGTTTAAAGGTGAACGGTAAGATCTTTCCTCGGGAGAAGTAAAGATCACACCAGCCCCAACCCCATAGGACATCTAGCTCCATCAAATGGAGATTCCAATATTTAATTAGGAAGATGGATATTGGGACATTCACTACATCCACTTCTTCTATTTCGATTATTTACCATGCAGAGTTCCTTCACTGAGAGAACCACACCTAGGGTATATCCCATGCCTATATAATCAAATGGTAGGAAGTTTGGTAGATCCTGCTCTAAAGAATTTGACAATTTTTGTAGTAGTTCCTAATGATATTGTTTCAACAACTTTAGCCTCATCCTCGAGGGCCGGGATATTATTGACTAGGTTCATAATTTCTAACTCGGTCAGTAGGTATCAACTTTTCTTCCGGTTTCGTGTCGAGTTGGTTTATTAAGTTGATTTGTGGGGAGTTCAAACTAAGAGTGAATGCCTCGGCCTTTTTCAGTCCGCTAGGTGTATATCGAATGGTTTCGATCACCTTTTTATGAATATCTTTCCTAAGTGCAAGAATCTTACTTCTTGAAATAACGTAGAAGGGATTGCCTTCATACGGTGTATCCATGGTCACCGAGGATCATATTATAGTTGGTTTCCCGATCTATAATATAAAACTCGGTGAGGATTGTTTTGGGTCCTAAGGTGACCGGTAGTATTATAGTCCCAATCGAAGTGGCTTTAAGACTATCATATCTTCTCTAGCGTATTCCGAGTCGTGGAACAATTTATTTCTCCATACCCTAGCTTTTGAAGGAAAGAGAAGGGAACTATGTTAACCGCTTCCCCATCACAACCATTGCGATGTTTAATGTAATTGTTATAAACCCACACTTGTAAATGTAAGGCGGATCACCTCTTCGCTTAATCTCGCGCCTCGTTGGCATTTTGCTTATGTCAAATATAAACTCGTATCCCTATCCGGCTGCCCCGGAGGGTGAATATCAAGTCTATATGATTTACTTGTGTTTCGGGAGGTGGAGTGATGTTAATTAAATGACCTAAACATAATGCTCTAAAAGAGCAGCCCTATGGGCAGGAGATTTTTTCAATAAGTCTAAAAATGAGATATGGGAGAAGGTCTTTGTTAGGTCATTAATTAAATCATAGGCACCTACGGGTTTTATTAGTGTTTGTTGAATGTTATCTGCTCTCTAGCGGGTAACTTGACTTGGCCGAGAGGAATACTCTCATGTCCTTGTATTCAGCTTTCCACATGTAGTAGCTCAATGTCTAACTCCACTAAATCGACTATCTTGGGTCGTAGCTGATTTCCTAATTCCGGTGCGATAGGTGGATTTAGTGAAGTCGAGGCTTCATGATAATTGTTTCCTGTCATTACACTCTTGTTCATCCCATTTGGATTTAATTTTTTATTATTTTGATTTGGGAGCGGATTGTTGAAGATCTTGAGGGGTGCATTTTGAGGGGAGACTGCTCCCGTGAAAGTATTTGGCGCAGTGATACAGATCTGCTAAGAACATATCTATGAAAAGTTGTCTTTGTTCTTCTGGCAGACGTTGCATGAATTTATTATAATCATGGCAAGTCCTAGTGTCATGGCCTCAAATCTTGTGGAAACCACAATACGAGTTAGGATTGTAATTCCTAGGTTATTGGTTTGGCACATGTTGTGGTCCAAAACTCTGATTAAACCATTGACTATTAGGATTAAAGTTTTGCACTTGTTGTTTTGGGTTTTGGTTCTAGTTTTGATATCCAGTTGCGTTTTGTCTTGGACCCCGTGTTTGGACCTGCCATTGTTGTTGTTGTTGCTTTGATGATTAAAATCCACCGAGCATTGATTGTTGGGATAAAATTGTTGTTCCATTGACTATTAACCGGTGGTGGAGTATTTAAAACATTTGCCTTTTTAGCTTGGTCAGCTTACTCCATCTATTGTCACTCGTGATTTTTGTTAAGGATTTAGGTCCTTGATTGACATTTGTGGTATTAGGATAAGTCATAGTATTTTTATTGGGGGTGATTAACATCATGTTTGTTCCATATATCTTGCGACCGCTATCTATCATTGCAGCTTGATCTATTCGGAGGGCGTTCTCAGTACTTCATCAGTAAGTTCTTAGTGGGAACTTCTGACTTCTTCCTTTATTTCTCTCCGAGAGAATGAAGGAATAAATCACATAGTTCCATCTGTCCATGTTTGGAGAACTTCCAAGAATAGAGGTCTCAGTACGCCATCTTTGGATGAAATGAGGAACATATTCATTGTGTTCTTTGTTTAATATGTAAGGATTCCTTGATTCCTGTTCTCAACATTTTGTTCATGTCGAACGCCTTGATGAACTCAAAACAAGTTGTTTAAATGAATGTATTGAGGCTTCATGTATTCTCAGATACCAATCGAGGGCAATGCCCTCTAAATTTTTAGGAATATTTTAAGAACAACCCCATCCCAAGGGAGCAGTTCTCGAATGGCCATGGCATAGGCCTTAATGTGTGCATTCGGTCTCCTTCCCCTTGTATTTGGGAAAATCGGGAAGAGGTCTTGGAAGCATGACGCTTCGTATGGTGAAGTCTAAGGGTTCTTTCAAATATTTTGAATAAGTTCCTATCGCATAGGTTTCGACCATCGATGGCGCATGCTGAGGGGGTGGAGGTGTGATGGTTTGTTGATATGGCGTAGTGTATGCATTTGTAGGAACATAAGGAAATCCCTTTTTGAGAAAAATGCCGGAGAAGAGAACATATCTCCTTTTGATGACTTGGAATATATGTTTAAGTATGGAGGAGTATTGCCCAGGAATGGATTATTTTGTACTACACCGGAGGTATCATATTTTCCACTGAGTGGTGTTTTAAAATGCGGTTCTAGTTGGCATTTGTTGTGAATACTGAGGAGGCATGCCCAATGTGCCTATTCCTATAAGGAGGTCTACTTGGCCAGGATGATGTGGAGGATTGGAATTTCCTACCTACATGAATTGAGAATTTTGACTTGTTTGAGCAAGTTCTAACCCTCTAACTTTTTCTACTAAAGTTGAGATGACTTCATTTGGTGAAGTCACAGTATTTTTCCTTAGTGGCGTTTGTTGTATATCCTGAGGTTGTATAGGCATATGGTACCCTGTTATGAATCGATCATTTACCCGCCAAGTTTCACCGAGGGCATTTCCTATGTAATAAGTGGCATGGAGGTGTTTTCTTGAAACGAGACCTCAGTGTCGTGTCAGTAAACTTCCTATAGGTGGGTACATACTCCAAGAGCATTGTTCACTCCTGGCATAACATGCTAAGTGTTCATCATCTAAAAATAGGTATGGATTTGATTGTCTACTGATTTGCGGTCTAAGTAACACGAGGAGATGAACTAGATTCTCTAGTGAGCGTCATGTTGTTCGAGCCTGAAGGCTCGGATTGTTGTGTTTGAGTGAGCTGGTCCAACTCCTCTATTTGGAAACAAGAACTATGTCGAGGCCTTGAGGCGGATTTTGTGTTGAAAACCGGTTAGTTGAATAGTTGTCACCCCATGCTGAGAGCGAGGGTGATGGTTGTCTATTCAGTTGATCGTAGTATGCTTCAAGACCTAGGAGAGGTCTACCATATGCATCGAATCCCGACATATTCGGGGGGTATATGAATACATGCAGAATAATGGGAAAGAGTGAAGGTGGAAGGAAGAAATGAAAATAAAAGGGGATGAATCGCTTTTTCACGTCGGTTCACCAATTTTGTAGGTGAAGCTGATGTGAAGGCTAAAGAGGTAGAGAAGATGAAGCGGTATACCAATTAGAAGAACAAGTAGAAATATGACTCCGAACCAGAAAGTAGAAATTTTCACGTTGGGTTCACCAATTTTGTATGATGGAAAAGTGACAAGCGAGCGTGGGAATCTACAAGTAACTCTTCCTCGTACCCGACCTCCCGAGGTCGTGCCGAGACAGCCGGTGGGGATGGAATATACGTGGGGTATAGGGAAACTAGTTAGGTAATCTTATATCTTTGACACACACTAATGGAATCTGTGAATATAAGGAAAAGAATTTCCTCCTAACTCCGAATCCGTGTGATAGATCGGTCAACGAGGATGACTGCTCAAGTCTCCAATCAATATCGAGCTCGCGCATGATCCGATCTATAGGTCAGGTGGGATACGTGGAAAATGACTCGGGATTATTTCATGTATGTCTCAGATAGGTCATGAAAATGGATGATGGATATAGTGGATTCTATGGGTGATTCTCTGTCTAGTTCAAAATCTTTAGCTTCGTTAGTTGATATATCTAACAAGGATAACTCGTGTGATAATGGTTGGTGGAAGCGGAGTGGATCTAAATATTAATGTGCATAGACCAAAGCATCAACATCCGATTGTCCCATGGGCCCATTGGGTCAGGGACCTATGGATCATAACCATAGATTCATGGTTATTGTGGACCTCCTATGGTCATGTGTGGAATCAATCCCTATTCCCTAAGCATCTAATAGTCGTATGCCTTTTCGGCCTCTATGTTTAGAACTAACAATTATGCAATCTTCTCATAGTATCTTGTAGGTGTTATGGCAACTTGAATTCCTAAGCTAGTGTATATGTTGGTTAGAATGTCTCCTGCCTAGTCATGGGACCAAAGGATCACAACTAAACGTTTGCTCTCTCAAGGCCTTCTACAAATCATGCGGATATTTATCTAGGTAATCTGTAGTTTGGCTGGTTTGACCAAAATGTATGCGCTTTGTCATCTTCTATATTTAGTCCACTCTTTGTGCATTGATTTCTTGTAGAGTCTACTATTGTTTGGAAGACTCAATTCTAAGATTTTGGTCTATATCAATTATTGCTGCAACAAGATTGGGCCGAGGCACTATTGGCTCAATAAAATTCTCTGGGCTCCTAGGTCCCGTGATTGTCATACAAAAGAAACAATGTAAATCTAATCAAGTGAAGTAAAACTAACTATGTAAAGTATATCTACAACATATATCTAAATTCTCTATTTTTGTATTTTTGATGAACTATTAAACAGAATTGAAAGAGCAATTATATAATATATCTAGAAAGCGACAACTAATCTAATAACAGAATTCAAAACAAACAAAGTAGCCGAGTATAGCTACCTACCTGTGCAGTTGTAAATCTATTCTAAATAACCAAATAACTGATCTAATCTATTTGAAAGACTCTCGATCCTACCTCGTAAGTGAGGAATGAGTCATAGTTTCTCGAAACTATCAATCCCCATGACTTCCCGGCAATATCGAAAGTGAGATTAATCAAATAAAATGATTTCACTATTCTAGTTGATATACCTTAACTAGAACTTCAAAATCTTGAACCTCGGATTTTACATAACAGCTGGTGAATCCAATTGTGTGTGTGACTTTGTCCCCTTAGTGTGATCTCCTCATTTCTTCATGCTCACGTGAATCCGTAAAAGCGCGTAATGCTAGCATCAATGCCAAAGTAGGTATTAGAACAATGGCAGCTTTGGATGTAGACTGAATACAATGCGAGTAGGAGAGGGATAGCGCAAGAGAACAGAGCTTGGCTTATGCAATTCCTAGTGGGATTTATTGTGAGTCATACAACACAAAACATCTAGAACCTGAAACTATCCTTTTGACGAACAAAACCTGCAACTCTAATGGCTTCAGACTGAAAATGAAACTATCCTACTCCAATTGATTGTATGAAACAATAACAACACTAGCACAAGAAGATTATGTGGCTTCTAAACAACAAAACAACACTAACTATGCATGCAACAACTGAAAACTATGAATTCCTAAGAACTGAAAGACTAAAAATATGAAATGAGAAGATGAGAGACAAATTTGAGGGGCCATTTGCTTGAAGATCAACCAGCTATTTATAGAATTCCCATTTACCCAAAGGTGAAAACCAATTTGAACTCTTTAACCATAAACAATGCAAAAACACTATTCCAGGGAACCAATCATAAATACGAGCAAAGGTGGTGAAAAAATCTGGTAAACATTGAAATTTACGTGAGTCGCGATAAAAGAAACATTCGGAAAAACACATGTAGGATTGTCGCCCGAGGCGGTGGCGGTTTCATAGTTGAAGACCAAATGTAAAGAAAAGGAGGGGAGAAGGGAAAAACAAAGCACACAGGGGCTAAAATGCGGGACATGTGGTATGTTAACACATACTTGGAGAGATTTTCCGGATCCCAAACACCTTGCGAAGAGACTCAGTATCATCATCGGGGCACGTGTAACATTGTTCCTAGCAGCGTAGTACCCTACAATTTTGGTATGTACAGGCTTCCTATACAAAAATAAACCTGTGGATGTATAGGAAAGAAGTGCATGTAAGAGGGCAGAGAGCCCTAAGTGCTAACAACTACTTTGGGTGTTTGTGTCTACTAAAATGCTTGAAATATGGCCTTTTGTGGGTCGGAAGGTCTTCGTAGTCACTCTTTGTCACTATGATTTTGTTTTTAGGTCACCGTTAGCACTTGGGGCACTCCCGACCTCTTGTGGGTGCTTCGTGTTGTACACCTTGGGTTTTTGAACCCTTAATGAGCTATTTTCACAATGTTTCTAGCATGTTCCAAAGAGATACACAGTCTCAATCACTCCCAGGTTACACAAAATCAACTAAGTCATCTTTCTCCCTTCATTTTCTTAGGGTGTTACATCTTTGAATGCTTAGTTCTTACATGTTACTATACTTAATCATGTGAAAATCATTTGCTACAGTAAGTTACTATGAAATAAGGTTTAATTCAAATTAGGTTAAATCAAAGTGTAACATGCCGAATGAGAAATATGCTTAATACCATGCGCCAAATGAAGATTGTGAAATGAGCATTTTGGAATCTATAATAGGATAAAAATCCTAGGGGTGACATTGTGTGCGTAGTAAAAGTGTAGACACCAAATTCTAGTATCATCTCGGGTTTTTGATCTCCTTCAGCATGCTTATTCAAGTCTCGTTTCCTACCAACAATTCACATTCAGTTAATTAATCTTATAACTATATTAATATCTTATCACATGCCAAAACTATATTATGTTAAATAATTTATTTTAAATAAGTCATATCATTCTATTTAATAATTAAATAATTCAAAATATATATATATATAATATATATATATCAATAACCCCACATGTTCCCCACTTAAGTCAAAATCACTTCTCACCTAAAAATCAATTCCCACCTAAAAATTCAATCTCTTCAAATTATTAAAATATGAACCCCACCCATAAAATTAATAATTCAAAAATATCCCTCTCCGACAACAAATCCAAAAATCAATAGTGTAAAGTGAGCACATGACTTCACTATTACACCTAACCGTGTCCCTACTCCACATCACATCTTTTCCTTTTCTCACATCATAAACCCCACCATCAAATCACCTCTTCATCATGTCCTCTTAATCAAAATTTATTTTGCAAATTATAATTATTTGTAATCCTTTATTTTAATCTCAATTCAAGTTATAAATAGAACTCTTTCCCCCTCTTGAAGGGAGAGGAGAAAATTATGGAAATTCTAAAGCTTAAATTCATTTGTCTATGAAATTTTGCATCATATTGTGGAATATTTGGAGGCGAAGCTCTACCAGTTTCATATCACCCGCCTAGCGAACAATCGGTTGTTCTATCAGGATACTAGTTCGGTATCATATTTATATTGTTCTTCAACATATTGCAGATTTTTTTATATAGTTTTGGCATGTCATCTTATCATTTGATATTCATTATTTTATTATGAACACGGGGATTGACAACCACCGAGGAAGTTAACGCTTCTCGGATCTACTTTGTCAGGCAGTCCCCGTATATCATCATCTAATCTTATCTGTTTCCATCTTGCAGATTCAATTTCTTTTTTTTTTACGTGATTTATTTTCTTTGTGCCCATATCCGAATCCATACTACATCGAGGTCCTAAGCCCTCTATCATTCGGAGTTGTTGGTGGCTGGTAGTCTCGGTGTTCACCCATGTGAGAATGATTTTTCTAGATCAACAATTAGCACGCTATGATATATTTGGGACCAATAATCCAAGCTTTGAAGTCGTTTTATTTGCTTGCTCACTTTTTATGGGTGTCGATGTATATGGGTTATCTAATATTTCATATTATTGTAAATATGACATCGCATCAATCTAGATATATGTTCTGCATTTTCGTTTATAAATTCACCAACCACATGTAGGATCATTGGTACTATTTCCAACTCTGCGTTGTGGTTCGTACATGTAGTTATTTGTGTCTATTGGGGTAAGTGGGTTTTTCATTTGAAAGGATCGGTTATTGATTTTTATAATAGGTGTGCAATTTTATTGAATTTTCTAAAAACCTGCAAAAAAAAAAGGAAAATATTGTCATTTTGTTCTTGTTTTACAAGTATAAAGTTCATTTCTAAGATTTACAAAATAAGAGAAAATAACAACGATTATATATAAAATAAATATATATATATATATATATAACAAATCCAAATAATACAAAAGAAAATAACAATAACAACTTCCTCTCACTCCACAACTTCCATCCTTTTCATCCTATGTCACTCGCCACCCATGTCTTACTAAATCCACGTCGCCTTTACATTTTGACATTAGAATTAATCCCATCATGTTTCTACACAAAGAATAATGATTTGTATATTAATATTTATTGGCTTGCAATTTGTTAGAACATGTCTATAAAGAATGCGTTGAAAAGTGATATTGCCCTCTAGTAGGAATAACTTCACAAGTCTCCCTTATAATAATTGATTTACAATTCTTTAGGCCGCATTTATCTTAGATACACCAACTCATGCAATTTAATCACATAGTCTCTCCTAATAATTTATTCACATCTAAATGTCCAATTATATTTTATATCCTTAATAAGCGTCTATTGGTGAAATTTGTTTAGATTCGATGACTAAACGTATATTCACATTGGCTTTCATAACATTGTTTACCATCTGAGCTTCATTATCATCTTGTTCATTTATCATTCAGTTTTATAAGTTTACAATAGGTTTGTCATTTATTTAGTGTCTGTCGTCATTTATTACTTTTGATTTAATTATCACATTATCGTGTCTATCGTTTAGTGTCTAATTTATTTTATTACTTAATAATAGCCATTGCATTTTTTAGTGTTTACTTTACTTTATATCCGACTAATCCAGGTAATTTGTTTATTCTAATTTATTTATTTGTTTTATCTCTTTTGGATCACATCCACTAATTTCGTATTTGCCTTTACAACCTAGATTGCATTATCGAGATAAGATCTTAAACTCGACCACATCACCAATCGTCACTTGTTAATCTCATTTGCACTCTCTTGAAATCCTTGGACGTTCCCATAATTGATTATCATTTTCAAACATTTTAGTTCAATACGACAAAATCTCGAGGTGTTTTCACACATGATCACCTAAAGCTTACAATTGATGCTTGGCTTAACTTGTTCCCGATAAAAAGGAAAAAATCAATATACCCAGGTATTCTTCATATTTTCCTCATTTTCTCCTTTTTCATTTTACTTTCATACACACGTTGATTGTTATCATCGAACTTTATATTTCAAATTTGGAGTAAAGATGAACCCATCACATGCTTACTACTTGCTAACATAGTGTAAATAGGGGTTTAACTTTTTGTATCACACTTATCATCATCGACACATCACGAAAAATTCACAAATTAATCAACACATCTAACATTCATTGCACTTTCATTGATTGAGATTTTATCACCCAAATGAACCATTTCGACATTTCCCACCATAAATTACCTCGAAACCAAACACGCTTTACCTTTTTCTAGGTCCTCTTTCATATCAAATTTTATTTTACACACATTCTTGATTTAAAAAACAAAAATAACAAAACACAAAAAAAAATTGTTTGCCAATGCCCAATTATACTCCCTTAGGAGAATCATACAGTGCCATCTTTGACAAGTTGATAACAACACACTTGATCACACTACCACCTATCCAACCTATTAACGAATCTAGCCCACGACTGTGTGGTATCGAGAGGACCATTATTGCAAGTATCATCAAGTTCGAGGACACGACATAGAAAAATGTCGAACGTTCAAGGATTCTGTCCAAAGGCTTATCGATCAGGAGAACTTCAAGTGGATAACCCGAATGCCTCATCCAATCAACCTTTAGATATTTTTAAACAACCATTTCCAAATCATACACCCACATCCATAAACTAGACTGCTCCCACTTCTGTATCTCAAACCCTTAGTACCCACACCATAAACACTATCCATGCTGATAATAAAAGTCTAGTTTCACCCACAAGTTTACCTTCTTCATCAACCATTATATCAGTTCCCTTTGATACATTATCTATATCCCCAAACCCATCAACATTCATCTCTGCATCAACCTTGGCTACATCCATACCCATGTCAATACCCTTTCCTATACTCACATCTTTCTCAACACCTACCACCCTCTCCTCAGATGCAAATATCACTTTTGTATCATGGCCCCTTACATCTACTCCATTAAACCCAATCACCTTGTCAGAAATTATCCCACCTCTACCTATTATCTCATCCTTAGCATCTCTTCCAATCCCTCTTTCTGCACTTCTACCAACACCTACAACATCTACTATTTTACAATCACCTATCTCATCTCCCTCTTCCACGGCCATGTCATTACTCGATATTTTTGGCAAACATTCCAGCATTCCTTAATTTCAAATTATCGTCCCATTTCTTCTATACCATTAGACACTCACACAACGGAGTTCCCACAAATATCCACTTCAATATCTTTGGTTCCTCCTGTAGAGATTCTGGTCATTCCCTCTAATAATCCACATTCATATACAAGACCTAGACCCCATTTCCCAAGCATTCTCTTTCACATCCTCGTCCAAAAGTAGACCTCACTATTCCCGATAGAAGCTCCCTGGAAACCACATCGTCTCCTTCTATTTTAGGACCACACCCCTCATCCTCCTCTTCCATTTTAGGAACCTTCCCTTCACCAACAACACATACTACCACTAGAACAATGCAACCACCCTTTTCCAACCGATATCTTAAAACAAATTCAAAGGCATCTGTGTCTTCCACTACTATCCCACATCAAGCACATTCATCTACCTTTTCCAAATCCAAAACAACATCCAAAGCCATTATTACATCACCACCTTCCCATGCATCCTCCCAAATTTCTCCATCGATAACACCAGGTTATTATACCACTATGTTTCACCAACTACTCCAAGCCTCAGCCATCACTTTACCGCCAATTAAATTTTTTGATCCAAATGCACCAAGACCTTCCTGGTTTAATTCCAATCTTGTTTATGCATTTCATCATGCCCCTAGACATGACACTGAACATTGCAAAGCTCTCCAATCCATCGTGCATCATTTTGTCAATAAAAATATTAACGATAAAAAACCAATTCTATCATCTCCTCCATCAACTTCCACATCCCAACATGCGTTGGTTCAACCATCTCGACCACCCTTCTCATTAAGAAATCCTATCAGTACTCCACTACCAAATAGAGATATAACCACCAATGCCACCAACATATTACCAAAAGAGGATGATCCTCAGGATCATCCTCCTCTTGTAATCAACATTGTTTGGATAACCACCCATTCAAAGCCATATAACTCTGACTCCACCTCACCATCCACCCCTAAGACTTATGTCGCTATCCCTCCTCCTAAGGAGCTCGCTACCTCTACACCTCCATCACAGCCAAAGGTTGTCATCACTGCTCCTACCAATCATCCCAAGAACAATGCCTTCATCTTCTTCTAAAGCCAAGGTATCTGTTCTGGCCACCTTGAATCCTTCCTCCATTGAACATACCATTATTAAACAACTTCACTAGGCCCTATCAAAATGTCACTCTATGAGCTCATTCAAATCTCTCCACATCATAAACAAGCTCTTATAGAGGTCTTGCAACAGATCCGGTATCCTCCGATGAGCCCCACCTTTCGCGGCTTTAGCTCATGCCTTCGCAACATCTGCTACCGTATCATTTGAAAGTTCAGAAATCCCTAGGATACCACAAGAAGAACACGATCTACCATTATTCATCACAGTCTATATCGATGACACCTGCATCCGATCAAACCATGATTGACAATGGTGCCAGTATTAATATCATTTCTTCTCATACCTTCAATCAGCTTAAATTTCCCAATACCATTGTTTCCAAATCTCCTACCATTCTTCATGGCTTTAACGATGTTATCACTCCCCCATTAGGAACGGTTGTTCTTCCTATCCGTGTCGGCCATAAACTCCTCCATGAACTTTTCTACATCATTGAAGGAGAATTCCAATATAATATTTTACTAGGACGTCCTTGGATCCGTGCTATGCATTGCGTTCCATCTACTCTTCATCGTTGTATCAAATATGAACATGAAGGGAATACTTATGCTCTTCCAGCTGAGATCCCCCCTTCCAAGACATGTCACATGATCTATAGACCTAAAGATGTCCTTGTTCCTAAAACCAATTTTTCTCCTGATGCATCCACCAGTTCTTCTATACCTCCATCTACCCTACCTCGAAAAATTCTTCTGATCCTATAACACAAAATCTTGCTTTAGGGGAATATCAACTCCTCACTCTCAATACCCTTCTTTCTCCCAATCACCTCGGCCACCTTGATAAAGCCCCTATGTATCAATCGAATGTTGGGGAAATTGTCTTGTTTGGCCCTTCTTCCCTCAAAACCAATTTAGTATATGGTGGCCTTGACCAACCTTCTTCTCCCACTGAAAATCATTTTCATGCCAAACGATATACAGTGATTTCAGATTTCTTAGTAAACCATATTTCGCTCACACATACCTCTATCATTGTGCATGGAAGGGGTTTGGTTTGGGACTATGATGAATAGGGCCCTCATGGTAATATCTTTTCTCGAGCCTAGGAATCATGTCAAAAATTTGGTTTGGGATATGACGATCCCACCATACACCCTCCTGGAACATATGCATCTTCTCCCATTCATATTGATTCATCCATTTCTTCTCCATCCAAATATACTACCGATTCAGAACATATTTCTTCTCCTTCCAACTATCCTACATATTCAAATAATATTTCATCTCCTTCCAACTATCCTTCCAGCTCAGATAATGATTTTTCTCCATCCAATTATCTCACAGATCCAGATCAAGGCGATACGGTTCCTATTCCTCCTAATTTTTTTTTTTTTTTCAACCATCTTTCTCAGACCGGTGACTTATCAAGCCAAAAATGAAACCCGGTCTTTTCCCCTTAAATATCCAGAAATGGTAGAGGAAGATTCCCCTATCATTGACATTCTTCAATGCGATGATGACACTTCCATTCTCTCTTACATGGGAGCCGAAGGTTCTCAAGATCAGAAAATCCATCTGCCAGAAAAATCCAATCTCTTGAATGAATCCACTATCGAACATTACTATTGGAGTGCCTCAGGAGCACCACATCCTCAAAATAGGTCAATCTTTGACACCTCAAGAGCTCGAAGCCTTCACTTCATTCTTATCCAAGCATAGCCAAGCATTTGCATGGTCATATTCGACATGCCAGGTCTTGATCCCTCCATCGTTATTCACAACATCATTGTTATCCCCAATGCCAAACCAGTTAGACAAAGCTTCATTGAATGCATCCTTGAGTTTCTCTTCTTGTGAAAGAAGAATTACAACATCTCCTATCTCGCCAACTTCATTATCCCCAATGGGTTTCTAACATTGTACCCATCACAAAAGCGTCTGAAAGCTTCATATATGTACTGATTTTCAAGATCTTAACCTCGTATGTCCTAAAGATGATTTCCTCTTCCAAGTATTGACCAACTTGTAGATCTTACAATGGGACATGAGATGCTCTCTTTAATGGATGGTTTTTCTGGTTATAATCAAATCTTGATTACACCTGAAGATCAACACAAGACATATTTTATCACCCCATGGGGTACCTTTTGTTATCGTGGCATGCCCTTTGGTTTAAAGAATGCTAGGGTTACGTATCAATGAGCCATGACATATATCTTTCATGACCTCTTACATCAAACCGTAGAGGACTATGTTGATGACCTCTTAGCAAAATCTAAACATAGATGTGACCATCTTTCAGTTCTTGAGATACTTTTTGAGCGTCTCATTCGTTTCTCCCTTCATCTCAATCCGAAGAAGTGTGTTTTGGAGTTCTTACTTGGAAAACTCCTTGGCTTCATTGTCTCTATCAGAGGCATTGAAGTTGACCCGAAAAAATCAAAGCAATTCTTGAAATGCCTCCTCCTTCCAATCTCAAACAACTTCACAGTCTTCAAGGTCGACTTCAATCTATGTTCGTCACTTCATATCGCAACTTTCTGATCACTGTCATCCCTTTCATCACCTTCTTTGAAAAGACATAACCTTTAATTGGGATCAAAACTACCAAAAGGCTTTTGAAGATATTAAGTGATATTTGTTATCTCCACTAGTACTCACACCTCCATGTGAAGGAGAGCCCTTCTATTTATATGTTTCTATAATTGATCATGCCTTAGGAGCTATGTTAGCACACATGATAATCAGGGACAATAAGCCATTTATTATATCATTCATACTCTCCATGATTGTGAAACATGATACTCTGAAGCGGAAAAATTGTGTTGCGCTATTTTCTTCATTGCATCAAAACTTCGACACTATCTTCTTAATCATAAAACCTATATTGTTACTAACTTTCAACCCCTCAAAGTGATGCATTCTAAGCCATATCACAATGATCACATCACCCGATGGCTCCTTCTCATGGCCGAGCTCGACTTGGAATTCATTCCTCAAAAGGAAATCAAGGGTCAAGCTATTGCGGATCAATTAGCTGAGGCCCCTCTTTCCAATACACAGACTCCTTCTAATCATTTCCCAGATGAATCAATCAATCAATTTTGTCATGATCTCCTTAAAATGATTCTTTTCTTCGATGGTTCTAAATGCCAGCAAGGCGAGGAGCAGGAGTTGTTCTCATTCCCCCTGGGGATTCCCCAATCCCCTTATCTTTCAAATTAGATTTTGAATGTACAAACAATATGGCAGAATAAAGCCCTTATACTAGGACTAGAAACTGCTATATTTCTAGGCGTTCGTATCCTTGACATTTTTGGTGATTCTAAACTAATAATAAAATAGGTCATTGGTGAATATCAGTGTAAAAATGATATTTTACAACAATATCGTGATATTTCTCATCATCTTCTTAAATCCTTTGATTCTTACACTATTCAATCTGTCCCATGTTCGACCAATCATTTTGCTTGATACAATGGCCTCCCTTGCGGCCCTTATCCCATGGACAATGCAAGAATCCCAACTTTCGGTTATTATACATCATCATAAACAACCATTCTATGACATATCTCAGATTCATCTGGTTGAATCTAATTCGTCAGACCTCTGGTATTCACAAATTTTTGATTATTTATCCAAATCCATTACTCCCCTTGATCTTTCTAAAAATGCTAAGAGATCTTTTATCCAACGTGCTACTCGTTATGTAATCCTTGGCGGCATTCTTTACAAGCATGGGTTCGATGGTATCCTTCTCCGATGCCTTCAATCCCACGAAGCCTCTACAACTATCCAAGAAGTTCACGACGGTATTTGTGGTGGACATTTTAGTGGATTATCTGTTGCCAAACGTGTTCTTTGTCTTGGCTATTATTGGCCTTCTCTAAATCATGATTGTTGTGAATATGTCAAGAAATGTCTAAGATGTCAACAACACTCTAACCTTATCCATATTCCTAGCCAGGCTTTACAGCCTACCCAAGATTTATGGCCCTTTTCACAGTGGGGCCTTGATCTTATTGGTCTAATAAATCCTCGTTCATCACAACAACATCATTCTATCATCACTGCTATTGAATATTTCACTAAATGGGTGGAGGCAATCCCACTCACCTCTACTAAGTCTGCCCAATCATTAATTTTATATATCAACATATCATTTTCCACTTTGGCATTCCTCATAAACTTATTATGGACAATGGAAAATCATTTAAAAAAAAGACCTTAAAAATATTGGTGATGCATTCAAAATCCAACTTAGCTTTTCTTCCCCGTATTATCCTCAAGCTAACAGTCAAGCTGAGGCTACTAATAAGACTCTTCAAATATCTTGGCTAAAACTATTGATCAAGCAGGACGAAATTGGCATCTCCAACTTCCCTTTGCTTTGTGGGCCTATCGCACTAGCATTCACACTTCCACAGGAGCTACTCCATTTTCTCTGGTATATGGCTCGAGGCCATCCTTCCTCTTGAGGTCCAAATTCCATCTTTACTGTGTGTCTCTTCACAACTTCATTTCTGATGAAGATTATCGTCAGGAACGGCTAATGCAACTTGAGTTATTAGATGAACGTCATCTCCTCACTCTTGAGCACCATCATGTCTATCAAGATCATATCCAACATGCTTATAATAAACACATCAATGAGCGTGATTTTAAAATAGGTGACCTGGTTCTAAAAGAAAATCAAAATGTCACTACCTTAGAAAGAAGTCAACGGGAAAATTTGCTCCTAACTGGATCAGACCATATATTATCACACATAAGTATGGGTTTAGGGCTTATCATTTAGCCTCTCCTGATGGTAAACCAGAGGTTGAACCTCTTAATGCATTGCACTTATGGCCATTCTATTGTTAGTACACACACTTATGAGTATAGTCTTATCTTTAGACCATTCCTCCATCAGTATCCCCTTCCATCTATCATCGTAATGATTTTGAATCATGTGGTCTACCATCACTAACAGTCATGACCTTGAATATGAGTACCACGGCTCTACTCATAGCATATTCAATATGGATAAGTTCTCCCATTTGGTGAGAACCCCATGGTCATTACATCCATCACCATCTCATTTTCCTATTGTACTCCTGTAGAGGGTCTAGGGGTGTCTCTTGTACATTCATTCTCCCCTCCTAGGTGGTCTACCTAGCTATCCCCAGCTCTCCCCATGTGAAGCTCAAATTCATGTATATAAAAGGAAAGATCAAGGTTATTAAAACAAACTGATCCCTCGAAGGACAGTTGTGCATAAAAAAAAAAAAAAAAAATGCAAATCAAAATCAAAAGCAAAATCAAGAGAAATAGACCGATCCCTCGAAGGATGGCTATCATATATATTATTCTTGCCATCCATATTATGTATAAAGTAGACCATACCCTAGAAGGATGGCTACTCTTTTATTATGGCATTTGGAAGGTTTTCCGCATTGATCAACCTTCCTTTTATTAAGCATTCCCAGAAAGCTTCCCATATTGATCAGCTTTCTTTTATTCTATTCTTCCCATTCCCAGAGCTGGGGCATAGACTTAAGAAATACCATCTTTGGAGAACCTTCTTCCCATGTACAAGATACATCTCCAATTCCTTTGTCATGTCACATTAGGATTATGAGAATATTTCATCCATATCTTCTTCTTGGTCTTGTGATATAGCCAAATCTCATTAGTTATATACTAATACCTGCTATCGGTTGTAAGTGCAATGTTTTGAGTGGTATCTTTCTTGTTTACTTCTTATCGGGTTAAAAGCATAACTTTCTTACTTGACCCTTGCTATGGTTATGTGACATTCATTTCATCAAAGTCATCTTTTATCACAATTATCTCCTTAGAAATAAAATTTCATGTCATAAAATTTGTATCGATATGTTTACTCTTACAGATGTCCCCTATCAACATCATCCATAAATCCATGAAATCAATTATTATCTTCAAACAATATTTTTAATGCATTATTCGGTTTGGGAATTCTACTTGACCTCCACTACAGTTTGTGAATTCTACTTGAGGATAACTCTCAGGTAGCATTTATTATCTGGCACATCCTCATCCCCCACCATTGTTCATTATCCTCTTCTTCACCATCTCAGACCTTTCACCCCCAACTTGGCACATCTACGTAATTCCCCACGCAACACAGAAACCCTACTTGAAGTAGACCTGTCATTCAGGACAAGGTCTCATTCATGATTGTGTCTATTGACCATTCCTTCCTCCTAGTCCCCTTTATCAACCCAATTTTCTCCTAAAATTCACCTCATCTCATTCTCCGCTTGCTCTTCTCACCCACTTCGTCCTTCTCCATTGTTTGTTCGATACTTCACGCGTCATCCACCCGGGCCATTATTTTTGTGCTTTTCTCTTAATATCCTTTTACTACCATCTATTTTATCATTCCATTTTCCCTTTCATTCTTCTTTCAGCTTGACGATCCTACTTAATCATCCATTCCATGCAGGTTTCTTGATCACATTGCATCTCTTTCTTAAGATCCTGCCGTTGTAGAAACTCCTTCATTGTTTTCCATTCCCTTCAACATCTTTACTCATAAAACTTCTGCTTAACACTCTGACATCATCACTCGTACAACATAGGCATCCTAATTAAGAATTCCCCTTACACTCTTTATCCTACACTACATATATTCCTCCATCCACTCATTTCACACTCCTTTGTTTCCTTGTTATTACCTCCTTTCACTTCCTGTTCCGTCTTGGTATACATTGCTCAGTATTTTCCTCATTCTTCTTCTTCATCTTGGTGATCCTACTTAATCATTCCTATGGCATGGCGATCTTACTTAAGAGTCTCTCTTAAGAATGATCTATCTCCTTGCCTTTCCTCTTTCCTTCATCTTCCCATCATCCGTATTTTTTCTTCATTCCCCACAAACACATCCTCTTCTCTTCTCTTTTTCCTCATACAAAATATCTCAAACTCCCTCAAATGTCATCTCCATTATCCCTCATTTTAAAATCCATCTTGACTACTTCATACCTCTCTCTTACTTGCATCACATCATCATCATGGTTCATCTAACATTATGTCATCTTCCATTCTCGCGCTAAGAATTATCGGTGGACTTCTCCTAAAACTCGTTTCTTCCCATTCTACTAATACCGATTCACTCTTTTTTACCTCCTCCATTTTCTCTTCCTCCCTTTTTCTTTTTGTGCCCTCTAATCATTATCGGGGATTTCTCCTAACATCCTTCCATTGGTATTACCTTTTCATCTTCCTTTCACCTTTTTCAATATCTCTACTATCTTCATCACATACTTGCCTTTGCATCATTTTCTTTGTTGTCCTCTCCTCCTTTCTACCTCTGGTTTTCTTTCATATCATTTGTATCATCTTCATCTCCTCTTCTCCTCACACTTTTGTCTTACTCCTCCATTGATAACCTGACTCACCAACGTTGTCCCATCTTCTTAACCATCTCACCATCCACATGCATTTCCATACGTTTGGTTTCATATTCAATTTCTTTCTTGTTTTGGCTCTATCATCCCTTCTTTCCCTCTTATTTTCATTTCCCCATTACTGAGCTTCTTTCTCTACCACCCCTATCTTCTTAGCTCTGTATGGTGCCTTTCTTTCTCTTTTCCATTCTACCTCCTCCCCCATCTTCTTTAACTTCTTCATCTTCTTCATCTCCTTCATCTTTCCATCTTACTATATATATTCATCTCTCCTATCATCCTTCTCTCATATTCTTCATAACTTTTCTTTCTCAGTTTTGTCATCTCTTTCGTGATCCATTCTTTCTCTCCCTCTGTTTTGATCTCCATCTCCCTTTCATCCCTTCTTCTATCATTTTCTTGTCTTCTTCTTTGTCCTTCATCATTTCTTTCGCCACCATTTCTCCTCTTGATTATCCCTCACCGCTTCTTTACTACGATATATCTCTATACACTCAACTTCCTTCTAATCTCTTTTTCCTCCTCATCTCTTCTTCTTGTTTAAACTTCCTCCCTCTCTTCTCCTCCTACTCACTTGTCTCTATTTTCTTTTCTCCAGTCCCTCATACCTTACCTATTTATTTCCCCTTATCCTTTTCCACTACCCTCTTACTTGAATACTATTCTCTCTCTTTTGTGCTTTCGTCTATCTTCTCACCTCTCTTATCGTCCTTCTCTACTTGACCTCTCTCCTTCTCACCCATCCCTTCTACTTCAACCATGTCCACTTTCTCTTATCTCTATCATCTATCATCCACATCTTTCATCCCATCTTCCTGGGACATTTTTGTCTTGGAGGATACCATAACGGCCAACACCTATCTGATCTTGTACTCTTCCATGCATATTTTCTTTGCTTTTGTTTTGTCGCAAAAGTATCTTGACTTCCTATCCTACTTATCGGACAAGTAGGACTGCTTTTACATTATAATTTACTCACACTTATGCATGTTTCTCATGAAACATGATTATCATCATATTTATCACACCTTTAGGTCATTTTATCCCAGCTTTCTATCCTATCTTCTCATCATGTGCACATTTATGATTTTTCCCCATGAGGAATTTTATTTACACATATCTCCCATTATGTCATCTTTGTGCCCTATCATGGTGCACCTTTTTCATCCTTGTACTTGTCGGCGTATATAATTCACCTTGTGTCCTGTGTTGGGGCATCATTGTTTTCATCCACGTCCCTCTTGTGGACACGTGATTTTTCACACAATTCCTCGTAGACAAAGGATTGCACACATCTTTTGCATTTAGTTGCACATATTTCGATATTTTCCTATGACCCATTGGTCATCTTGGTTTACATCCATACTATGCGGTGGTCTTCACCCACTCACTGGTCTGTAGAATGTTGTCATCTGTCTCCATTGAGACCACAATTGTCCTCTACCAATGTGATATTGGAGTCACCGCCATGCTTTCTTTTTATTGCGATCCTTTTTTTTCCTGAGGCATCCTGCCTTTGGTCATGTCTTCATCCATCCTCAAACACATCTTTAATCTAATCCTTTTTGTTTTTGTCTCATGGCCTACTATCGCAAACCACTCAACAAAAAGGGGTAAATGTAGACACCAAATTTGGTATCATCCTGGGTTTTTGATCTCCTTCAACACACTTATTCAGGTCTCATTTCCTACCAACAATTCACATTTAGTTAATTAATCTTATAACTATATTAATATCTTATCACATGCCAAAACTATATTATGTTAAATAATTTATTTTAAATAAGTCATATCATTCTATTTAATAATTAAATAATTCAAAAGTATATATATAAATCAATAACCCCACATGTTCCCCACTTAAGTCAAAATCACTTCTCACCTAAAAATCAATTCCCACCTAAAAATTCAATCTCTTCAAATTATTAAAATATGAACCCCACCCATAAAATCAATAATTCAAAAATCTCCCTCTCCAACAACAAATCCAAAATCAATAGTGTAAAGTGAGCACATGACTTCACTATTACACCTAACCGTGTCCCTACTCCACATCACATCTTTTCCTTTTCTCACATCATAAACCCCACCATCAAATCACCTCTTCATCATGTCCTCTTAATCAAAATTTATTTTGCAAATTATAATTATTTGTAATCCTTTATTTTAATCTCAATTCAAGTTATAAATAGAACTCTTTCCCCCTCTAAGAGGGAGAGGAGAAAATTCTGGAAATTCTGAAGCTTAAATTCATTTGTTTGTGAAATTTTGCATCATATTGTGGAATATTTGGAGGTGAAGCTCTACCAGTTTCATATCACCCGCCTAGCGAACAATCGGTTGTTCTGTCAGGATACTAGTTCGGTATCATATTTATATTGTTCTTCAACATATTGCAGATTTTTTTATATAGTTTTTGGCATGTCATCTTATCATTTGATATTCATTATTTTATTATGAACATGGGGATTGATAGCCACCGAGGAAGTTAATGCTTCCCGGATCTACTTTGTCAGGCAGTCCCATATATCATCATCTAATCTTATCTGTTTCCATCTTGCAAATCTAATTTCTTTCTTTACAGATTTATTTTCTCTGCCCATATCTAGAATCCATATCTGCATCTGAGGTCCTAAGTCTTCTATCATTTGGATTCTTGGTGGCAGTGATCTCGGCATTCACCCATGTGAGAATGAGTTTTCCGGATCAACAATAAGTGATGTATGTGTGTGTTCCTTAGATATTGTCTTTATTATAGCATCATTGTGCTTGAGATTATTCCTTGTTCCATTTGTGTGTTTCCCTTTTTGTCGAGTAAGGTCAAACCTACAAAATAAAATGAGTGTAGTCAATGCTCATGATAAATGAAATTGAAATTTAACTTAGTACATGTCACAATAGAAGTAATTATTGATAAACAAGTGAATTAAGGGAAGAATTCATTGTGTGTCATGAGAGAAGAGATAGATTTTTTCATGTATGTTTTCTACCTTGGAAATTTATAAAACAATGCTAAAGGATTTATCCATCATGTTGCCAAACTTAGGATTTGAGCGTTATGCCACTAAACTTCATATTTGAGAGTCATATTGCTAAACTTCATATTTTAGTGTCCTATTACTAAACTCTCAGATTTAAGTATTAGGAGAGAGGTCAATTTTTCTCTCCAACCCTTAATGCTTCCCTATAGATAAATACCACTACAGATGGTCACAAACCCAATAGAAACTGGTCACCAAACCATATGAGGTAATTAGGTACATTGCGTAAAGTGTGTAATGTGCCACTAATTTTGTTCCAGTTGTTCCTGATAGTAACTTGTAACCGATCCTATGTTACTAGAAATTAGAAAATACATGCACTATGAACTCATGTTGATTGTGTACTATAGTTGTTTCTACCCCCAAAGAAAAGAACACTTAGGTTAGAAACTAACACCCATCGGTCTTGTCTGTGTTGGGTGGTTTTTTGTGTAATAATTTTAAGCTCAATTTATATTTTGAATCTATTTTTAGCTTCTATGTACCATTAATTTTATGTGTACCATTATGTATCTGGTCTATGAATTGTCGAGAGGGTGAAATAGTCACTTGATTATTGCCCCCACTCGTTTGGGGTGCCCAAACGAGGAAAGTTGAAATTGATGTGCACATATGAAATAGAACTCCTACAGGGGGAATATGGAATACATGTGGTAACAACCACGAAGTATTCAAACAATGGGAAAAAGGCTATTCAAAAGTGTTAGTTACAAACAATTATACACACATAATAGAAACAAGTCACAACACAATAACATTGCAAAAGACAAAACAAGTAGTTGGTTGAATACATGGGATAGGATTCGGGTGTTGTAAGACAATCAAAGCCTACAAAGCGATATAAGTAAACAAAAAATGAACATGGGCCATCTCCCATAAACAATGGAAATCAAGACACAATCAAATAATACAAGGTCTTAAAAAATTAAAGAACCATGATCGAAGTAGGTTTACAATACAAATGCTACACATGAAGCACCTATTAGAATGTTAGAATAATTAATAAAATTCCATAGTGTATAAAACTGAAAATAGGAATGAAACTAGTAGATTTTACAATTGTATAACCTGAATATAGAAAAATAGGAAATGTAGATGCCCCCAGGAGCCTCAGTGGGACTAGTATAGTACGGTTCCAAGCATCATACATTGTTTAAGAACCATGTAAGAGATTTGCATTCACCTCAAAAGTACCACGTGAATGCACTTGTTTGTATATAAAAATGATAAAGCATATGATGAATCCAAGTAACATGATAAGTCATATGCAACATATAGTAAAATAGGCAATCAAGGATATATTTGATATAGATCTAAGCTATTATTTTTAGAAATTTTAAAAATATGTGACATGAAACATAATAGCTAGAAGAGGAAGTAAATTTTCCACCCTGTGTATGTGTGAAAAGTGAGGTCCATGTAAGGAAATGTGCCCTAAAAATAGTGTCTAGACTTAGAACAATAGTGTGTCATCGTGTAGTGAGGGGGAGAATATGTCCTAAGTGTGTATGCCACAATGATATATCTAATGAGGATAGGGGTGATGGCCCACTATCTGATAGTGTGAAGGAAGTACACATGTGATCATGATAAAAACTATAAGGCCACGGGGAATACATGTGGAGAAAGTGGACACAAAATGGGCCTATATACCATGGGTAACTTGTGTCCTATGATGATACCTAGCCATATGAGGTAGACTATAAGACAAATGTATCTATCATGAACCAGCGGTAAAAGTTACATATTGAGGAGATCTAGGTGTATGTATAACATGAAACATTAGGAATTGTAAGAGCTCTATATTCTAGAAAATTATGTTCCAAAGCCATGTGGCCATAATAAGAATATGTAGAAATACGTGTACAAGTGATAGAAGTATTTGAAAATATGGTAATTGAAGGATGAAAATACAAAGGAGTCTATGGTGGGATGCCTTAAATAATGATAAGGTGACTCTCATGTATAAACTTAAGGCATGAGTGAAGTATGGATGATAGGGTTCTGATAACCCTAAGCCAAAGGATTCCTAAGATAATGTCACAATGCACAATGGTAGAGCCAAAAATAAAAGGCATAGAGAGAGTGAGAGGAAAAACAATGATGGGAAGAATGACATGCCCATGATAAGTACAGGCCCCATGGTTCACCTAAGATAACATAAAAAATTGATATCTTAAAAAAAGATAATGAACATGCATTGCACTTGTAAGTAGGATGCACCATAACATTGTTGATAGCATGAGAACCAATAGAAGCATCAATGTGTAATTTGTGTGATGAAAAAGAAGCATGAAAATCAACATTAGTGAAAGAAATGATAGGTGAAGGTAGATCAATAGTACCAACAATAAATCCAAGAGGATGATATGAAGATGAAGGAGGAGGAACAACATGATAAACATGATTTGAAGAGGATTCAGGAGCTGATTTTTCATGCTTAGGTAGTGGATCATTGAATATTTTAAGCTTGTCATTTTCATTAGTATATTTTGGAATAGAAACAATAGATTCGGTAAATCAATGTCATTATTGTCAATTAGATCTTGAATGATATGTATAATATTGAAACACTTATTAGTGGAATGGAAATTACATCTATGATAATCAAAATGTGCATATTCGTCAAATTTATTGCCATGAGGCCTATTAGGATCTATCTCAAGAGGAGGCGGAAGAGAAATTAGATTTCTTTCAAGGAGTTGAGGCAACAACATATGTGGTGGGTATGGCAATGGAGTAAAAGTGTGGCATGTATGTCACAATTGTAGCTTTGTAGGTTGAGATATAACATTGATAATAGGCTTAGGGTCACTAGGATTTCCCTTGAAGGAAGATTTACTTGGGAACTTGTTAGTAGAAGAATCGAAAACATTAGCACCATATTTAAGTTTTCCCAAAGAAAGTAACTTGATCTCTCTACTTTTCAAAGTATGACATAATTGGTCAAAAGAGTGGAAAGAATTAAAGAGTACAAACTCTTGTAAATAATGTAATTGTAGACATAAAATCACATACATATTACTATTTTACTATGTCGTCAGTATGTTGTTTATATACATGGATCGTAAGAAATGTATTCACTGGTGACACAATCCTTTTTCCATCCACTTGTTTTGATTGTTTCTATTTTCTTTCTCTCTCACATTTTTCATTTTTGTACCCAGTTCTAGTCAAGTCACAGAGATCCTGTTTGTTAGTATTTTCACATTTGTCATCATTTATCCCATGACACTAACACCAGGCGCTCGTCCATTCCGGTGATCCTCTCCTCTTTATTATTTTTACACTTTTTGACATTTTGGTCATAATTTCTATTTTTCTTATCCTTATCCCAAGCTCATAGTTGGCATTTTAGGTCACTAGTGTCGAAATTCAAACAAGAGATCCATATATATACACAACATACACTCTATTATTTTGGCTGGAAATTCTAAGGGAAATCTCATCTACATACTATCACTACCATCAAAGGGACTGTATTTTTTGGGTACATACACTACATAGGAAGGGGAAGTGCTCAATTCCATATCACACATTTTCATCTTATCTAGCTATAAGTCACTATCTTGGCATCATTGACGTGAGGGCAACCTAAGGAAACTATTACACACACAAGCACAAAGAACTACATGGAGTCTAGAATGTAGTGTAGTGCTTGGTCATAAGTTCACTCATTGGGTGACCACTAGGGTCATTCCAACTTCACATATTATTTTTCATTCCAATTTGATGTGTTTTGTGAGCTTGTACATGTAGCTATGATTTTTTTTACAGGTTATAGGTACCCTCAATGATCAAATAGTGAATACCAAATGATTAATAATAAGTGATAGTGAAACACTAACAACGTAGAAGAAATCAGATTTTGACCTTTTGAATAGTCACCAATGCCTAGGAACAATCACCAATGCCCAAGTGCCCCTGTCCAACACCAAGCACCTATGTCCAACATTATTCTCAGAATCCAGATTTTACAGAGAGAAGTTGTGACACAATTCTAGCCTTGTTCAACACTTTACACTACCTAGATCAGTTCCAAATTGCTATGCATATTCAACTAAGTCATCTCTCTCTCCAATTTACTTATAATGTTATATTAACTTTGATATCTACTATTTATCATTTATGTTACTTTTAATTAGATTTAATTAAATTTTTTATTAAATCATAATAGACTTTGAATGAAAAGATCTTGTAATTCAAATTCAACTAAGACATTGTTCATTTTAGAAAGATTAGTCTTATAATGCAACACATAGTCACTAAGATGCTCATTAGTTCCTTGCCTCATTTTGGCCATTTTTGCATATGATATCTTTGTTCCAATATTCATAGAAAAGAAACAAAAACAAATTTGTAAGATGAGTAAAATATTCATAAGGCATAGTCCTATAAACTCATAGGAAACAACTTGGTCAAGAGTGTGTCATCATAAGCATAATCCAAGCATGCAACATGAAATGAGTGAAGGTGCTCTTAGGGATATCCATGGCCATTGAAGAGAGGAAACTTAGGTGAGGAAAAATTAGGAGGAAGTGGATAAGAAGAAACCTCAGGTGTAAGAGGAATATGAAGAAGAAGTGAAGAATCAAGGGATGGAGAAGAAGAAGAGGAGGCATGTTGCAATTGATAAATTTGAGCTTGTAAATCATGATACAAAGACTCTAAAGCATGGGTGCCTTAACACCTAAATTCCACTTTTGCAATCTTATTGCCAAATGCATGTAAATCACTCTCATTCTTGCAATTCCATTATAATTAGTGCTCTTTACTAATTAACTAACATTTCTTACCACTTTAGCCAATTAACAAGCTTTTTGATTACGTAACCCCTTTCGCATTCAAGATGCCACTTTACGGAATCGTAAGTCAAAATCCTCTTCAAAATAGACAATTAGCATTTATTAGCTAATTAAGCCTATTTTTCCCTTGATTTGGTCAATATACCCTAGTATTGGCTCAAACCCCTCTTCCAACCACTCAAAATCACCCCATTCACCTCTACAATGTCTCAACAAGCTTCAAAAGCTTATCCTAGCCTCCTAGTTGACCCTAAGTGGTTGATTAAGGCTTCACACCTCTTAATCACTTGGTAATTCACTAATTGTGATTAGCAAGGCCTAATCATGATTAGAAATTCTAATCTAATTTGGGGCTTTTAGTCCCACATGCACCAAAATACAAGTTTCTCCCAAAAGGAAAACTATAAAAAGGGTGCACCTCATTCCTTTATACTTTACACCATGCTTTGATTTGCATCTCATATAATAAATATGATATATAGCCAAGTTCAATCCTTTCTTAAAGCCTTCAATGGGGTTAGTAGATGGATATCCAAAATGACCAAGTAGTCATTTGAGAGAGGCCATTTCACCTTGTTTGGAGTAGCAAACCATAACCATTTGATTTCCCTCTTAGGTCTATTTAGGCCCATGTTAGGTAATTCAAGCATATTAGTAGGCATGTTTAGTTAGATTTTGTATTGTTTTCATACTAGTTAAGCATTCTTTTAAGCTTCTATCTTAATGTTACATTCCTAGACTTAGAACCTTGACTAGATGGATGGAAATGGTGTTAGCTTTCCTTGTTTAGTCATGTAATTTTCTTTGTAAGTTTAGGGTGTCATCATTTGGCACACCCGGTGGGACCATACCCCATTGCATTCACTTTTTAAAGCTTTTTAACTTAGTTTCAAATTTTTCATTTCAATTTTATAGATTAGTTTCAAGTTTCTAGATTAATTTCAAGTTTTCTAGTTTAAATTTCAAGCTTTCTAGAGTACTTTCAAGATTTTTAGATTAGTTTCTCAAGATTTTTAGATTAATTTCAAAGTTTTAGAGTAATTTTCAAAGTTTTATAGATTAATTTCTTTTTTGAAAGTTGTTTCAACTAGATTAGTGGTAGAAGTTGTGTTTTCTTTCTTTGTAGGATTCAAGGAGGCGAAGCCCTGTCAAAATTTCCAAAAATACCAAATATTTGACCTTTTTGAAGAAATTCTTGTCAAAACTTGAATTTTGGCCACTTCAGTGAAGGAGCATGTAGGGTTGAAAGGGAAATGGGAGCAATGCATCAAAGGCGTGCGTGCAAATTGAAATGCAAGCGTGCAAGCGTTGATTTTTAAAAGGCATGCATTAACAAGCATGTTTTTAACATGGAAACAGGCAGCACAGCATAAAACAGAGCACATTTTAGCATTGAGAAGCAGAGCATTTAGCTCTTTTTTTTTTTCAACATGTCGAGTCATTTTCACAAAGGGGAGCACACACATTTGGTAGGGAGCACAGAGTGAACTGTTTTTTAAACAGCACACACCCATTGCTCTTAGCACACCCATCAACTTATCTTTTTCAACTATCATTTTACAATTTTTACAAAGGGGATCGCACACATCGACATGGGAGCACATTTGAAACAAACACAAGTGCGGACATCGAAGTGGGCACACGCAGGTGTGTCTATATAAATTTTTCCTACAAACTCAAAGTTTCCATTTTTGGTTTTTAGGATTTCTATTACTTTTCAGAGGTTTTTAGATGCCATTTTTGTCAATTTCATAGATTTAGAGTAAGTTTTCTTATAAAATCACTTAGGGTTTGAAGGAATTAATCTTGTTTCCATGCTTTGTATGAGTTTGGATTAAGGTGTGTATGCTCTTCTCTTGCACTTCAGTGTGATCTAGAGAATCAAAAGCACTCTTAAACCTTCTTTTTGCTATCATTAGAGTAAGTAGGAAACTTTTTTAATCATCTTTTAGTTTAAATGTTTTTCACTTACTAAATAACCAAGGCTAGAATTTGTGTATGCTCTTCCCTTGCACCTAGTGTGATCTTGGGAATCAAAATCAATTTTAGTCTTTTCATTAAAAATGCACTTGGATGAATTGGGAATAAACCTTGTTTTTTTTGCAAAATTTGATGGTAGTTAGTTGATTTACAAGCATTTTTCATGGTTATTTTCTTATGATATTGTGAATCTATTTTGAAACTACTAACCATTTTGTGAAGGACCTAACACTAGTCAAAGAAAGGAGGACCTAAAAAAATTTTTCTAACTACACGTGTGATTGTAGGTTGCCAAAAGGAGTATGACAAAAAACCACATTAAGTCTAAAAGATAAAAAAATACACCACAATCATCACATTGTATTTACAGGTTTCGGTTAAGAGCTACGAATCATCCACTCAACTAGGACATAACCCCTTTGGCATAAGCCTTAAGCTACAACAATGGGGGTGGTCCTAGGAACCCTAAAGTAGTTCACACAAGAGGGAACCTTGTGAACGAAATAGAAAGTGCTCCACACTACCGACTTGTCTAGTACACCTTGGTGAGATTAGCGTCAAAGATATCCATATCATGACCCCAATGAAAGTATAACTGAATGCACTTTGGTGCTCATTATACTAAAGGGGGTAAAGTAAAATCTGAGATACTCCCAAATTAGTCAGAAACCTTTTGGGTAAATCGAGCTCACTCTAGATATCTTGTGACACCTAGAGAGAGAACCACCTAGGAGATTTTTCTTGAGCCATTGTTTTTGTCTTAGATAGTATACTTGAGAGCTCTCACAAAGTGACAACTTTGTTAGATTCAAACTCTTGTTTTTCAAACAAGGGAAAGAATCTCTTAAAGTTGAAACCGTGAATTTCATCACGAAATCTACTTAGTGTCATTTTTCCTAGTTTTTCACTTGTCTTAAGACAAGGTGAAACTCTGCCAAAATAACACCAAGTTTATTTCAACACCACTTGGTCTACACCCTTGTTTTCTTGTTTCCCATTTTTGGACAAAAGGAAACAACATATATGGATACCTACTAGATATCGTGTCCACCACTTTTTGTATTCTACTTGCATGACTAGGTTGCAATGTCAGAGCACAAGTGTTGAAAGTGTGCATGGTACGTACTCACGATCTAATAGGGCCCCTTGTCTCAAAAACCCATATTTGAGACTTATTATCATCATAGTTAGGATTTCATCCTTGTCTTATTTTTAGTTGTTACGCTGCCCACATTGTAGCCATACAATTGAGATATTTACGTCTTGTTTCCATTGTGAAATTAGGCCTAAATCTCTATATTGTAGAGTTACGTTGTTCGCACACATAACAATTTCTTGTTATACTTAGACGTAGTTTTTACATCCTAACTTTGTCTTGAGTTTTGTGAGTGTTGAGGATACATTTTTAGCATCACGATAACATCATTTTGACACTAGAAATCTTGCTTTCCCAAAATCTTGGTTCACGTGTCCAAATAGTGTCATTACGTTGCTCACATTGTTATCATCCATTTTACGAGACTTGGACTTTGTTAGTGTTTAGAAACTGGTTTTTAGTATATCTTGTTAGAAGATCACGTCAACATTCTCTTATCATTTAGGCCTTGTTTGTTGCAAACTTGACCTAACTGGTGATGTTGTGTTGTCACTATTTGGTTTCAAACCTATCTAGATGAAATCTTAGAGAATAAACTATTTGGTGTAAACCAAATTTTGAGCATTGTACATCATTATATTATTCTAAGGAAAAATTGTGTCATATATTACCTTGCTAGGGTAGCTTTTTCATTATTCTTTAGTTCATACGTTTTTTTGACCTATCAATTTTGTGGCTATTCTATAGTCACCTTGTTTTAACAACTTAGGGTCATTACGCTACACAAATTTGACTAGGGTCCCTTGTTAATAAACCTTAGTGGAAATATTTTGTGTTGTACCTTCTATTCTAAGTAATGCCTACTACAAGAATGGGGTCACAAAAGTTAGAAGCCAATATATTTGGAGGTGACAACCCTCTTTTGGAGGATAATCTCATGGTTGACCATAGTGGTGGAGAGGAAGAGTCTCCTCGCGGATGTAGAGCTTCATTCCACCCATTTTGATGACTACATTTTTCATAACAAACATGAAGTTCTTATGTGGGTTGTGGAACTAGGAGCCAAATTACCTTCCACATAGAGACCCTTCTCTTATCATCGCCAACATGGTTTGGGGAGAAGAAGAAGTAGACCTCCCTCATCGCACTCTTAATGAAATTTTAAATCCAGGTCATGCCTCTACTTCTGCATGGTAGAATAATGAGGAGATACCATTTGAAAATGATGGAGACTATCATTTTCCTCCTATTAAAATTTGTTGCAAAGACCATGAAGAACATGTTCATCATGCACAACCTCCTCCTAATGAAGATCATCATGAAATACCTATTAAAGAGGTTATGTTAGAACAACAGGTCCAAGCCCTCACTCGTCAATTGGAAAGTTTGGCTTCACATATACAAAAAGAACAACCAAAAGTTGTGAAACAAACTATACCAAAGGAAAACCTAAAGCTTCGTTTTATGAATTCCCAATAAACACTCCTCATGGGAGGCACAAAGAGATCCTTATGAAGAGATTCTCACAAAAATCAGGGGTGGGCATACACCTAGGCTTAACCCTTTGTATAGACCTACACCACCACCCACGCAAGATCCACTTTTTAATCAAGAGTGGTCAACAATGAAGAATGCCCTTCAAGCATTACAAGAGGGCCAAACCAGTAGCAATAACAAGAAGTATCGGTTCGATGAGTTATGTCCTTACCCATTTGACAAAGCCATGTTACAGGTACCTTTCCCAAGACATTTTTATTTTCCAAAATTTGATAAATATAAGGGAAAAGGTGACCCTCGTGATCATATAAAGGACTTTTATATGGCATGTCAAGAGGTGGCATTCAACGACAATTATCTTATGTGCTTGTTTCCATGAAGTTTAGGAGAAACAACGCTAGAATGGTTTGTGCATATCCCTAAGGGATCCATATCAACATGGCCAAAACTAGCAGAGAGTTTCATATGACACTTCTCTTTCAATATAGAAAATGACGTTACCATGTTAGATCTCTGCAATGCCAAGCAACAAAACAATGAAAAACTTCACTGCATTTTTACAAAGATGGAGAGGGTTAGCTAGTCACTTTCCTTGCTCCCTACCCAAAAAGTAGCTGATAGGCATATTTGTTCCCAACCTCCATCCAGACATTACATTCCACTTGCAAATGCATTGTGGTAACACGTTCAAGAGGTAATAGAAAAAGGGAGTCAAATTGAAAAGGCATTGTTAGCTAGGGGGACTCTAAAACCTTTCTCCCACGAACACAACAATTCTAAATCTAACGATAAAACAAAGTTTGTTCCTAATAGAAAAAAAATTCATTAGTGATGGGATAATAGACTCTAAATGGGTGTAAGTCCATGCAGAACCACACACCTTTGAAACTTGCAAAGGGTAATCCACCTACCGAGTATAAACCACACTTTTACTCCTCTATCTGAATCCATATCATCTATACTAAAAAATAGTTAGAGGCCATAAACATGGTAAAATACCTTGAAACACAACCCTATGGGGATGATACACCTAAACCATCATGGTTTAGGGAGAATGAATTTTGTGAGTTCCACCGCGTAAAAGGTCACAAAACGGACAAGTGTTTAAGATTAAAACACTATATTCAAGACCTAGTCGACAACGGTGATATTGAAGTAGATTCTGTTGCAGCTATAAAATCTCCAAATGAAAAATTAGGTATCTTCAAAAGCCTTTTCCCAATCATGAAGAAAATAAAAATTTGGATCAGGGACAATCATCTCATAATAAGAATGCTAACTATATGTCAAACAAAGACCATTTCGATGCCTTGATAGGTTGTGTTGACCCACCTCATTGAGAAAATCAATACAATTAGAATTAAGACAAGAGAGTGTGTTGTGGCAAACATGGTGGGGCTCACCTCATTATAAATTCTGAACCTACTCCCCTCCTCCTCTCAAGAGAGTCACTATGATGTGTTAGATCAACTAGAAAAACTACGGCTAAGATTTCCATCTTAGACCTTCTAAATATCTCTAGCATCCATAAGGATATACTTTACAAAACCTTACAGGGATCAGAGTATCCATTGATGTTGACCCAACACATTTGTAAGCCATGGTAGCACAACTTGTTCCTTTGGAACACATAACCTTCAACACTACAAAATCCTTAGTTGAAGATCCTTCACATAACCTACCATTGCATATTGAGGTTATCATCAAACGTAAGAAGGTTAAGAGAGTGCTTGTGGATGGCGATCGGGTCTTAACATATGTACTCTCAAACTAGTCCACCAACTAGGCTACACAAAATGCTTGATCTGGAAACAAAAGGTCATCACCATTAAGGCATATGACAATGAAGAACTGAAATCAACTGGAATGATCACTTTCTCATTAGAAGTGGGTCCCATAACACATGATACAAAGTTCCACGTCTTGACCTGAACTCCCTTACAATATCTTTCTCTCATCACCCATGGATTCATGCCATGCAGGTCATGCCATCAACATATCATCAATGTTTAAAGTTACAATATGAGGGACAAACACTCACCATATAGGGGACCCTCAACCTTTTTCTCATTATAGAGCATTGTCAGATTTTTCCCTACAATCTATGAGTGTCCATCTATGGAGATCATTATTCCTATCCAATCAGAGGCCCTCGCTTCACGAGTGGATCCAGATACCTTGTCTATCAATGAAAATGGTGCTTCCACCTCAGAAACTCCTTTGTCTACATGGGAGATGAAGGTCAAACCAAGTGGTTGTGGAGAGTATGATCTACAACAAGCCCTAATGGTTCACAATGGTCCACTATCAGCCCAAGCGCATGGTAGGCCATGTTTCAAAGTTCAGAGATCAAGAGAGGCTTTCCCTTTCAAGAATTTTACTCTTAGTGGCTTGCTAGAAGAAGATGAAAGGTTTCTTATGGACATTGTATTCCATCCAGATGATGATGACATGGCTACATGCTATAAATCACCTAAGTATCCCATTCCTAATCGGATAATGCTTTCATGGGGTATAAAGGACGTGGTCATACCAAGAACAAGGCCCATTAGAAGCTCTTGCAATACCTCTGTATAGTAGGTAAATCAGGTATAGGAATCCATTTATATGAGTCTCACTCTTCAGATGATGAGTATGCTTCTTCTGAGAGTGAGGATAGTTTTTCCGAAATGAAAGTGAAACAAATTCCTCGATGTAGTCTTTACGAAGACCTTGCCTCTACGAACCTATTCACCAATATGGCTATCCTTACTATAACCCCTGTTATACCCACCATATCCCCTATAACTCAACCATTAACCCTCACCTACCCATCACTCATGAATTGGGATCAACAACAACACGTACCTATTGACGTGTTTCAAAATGATGAGGCCATTGGTGAGTTCCTGGGAATCAGAGACAACATTCCAAGAAATGATCACAAGAAGGGGTTCTCCATTCAACTTAACGCATGCACATACTTTGGAGAGGAAGTAGAGTTGTGCAGGCATTTAAGTAAAAAAGTGAGCAAGGGAAAAAGTTCCAAAGAAAATCCTTGTGGAAATAAAAAGGGGAAGTCCTATAGTGAAAACCTCTTTGAGGCGCTTGTGGAAAACATGCAGAACAACCTATGGAAAAGATAATGTACCCACTTCAAGATGAAGAACTCCCTAGAGCCACCTGTGATAGAGGAGGATCTCAATCTCCCTCCTGATCCTACACGCATGGGGGATGAATCAAAGTTATTAGTGGAAGATACAATAGATGTTAATATCGGCACGGAAGAACTACCACAGATAGTTAAGTTGGGAGCTTCCCTCTCAGCCAAAGAACAAAAAATTCATCATGGACTCTTAAGAGAGTATGCAGACATCTTCACTTGGTCTTATGCTTTGACATGTCAGACTTGATCCTACACTAGTGGTGCACAATCTTGTGGTACACCCAGATGCCAAGCCCATCAAACAAAAGCTCCAAAGATGCATCCTCACATCACCTTACTAGTAAAGGTAGAGCTAGAAAGGTTACTAGAAGTAGGATTTATCAGCCTATCAACTACTCAGAGTGGATCTCCAATGTGGTCCCGATTCAAAAGAATCCAATTGGTATTAGAGTGTGTACAGATTTCAGGGATATAAACAAAGCTTTTCCTAAGGATGATTTTCCTCTTCCAAACATCGACATGATTGTCGATTCTACAACAGGCTATGAGATGCTTTCACTCATGGATGGCTTCTCAAGTTACAATCAGATAAATATTACGGAAGAAGATCAACACAAGATGACTTTCACAACCCCATGGGGACATTTTGTTACCAAGTCATGCCTTTCAGCCTTAAAAATGCAGTGCTACATATCAAAGGGTGACTGTAATATTTCACGATATGATAAGTGACATCATGGAAGATTACGTAGATGATATATTGGCTAAATATAGAACCCACGAGGAACACCCAAAAATTTTACGGCATATCTTTCAACGCTAAGGGATTACAAAGTCCAACTTAACCCAAAGAAGTGTGTCTTCGGTGTGCTATCTAGGAAATTACTAGGATTCATTATGTCATGAGAGGAATAGAAGTGGACCCTGCAAAGGTCATGGCTATCACAAAATTCCTCCCCCTAAGAATATCAGACAACATGTAGCTTACAAGGGAAAATTTAGGCCATCAGAAGGTTTATTTCATAGCTAGTAGACAAGTGTCATACATTTACACATCTTCTTAAGAAGGATGTTAATTTCAACTGGGGACCAAAACAACAACAAGCATTTTTTTTGCTAAAAGAATACTTGGCCAACCCCCTGTTCTCATGCCACCCACACAGAGAGAACCCTTGTTACTTTATATCTCTACTACACATTTTATAATTGGAGCACTGTTAGCCCAGTATGACAAAGAATAGAGAGAAAAAGGTTGTATACTATTTGAGTAGGACATTGATAGCATATGAGCTAAATTATCCACAAATCGAGAAAGCTTGTCTAGCCATGGTGTTTTCTTTCCAAAAGCTACGTCATTATATGCTTAACAATAAAATCAAGCTAATTTCAAAGGTCGACCCTTTGAAGTATTTATTGTCCAAACCAACACTAACTGGAAAGATGGCTAATTGGATCATCTTATTAAGTGAGTTTGACATTGAATACGTTCATCAAAAGTAAGTAAAAGGACAAAGTGTTAGCAGATCAAACTCGAAGAAGCTCCACTACCAGTGCATCAAACCTTGAGTTCTAGAACTACCAAATGCATCCATTATGTACCTCGAAGAATCTACAGTTTGGAAAATGTACTTTGATGGCTCTTTTACCTTTCATGGTTCAGTGTCAGAGTTGTGCTAATCACTCCCACGGAGACTTGATTCCACAGAATTTCAAATTGGATTCCCTTACACGAACAATATAGTGGAATATGAAGCTCTCATTGCAGAATGAAGTTGGCCATCAAATGGGATATCGAAAAGTAAAATGCATTGGTGATTCAATGCTTATTATCAAACAGGTCACAAATGAATATAAAGTTAAAGATGAAAAGTTACTTCCATATAAAAGAATGGTCGATTCCTTGAAAGAATTATTTGAGAAGATAACATTTGAGAAAATACCAAGAGCTCAAAACAGAGTGACAGATGCCATGGATGGATAGGATCTATGTTGAGCATTCCACTAGAGAGCAATGATATGCCATTCTTTGTTGAAAATCTAAGAACAATGGCATACGACATACCAAACTCTTGTTTAGTGTGTGAAGTTGTTGGTCCCTTTTCACCATGGTACATTGAAATCTTTAATTATCTCCATGATGGAACCTTCCCTATAAACATTTCCCATGCTAAAAAGCACAACCTCATCCAACGTATAGCCCATATACCCTACTTGGGGGCACCCTCTTCCACCGAGGCTACGATGGGAATCTATTGCTGTTGTTTAAATTCTGACAAATCTATCCAAGCAATCAAGGAGGTGCACGAGGGAATTTGTGGAGCTCATACTAATGGGATTGTCCTTGCAAAGAAGATACTCATAGTAGGTTACTATTGGCCTACCATGGAGCATGATTGTTGTCAACATGTAAAGAAGTGTGTGGATTGTCAAAAGTATGGCAATTTGATACATGCACCGACACAATCCTTACAACCAATCACGACACCCTGGTCCGTTCTCAAAGTGGGGTCTCGATCTAATAGGGAAACTTAATCATGTCTCCTCGATGGCCACAAGTTCATTATAATGGCCACTGAGTACTTTACAAAATGGGTAGAGGCAGTTCCTCTTACTTATACAGAAGGTCCCCAAATTTCAAAGTTTATAATGAATCATATCATCTGCAGATATGGTATCCCTTCTTCCATTATCACTTGATAATGGTAAGTCGTTCAAAAATAAAAATGTGAAAGCACTCTGCAAACGCTTTCAAATTTCCCTTAAGTTTTCAACCCCTTATTACCCTCAAGGTAATGGGTAGCCAAGCTTCCAACAAAACCTTAATTCACATTATGGAGAAAATGGTGAATACCACAGCCAGAATGGCATCTACAAATTCACCCTACCCTCTGGGCATTCAAAATTCTATTTCACACCCCTACAGTGCAACTCCATATTCTTTAGTATTCGGTTCCAAAGTCATCTTTCCTTTAGAGATCGAGATCCCTTCTTTGCGTATATCAGCTAAGGGATTACCTAAATGAAGAGGAGGACTATAGAGTAGCCCGACTGGCAGAGTTGGAACTATTGGACAAGAAACACCTTCACACCCTCAATCACCTAAAAGTGTATCATGATCGAGTACGGACGGAGCTACAACAAGAAGGTCATACCTCATCAGTTTGAGGTAGGGGACATGGTGTTGAAAGAGAATCAAAAGAACACCAATAAAGATCGAGAAAAGAAAGGGAAATTTGAGCCCAACTAGCTAGGACCATACATTGTGGTTTCCAAGTTTGGTTCAGGTGCATATAAGTTGGCCTATTCAGATGGCCAAGAGCTTCGAGAACCCATGAATGCAATGCATCTTAAGTGCTTCTATGCTTAAGTATGGGGTCTCTAGAGAACCCAAGAAAGGAAAAAAGAAAGTATAAAAAAAAAAAAAGATAAAGATAAATAAACAAGTATGTCCAATAGTGAAAACCACGCAATGGTGGCACTTTGGACAAGTCCTTTGGTGAAAACCAGCTTCCAGTGCCAAGGGAGGGTCCATTGTTCACAAGCATTCTAGGTTTAAGGAGTACGACAACTTTTCCCTAAGTTAATCTTTACCTTCATCTGAGCCCTTGTGAGCCTATCCTTCTTTTCCCTGATCCGGCTAATCTAACCTTCTGAGTGTGGAGAAGTTAACATTGAATGAACCCATCTCACACTGGGGGAGCTTCGCAACATCACTTCTAGCATATACCACGTGGCATTCTTCCCTTGTACATCCCATCTAACGTTGGGGCATCCACGTTTCTTTATTTCCTTGCACGTTTGCTTTGGAAAACTGTTGAGAAAACATCAAAAACATTCGTATAACTTTTGAAAATCCCAAAAACATACAGATATGTCCTTTGGAAAAATCAAAACATTCAAATACGTTTCTTAGAAAACTCCAAAACAATAGAAAATTGTCTTAGAAATAAAATCAAAAACAACGAAAAACGTCCCAAAATTGTCCCACAAAAACAAAGTAGTGGTTCACTTACTTTTAGTTGATTGGTTTGTATGGTTTTGGTTGCATTACTTTTTCATATTGTATGCTTTAAATTGGATTCACTTGCTTACTTAGATTGAATATCACTTTAGTCTGTAGTGTATTGCATTGAGTCCATTTTGTATTGCATACTTGTAAATAAATGTGTTGCTTTGATTAGATTTGTTTAAACTTGTGCTTGTTAATTTTTACTTGTACATTGTGTTATAATTTCATCATCATATCACACATATCCATCACATCTATACATCATATATCAAAAAAATATGCTAAGTCTACATCACGCATGTATACTAAAAGCTAATCATCAAATATTGTATCACCAATGGGGCAAGAGGGGTTGCATGCATGATCACAAATCTATCCCCCACACCAATATCAAAAATATAAACATGTTGCTCAAAGGTATCTCATCAAACATACAAGTATGATATCAGCTAAAGCTTATCTCATAATCTAACAAGGTGATACAAAGCCTATAACAGTCAAAATTGTTTAAAAGAAATTAAAAATAAAAAAATTGATAAAATCGTTAAAAATCCAAAAAAAATTGTAAAAATTTAAAATTTTACAAAAATTGGTAAACAACATATACGCAACTAAAGCATGTGTCAATTACATCATCCTCAAACATTGAAATATGTCTTACAAAAGCATCTTTCTATGGTTCTTGTTTTTTTGGTCTTAAATGACTTGTGGATCATCGTGATCTACCTCCATTAACAAAATTGGCTACATACTACGTCGGTACTCCCATGCAACAATGAGTTGTTAGAGACTATGTCGTAGTGCATGAAGTTTTTCCATAGGACTACTTGTGTCCTCCATTTTTCCCTCATGTGTTATTGCTTGGGGCATCATTTTTAACCCTTGTCATTACAACATGAACATTTGGGAACTACAACTTGATAACAAAAACATGGTTCAACACGTTATTTGCTTGAATGTGTGTGATTGTACTAGTTTCTTTGTTAGGTTAGCTGGTTTACTTTCTCTCGTATTGCATTGTTTGTTTTATAAGTTGCGAGAGCTACATGTCATTTACTTTCTCTTTGCATTGCATAATGTATGTTGCATGGAGTTACGTATTTTTAGCAGTAAACAATTGTTAGTAATTTATCTTTTCATGTTATCTTACACTTTTGTTTATTTTAAATAAAGGCTGATGATGTAGACCTAGGGGCAAAATGATATAAACAGGTTGCTTATTGAAAGGTTGGATGCAAATATTGGGCTTGTCCTATATTCTTCATTAATCATTTCTTCTCCATTATCATTATTACACTACTAATTTTTCTTCTAAATCACCTAGGGAAATAAACAACCACGTTTATCCCTATCCTTATTCATTCTCAGTACCTAAGGGTTTTGTGCTCGTTCTGACTCATTTTCTTCTATCCATTTCAAATCATATTTTTGATTTTCGATTGATTGACTTCTTCTATCACCCCATCAACACTCGAGGGGGCATCCTTCATTCCTATAAATTTTTCTTCAAAAATTACCTGTTTTTGCTTGTCTACTATATTTTAAGTGAAGTCACTAACTTCACCTCAAACAGGGGCAAATGTAGACACCTAAATTCTACTTTTGCAATCTTATTACCAAAACACATGTAAATCACTCTCATTCTTGCCAATTCCATTATAATTAGTGCTCTTTGCTAATTAACTAATGTTTCTTACCACTTTAGCCAATTAACAATGCTTTTTTGATTACGTAACCCCTTTCGCATTCAGATGCCACTTTACGATGAATCGTAAGTCAAAATCCTCTTCAAAATAGACAATTGGCATTTATTAGCTAATTAAGCCTATTTTCCCTTGATTTGATCAATATACCCTAGTATTGGCTCAAACCCCTCTTCCAACCACTCAAAATCACCCCATTCACCTCTACAATGTCTCAACAAGCTTCAAAAGCTTATCCTAGCCTCCTAGTTGACCCTAAGCGGTTGATTAAGGCTTCACACCTCTTAATCACTTGGTAATTCACTAATTGTGATTAGCAAGGCCTAATCATGATTAGAAATTCTAATCTAATTTGGGGATTTTAGTCCCACATGCACCAAAATACAAGTTTCTCCCAAAATGAAAACTATAAAAAGGGTGCACCTCATTCCTTTATACTTTACACCATGCTTTGATTTGCATCTCATATAATAAATATGATATATAGCCAAGTTCAATCCTTGCTTAAAGCCTTCAATGGGGTTAGTAGGTGGATATCCAAAATGACCAAGTAGTCATTGAGAGAGGCCATTTCACCTTGTTTGGAGTACTAACCATAACCATTTGATTCCCCTCTAAGGTCTATTTAGGCCCATTTTAGGTAATTCAAGCATATTAGTAGGCATTGTTAATGTAAAATCACAAACTCCCCCCAATGAGTTCTAAAAATCTACTTTTCTAAGGTAGACTCATTTGGTGTGATTACATAACATTGAACTTTCCCAAGGTATGCATGGACCTTTGCACTTGAAAATGGAAAAGCTCTCTAGATTAAGGGTTGGTTCCTTTTCCTTTGTTTAGGTGCATATGTAGAAACTTACGAGAGGATCTGTATCCTAATCTAAAATTTACCAAGGAGACAAGGATAGAAGGAATATAGAAATTAAAACAAAGCTAAACTACGAGGTGATGCACTAAAGGAATGATGAACACTTGTTTTGCTAATAGACACAAACCAACAAAATGCATACAATAAACCATCATAGATAGCCAAATATATAATGGAAGGCCAGATGAAAGCAAAAGAGACAAGAGAGGATCTAAAATCAATCACAGACATGTTTTATTTCTTTGTAGATTGATATAGTCCATTACAAAGTAGCCAAGAGGTAGAAACATATTACAATTTTAGTGGAAGGCTTGAACCCCATAGATCCCTTTTCTAGAAGGAAGAGGGAGCCTGTAAAACAAAGAATGTCCAACCCTTTACAATGAATCTTGCCCCCTATATTTATAGATTCAACCTGAAAGAAGGAAAAAGAGAGAAGAAGGAAAACAAGTTGAAGCTCAACCACCATTGTTAATGCCTCTGATGAAATCTCTCCCCAAATCCATCTTTACTGCATCAATCCTTGGTTCGGCACCTTGAAGGAAGAGGAAACGATGAAAACAGATCAAATCCGATCTGGTTGTTGAGACAAATGTATCCCGCATTGAAGGTCCAAAGACGTTTCCTCCATTTTCTTCACCTAACCTCCTCAAAATTAAAGTTTCAGACCCCATGGCATGCGTGAGGCCGAGATCTTTCCAACGACATCAGATTTACAATATTTCGAAGCCATGAGTCGAAAGATATGCCCCTTGAAGTTTGTATCGGTATGTATAAGAGGTGGGAAAACAACTCAAAAATGGGTCCCCTTTCTTCCAATTCCCACCTTGGCTTTGACTCGGGCCCAGATGTTGACTTTTTCCTTAGGCAGAGTTGCGGGTCATTTTTCAACTTTTACCCCCTTTGAGATAACAAGGGAAAATAACCAACTTTTTCCCTGACGGTCCGCTTATGATTTTGTTTCCTCTTATGCGGGATCATGGTTGATCCAATATTTGGCACGGGGTGAAATATGGATAACAATTTGGCGACTCACAGGGGTATCTACCTGCTAGATGAAAAGACCAATTGCCTTGTCATATCTGTTGGGCATGGAGTCATGGGTGATAGCCTGCTACTGATATGAACTTAGAAAGTGACGACCCCCTGGACACTTGGAAACCCATTAGAACCAAACTGATCTTGACCAAATGCCGAGTCCAAACATTGTATGAGAGCAAAAAATATCACCACACTATATACAAAATTTGAAATCATACATGCTCCAAATGGAACATGCAGAGTGTGCAAAACACTTAGGAGAAAATCAATCTACACTACAACAAGACAATGTGCATAAGCACTTAGAGGAAAGAGAAAACTAAACTAATATGTACAGGGTGAGAACTCCCCTTTTAGTAGCAGTGCTTAAGATAGATCCCATTTACTAGAATTTGTAACTCTTCACCCTCCAATGTAGACAATTGGAAAGCATTGCTACTTTTACATCCTGTGATCATATAGGGGCCACTCTAGATGGCGTCAAATTTGGAATGCCTTCTTGGTTTTGCTCGATCTGCATCCCATTTCAAAACCAGGTCTCCTTCCTGGAAGGTCCTTGCCTTTGTCTTCTTGTCAAAGCATTTCTTGATTGAAGCTTGATTCTTCTCTATTGCTTGGAGAGCATGCTCTCTGGTTTCTTCTAACTCCATTAGCTCCGCATACCTAGCCTCCATTGGTCCAAATTCAGACATCTCTAGTTGCTTCACGAGCTCCAATGCTGGCAACTCAAGTGATATAGGCAACACCGCCTCTTTCCCATAGATGAGCTTGAATGGAGAGCTTCCTGTAGATCCTTTGGGCATTATTCTATCAACCCATAAGGCCGTTTTGAGATTTGTGTGCTAGGTCCTCTAATTCTCATCAAGAGTTCTTCTGATGATCTTTAGCAGGTTCTTGTTTGTGGACTCAGCCTGGCCATTACCTTGAGGGTAATAGTTTGATGAAGTACTCAAATAAGTCCCATTCTTGATGGCCCATCTTGTGATCTTAGAACCTATAAATGCTAATGCATTGTCTAATATGATGGTGGATGGCACTCCAAATCTGGTCACTATCCCTTCATAGAAATCTAGGATACTAGACTTGTTTGCTTCCTTGAGTGTCACTACCTCGGTCCATTTGGTGAAATAATTTGTCGTTGTCAGGATCCATTTGTGACCTTGGCTTGAGTTTGGATTGATGACTCTAATGAAGTCCAATCCCCATTGCATGAAAGGTTGGTCGAATGAGATTGGGTGCAATGGAAGTGTTGCTAGCCTTTCCTTGCCTTTGAAGAATGCACAATTCTTGCACCTTTTGATCCATGTGTAGCAGTCACTAAACATTTTGGGCCAATAATATCCTGCTTTCATGATTTTGAGTGTTGTCACTCTTGGAGAAAAATGGCCTCCAGCTTGCTTCAACATGGAATTCTTGTAGCATTCTCTCCACCTGATCTTCCCTAATGCATCTCAGCAAAATGCCATTGATGTCCCTCTTGAACAAGACACCATCAATAAGAACATATGGGATGGCCTGTAGCCTGAAATGCCTTATTTTTTCTTTACTCATCCCATGAGGACACAAGCCTATTCAAAGGAAGTGTACCATGTCTTGGGTCCAACAAGGAGCAGGTACATCATCTCTCCCTTCTTCTTGATCATCTTGTAGAACAAAAATAACCTCCTTTCCACTATCTATCTCATCTTGTTGACCTGAGGCTAGTTGTTCACATAACCCCTTCCCACGGACCAACTTGGTGACCTTGATCTCAATGTCATATTCCATGACACGAGTGATCCATCTTGCACACTTTTCATTTAGGTCCTTGCTAGAGAAGGAATTATTTAACTCTCGCATGGGAGACCAATAGTTGGATTTTGTTATTTGAAACCAAATGCTTAAACTTCTTCAATCCTCTAATTACCACTAGGACCTGCCTCTCAATGAAGGAGTACCTCACCTCATAATCTTCTAGGCTCTGACTGAAGAAAGCAATTGGCTGTTTTGTACTTTCTTTGTTCTGCTGCACCAAGATTGCAGAAATTGTGTCGCTGCCACCAAAGGCATACAAGTATGAAGTCTTTGGAAAAATTTGGGTTCACAAGAGTTGGGGCTTGTGATATGGCTTCTTTGATGGCCTCAAAACTTGCTTTTCCTTTAGCTATCCACTTGAATGTTAAGCTCTTCTTCAGCATCAATGTTATTGGCTTAACAAGGGCAGAAAAGTTTGGAACAAACCTACGAAAAAAATTGATTTTTCCCAAGAAGCTTTGAAGAGCCTTCTTGTGACTTGGCAATGGTAATGCTCTTATTGCTTGAACTCTTTCCGCGTCAATTTCCAATCCTTCCTTTGATATGATATGGCCTACAAGCTAACCTTCATGGGCCAAGAATATGCATTTTTTGGGTTCAATGACACCCCAAATCTCCTACATCTCTGAAGAAATTTCCTTAAATGGAAGAGATGATCTATGTTGCATTCTTAGAAAAATAGTGATGTCATCCAAATAGATCAACACTATTTGATTAATCAATCCCTCGAATGTCCATATCCATTGCCATTTGAAAAGTGGCTCCGATGTTGGATAATCCAAATGGCATTTTCTTGTATGCATAGGTGCCCCACTTGGTGGTGAAAGCTTGTTTAGAATTGATCATCTTCTTTCACCATGATCTGGTTGTACTCCGAGTAGCCATCTAGGAGGGAAACCTTTATGACCCGACACTACTTGTAAGATCTGCTCCATTGAAGAGAGTGGGTAGTGGTCTTTAAAGGAGGCTCTATTCAAATCCCTGAAGTCAACACACAGCCTGATTTCTCCATTTTTCTTCCTAACTGGGACCATATTTGCAACCCATCTTGAGTGTTTGATTGGAAATATGATGCTTGCCTCTATCAGCTTGTTCAACTCCTTCTTCATCAGAGGCTCAATATGTGGGTTGATTGGTCTCTGCTTCCTACTGATGGGCCGAGTAGTTGGATCCAGTTCGATTGTGTGTTGTGCTAGTTTTGGATTGAATCCTCTTAGGTCCTCATAACTCCAAGAAAACACATCAAGGAATTCTTGGCAAAGTTTTATGAATTCATACCTTTCTTGTTTGGTGGCCACTTTTCCAATTTGAAGTGTTTTGTCCTCTCCAACTGGGATCGACTCTGAATCTTCTCCTTTGATCTACATGTTAGCCTTCTCTTTTCTGAACTGATCATTAGGATTGAAAATAGATTCCAGTGTCACTAATCCTTTGGGAAGCTTGTTTGTATGTAGTGTACTATTTGATTCCCATACTGCTGCTCTAGTCTGCTCTGATTTATAGCTGAGAATTCAGCTTCTTCTTGTAGAAAGTTAATGATCTACTGATCATTCTCAAACACCTACTAGCATGTATTATTATCTGGCACTGCTGGCCTCACAACCACATGGATATGCAGTTGTTCTTTGTCCCTCTTGATGTTGTCAACCACATCAAATGCTAGTTCAAACGCCGCAAGTATATCAATTTGCTTCATTCTCCTTCCTGGGTATGGACACAATACTGAAGGCCTCGAAATCCTCCATGAGATCCCATACCCTACTCTTGTAGTTTTTGAGCAAGTCATTTTTTACAGCATTAAGTCCTTTGACCTGATTGGCAACCAAATCACTATCACCGAATACTTGTAAGTTCTTAATTCCCAGCTTCCTTGCCCAATGAAGACCTTGGACTAAAGCCTCATATTCAACAATGTTATTTGAGCAAGCGAACTAGAATCTAAAGGCTGAATAATATCTCATACCTCTGGGGGACACAATCATGGCTCCTCCTCTAGCTCCTTGTCTACTCCTTGAACCATCAAAGAACAATTGCCATACCTCATTTTCATCCTTGTATTCTGGCTTGATTAGGTCAGGAAGAGACTAGTTCTCTTCATGTAGGTAGTAGACACCTAGCTCGATTCTTCCATCTCCCTATAGGGGTCAAAAGCATGGCTTTTGTTGGCCCAATCATCGAGAGTCAAGTCTGGGATATATCCCACCTTAGTATTTGCTTCAGAAGTGCTTAGGAGGTCCTCTTGATCAAAAGCTGAGTAGTTGGCATTGATTGGGCTAGGCATATAGGATTCAATATGATATTTAGTAATAGGTTTAGATCTGATTGTGGCCTTCACTCCATACCTTGTCCTAAAGAGCATATGTGACCAATCAGCAGACAGGTAGCCTCCAATTTTGGCAGTGAAGTCTCTCGGATGACACAAAGAAAATGTGTGGCGGTCTCTACGATTGACACATTTTTAAAACAGTCACATTAGGGAAAACATGTAGAGTGAGACTCAGATCCTTGATGATTCCCACAATAGTCACTGTTGTCCCATCTAATTAGACTACTCCTCTAGAGATGACCTCATATTGGAGACCCAACTGATCAGCTATTTGTTTGGGCATCACAAAACTACGACCCCAGATCAAATCATACAATTGTGTACCACCTTATCTCCAATAATCAATGAGACATAGAAGGGAGGAGGTCTTAGGTTTTTACCTTTTTGTTCTCCATGGTTCCTCCCAGTGAACTACATTGGCAAGCACTCTTTCTTGCTAGTTAGGGGGTTGATTTGAACTTGACCAATTAAATCGCGATCTGCAATAGATCCCTCTACCTCATGGAATGGCTAGTGACTCCCATGATGAAATGTTCGACTTGTCCTTTTCATCTGCTCAATAAGATGGAATGAGCCATCTTTTTGTTTCCCTTTCCAAGACACATGTTTCTTGGGAGTTTTACTGCTGGGGTTTGGGAGGTGCTCGGAGCATCGGGACCTTGTGGAGTGATGGAAGGTTAAGGGTCACCTGAGCTCAATGGTTGGCCCTCTCTAATATTTCTCTTTTTGGACCATGTATTGGCAGCTACACTTTGAGGAGGGGACTGATTCATCCCACATAAGTCTTCGGCCTGCCAGTTGACAAGCATAGTCTCGTTTGGGGGCCACCTTGCTGTTGATCTTCCTCTTGGTCAAGTTCTTGTGGCACCACACTGGTTTGCACCATCAAGGCCTGATTTAGAGCACCATTAAAGCACGTTGATTGGTTATGTGGTTGTCTGCATGGAAAACACCAATCATATTCATGTGCCATATTGTTCTGTGTAGGAACCAATGCCCTAGATGTTGAAGTTGTGTTAGGATCATACGGCCTGAAAGGTCTAGCAGCTTGGGGTTGTCCTTGGTTTTGGCTCTAGTTTATAGTCTGAGGTGGTGGCCTATTCTGTTGATACTAGGGTTTGGCTTGATATTGAGCTTGGGGCTGGTATGGCCTGAAACTTTGAGCTTGTTGTCTTTTGATGGTCACTAGCTCATTCCCAAAGTTCTGAAATTGCTTCATTCGCTTCTTCATGAAACTCTTTATCGGTATTAGATGATGAAGTGGAAGCTTCGGCTGAGCTTTGACTCTTGGGGGTGGGTATAGGAGCTAATGTAGGCACTTGGCTAGTATCTAGGATTCCTAACTCAGGGTACAGAGGCATGGATGGCCTAGGAGTGATTTTTCTAGCTTGAATCAAATGGTTCTCAACCCCTATGGAGAGGCTATAGGCTGCAAGTAATGTAGTGCCCCCCATTGACTGAATCATCAGAGAAATATCGAATTCAAAGCCCTAAGAAAGTATAAGAAGGCACCTTCATTAGTGGGTTTTATTTTGTTGGAATCCTATCCCAAGTCCGATGGAATCTGAGGTTGAAGTCCATCAGCTACTCGTTCGGGGCTCTCTTGATCATTGTTAATTGCTCTAACAAAGACAAGTTATCACCTTTTTCCCCAAACTAGTCGTGAAGAGCTATGCACAGTTCATTCCATTCCGGATAGAGCCTAATGTAAGAATTCTTGAACCATTGTGAAGCTTTCCCTTTGAATGAAGAAGCGATCAGCTTGTTCCGCATGTCCATCTCATGGATCTTGTGGATTATATAGACATTTGTAATATCTTGGACATGGTCACTAGGAGATGTTTGATTTTCCCAAAGTGAAATATGGAATGCTTTTTAATGTTGCAATCAGAACTGGGTTTTGTGCAATCAAGGCAAGTGGAATACTTCTAGTGAAGTTGACATATGGATTTGGTTAGGCCATTCTGATTGGCCTAAGAATCCTTGCAGACTGAAAGAAAGGCCTCGCAGGTGGAGGTGTTGACAAGGTTCTTCTTGGTGGAGATGGAGACATATGAATTCTTCTTCCTCTCCTTTCTCTTCACAGGATAGACGTAAGTATTCAAATATACCTTCTTTCCTTGCTCTAGACTAGGTTTTTCTCATGAATCTTCCAAGCTTAGGCTGCTGAAACCAGTAGATTTGTTTCTTTTGGAGTCGTCAGATGTATAATTTTAAGGCTTCTTAAAAGCCAGAATCACGAAGTGTACATCAATTCCTATTGTAATAAGATGGAGACTTCTTAGTCCCACTGGCATGCCAAAACTATTAATGCAAAATCACAACACCCCCAAATGAGTTCTAAAAATATGCTTTTCTAAGGCAGACTCATTTGGTGTGATTGCATAACATTGAACTTTCCCCAAGGTGTGGGACCTTGCAAAATGGAAAAGCTCTCTAGATTAAAGGTTGGTTCCTTATTCCTCTATTTAGGTGCATACATAGAAACTTGCAGAGGATCTATTCTTAATCCTAATCTAAACTTTACCAAGGAGACAGGGATAGAAGGAATACAAAAATTAAAACAAAGCTAAACTACGAGGTGATGCACCAAAGGAATGATGAACACTTGTTTTGCTAATAGACACAAACCAAAAAAATGCATATAATAAACCATCACAGATAGCTAGATATATAATGGAAGGTCGATGAAAGCAAAAGAGCAGGGTTCATTTTAAGAGACCTCTTGAAATCGGAGGTGGAGAATGCCTCGCGAATATCCCTAGAACCGGTTTCGTGGGAAGGTGAATTTTTTGGGGGTTGTATGAAAATTTTTGCCTCGATTGTCAAGTCTTTGTGATAGAAGGGCTGAGGCGTGCGACGGGAGATTTTTCTTTGTCGCCGCACGTCAAAAAAAAGCATTGACACGCGTCAAAGACCTCGAGACGCGTCCAACAACCGTAAATGACGCACGCGTCGTCAGGTTGCAGTGACGCACGCGTCACCGAGGGTGTTGTCCATCCTCGCGCGCCTCAGTAGCCTCCGACCTCTACTTTCTCATCAAAAATATCTCTGTGTCACGCATCAACAAACTCTTTGTCATGCGTCTGCTATGCGTCAATATCTATTGTACCTCCTTGTCACGCGTCAACTATCCATCAAGGTCACGCGTCAACAAATAACCCTCATTGACACGCGTCAGCACCTTGATGACGCGTCATTACGGTTGTTGACGGCGTCGGTGAGGTCCGCTTGACGCGTGTCAATGCATTTTTTTAGCGCGACAAATATCCTGTCGCACGCGTCTGCAGCCTCTGCCCTCTTCTTGCTCATCGAAAAAATCTCCATGTCGCTCGTCAACAAACTCTTTGTCATGCATCTACTATGCATCAATATCTGTAGTATCTCCTTGTCTGCAAACCCTCCTTGTCGCGCGTCAATAACTTGCCCCCTTGTCACGTCTATAATACGGGATATATCATATTGTTGAAAAATGTGAAGTAGAAGTGTTCTACCTGGCGAATAATCTAGGTTTATATAGGGGATATTTTTCAAGGGTAGGCGAAGCCGACCCCTAAAAAAAATTAAAGTGTAATTTTTAGGCGAACAGGTCACTGACCCGTGCAAAAAAATTCGCCTTTTCAAAATTTTCAAAAATGGAATATTCGCCATATTACGAATATTCGCCACTAAAATTTTCCTGGAAAAGAGACAAGAGAGGATCTAAAATCGATCACAGACATGTTTTATTGCTCTGTAGATTGATACAGTCCATTACAAAGTAGCCAAGAGGTAGAAACGTATTACAATTTTAGTGGAAGGCTTGAACCCCATAGATCCCTTTTCTAAAAGGAAGAGGGAGCCTGCAAAACAAAGAATGTCCAACCCTTTACAACGAATCCTGCCCCCATATTTATATATTCAACCTGAAAGAAGGAAAAAGAGAGAAGTGAGAAAATAGGTTAAAGCTCAACCACTATTGTTAATGCCTCTGATGAAATCTCTCCCCAAATCCATCTTTACTTTGCATCAATCCTTGGTTCGGTGCCTTGAAGAGGAAAGAAAGCGGAAATGCATTGAATCCGATATGGTTGTTGAGACAGATGGATCCCGCATTGAAGGTCCAAAGACATTTCCTCCATTTTCTTCACCTAACCTCCTCAAAATTAAAGTTTCAGACCCCATGGCATGCGTGAGGCCGAGATCTTTCCAACAACATCAGATTTGTAATATTTTGAGCCATGAGTCAAAAGATACGCCCCTTGAAGTTTGTATTGGTCTGTACAGGAGGGCGGGAAAACAACTCGAAAATGGGTCCCCTTTCTTCCGATTCCCGCCTTGGCTTTGACTCGGGCCCAGATGTTGACTTTTTCCTTGGGCGGAGTTGCGGGCCATTTTGCAACTTTTACCCCCTTTGAGATAACAAGGGGCAAAGAACCAACTTTTTCCCCGACGGTCCGCTTTTGATTCTATTTCCTCTTATGCGGGATCACGGTTGATCCAATATTTGGCACGAGGTGAAATATGGATAACAAGCATGTTTAGTTAGATTTTGTATTGTTTTCATACTAGTTAAGCATTCTTTTAAGCTTCTATCTTAATGTTACATTCCTAGACTTAGAACCTTGGCTAGATGGATGGAAATGGTGTTAGGTTCCCTTATTTAGTCATGCAATTTGTTTTGTAGAGTTTAGGGTGTCATCAATATAAATCAAGTACTACCAAGTGTCAAGCATATTCCTAAACATTATACATCAACATACAATTCCATTGTCAATGCCATCTGCTACACACTCTACCTAGGGCATACCCATTGCTTTCTCAATCAACATTATATTACAATTAACAAACAATTATTACCAATGCCCTTGAATAAAACTATCAATAACTTTTTTCTATCTTATATTAAATAACCAATGTTAATTAGGGGTAAAGTTATGTGCAATCCAGACTCGATTGCATGCCCAATTTAGTTGTGCAAATACTATTTTATAGATAATAGCTTGGCACATACGAGGAGAAGTCTAGATAAGGTAAACCGATTAGGCTAGACAATTGTTCATTGCATTTAATGACATAATATGAATGCTTGTTGAGTAGTTGCAATTAACACATTCTATGAGTAAATATTTGGATTATTAATGTGATAGAAAATATTTAGGGCATCCCCCAAACTTCGCATTTATCATACATGTTGATGACCATATTTTTGTAAAAATATGTGTGGCAAATTTGATTCCCTTGTCATTGATGTGAGGAGGGATTTACTTATTCTTGTAGACACTCAAATTTAGTAACATATCATTTGGAAATGACAAGATTGAATTATATATATATATATATATCAACTTGTTCATCTCTACATTCTACTCTATCATTCATAAAAGAAGTATTAATTAAATAAAGTTGTCATTTATCTCCTAGCACCAATTGTGAACTTTTGATTTCACATCACTGTTCTCCTATCTAAACCCACACAAATTGGGTCCATAGTGGACTATGGTCTTGGCTAACCTATACGGTTTTGGAACCTCTTATCTAATCACTATTTTTCCAATTTGACTATCTTATATGTTTCATTTTCATCTTCATAAGGTCTACCTTAGCATGACATTTCACCTACAAAATTCTATACAAGCAAGTCAATCTCACTTCATAAAACACCTAACACTTACATAAGCTCATATTACAAATAGCAATTTACAAAATCACTCAAGGCTCTCCTAAACTCTGCTAAAGTATTTGCATATCATCTATAGTAGGCACTACATCATGTTTGAAGCAATCAACAAATTCAAAGAGTTTATATTCCTTCATTTCACACTCAAAGGTCTTAGAGCCATGTCTTAGCAAGGAAAAGTCACTCCAAACATTTTTAAATGTGTTCAAGGGACAAAAGGTTTTTTCTAGCAACTAAAGCACACCACATCACAACTTGCTACCACATTGGGTAAAATCTCTACTCTATAGTTATCCCACTATCTTTGTGTCAAGAGATTGAGGGTACACAAAAGAGGTTGATTTATACTCCATTCACACTTGTAAAAAGCACTAAGAGAACTGCATGAGGTTTTATCCCGCTCGATGGGGTGTAGTGTAACACTTGGATTGGTTCGATAGGGGTTGACTGCGGGTAGTCCGCCTCACCAACACAATTATTTTTCCTTTCGTCATCTAAAGATTTAATGAAGGCATTGTTGGCATCTAAGGTTTCCACTTATTGTAGGTCATTACAGTTGTGCCAAGGTTCTTTGAGCTAGGGTGACATACAATGATGAAGATTTCCAGGATAAGTGAAGGGAACAAAAAGTTACAAAAACTCATTGCAAAAAAGGTCTAAAGTCATATAAAAGAGGGCATAAATGAACCACGGTTTAGGTAGAGTTGTGAAGTCATAGATAAAGACAATGTTTAGTTCAATATTATAAATGAAACATCTTAAAGTTCATATGAGCTTATTTCCTAGTATGCACAACTAGATCTTATGTGTTCCACTTTGTATAACTAAGTCTTCGTCTCTTTTGGTGTTTTTAGCTATCATTGTTCTAAGTACTTAATGCATTATTCTGATTGTTCATTGTTAATTGTAAATTAAATAATTCATAATAACCCCTGTAATAAATCCATACATCTTATACATTTACTTATACCACAATATTATATATATTTAGGGTGTAAATAACTCTCTAAAAGGTATTTCTCGGAATGCAGGGGATATAATAGATAAAGAGATGTGGAAGCATCTATATAAGGGTCTTTTGTATTAACTAGAAGGGTGTCGAGGTCACTCATCCAAGATCCTCCCCAAACATCAATTATAGATCATTGATCATAAGGCAAGGAAACTTTTAAGACCCCCCCCCAAAAAAAAAAAAAAAACTCATAGATATATTACTTGAAAAATCAGAAGGAAATGAGTTTTACATGCACGGCGAATTATTTGAGAATGTTATCGGCGGTAGCAATTGTCATCTGGTAGCATGTTGTATGCTTACCAATTGGTAACATGATGTATGCTATCGACCGAAAGTGCATACATACTACCAATCGACAACACAAAAGATGAAGGCAATTTGAATATAAACAATCAACCATTAGTGTAAATGGTGGGTGAATAGACCCAAAAAGTAACATGTAATCAAAGAATTTAGGCAAAATAGCAAGCGAGCTAACTACTCAAAATTCACCAAATCCAAATTTCAAAAACTAAATATTCGTTAACTAACGAAGATTCACCACTAAAATTTTCCCTATGATAAGGGTACTCAATAGCGTGCTTTGTAGTGTACACATGTGTTCCATAGTTTTTAGGCCTAATGAAATTCCATACCCAATCAATTAAAGCCATAAATTTTGGATGTCAAAGTTTCCTTGATTTGATTTTAATAATATTGTTACTAAATAAAATAGTAGATAGGTATGCATTATTGTTAAAGCTCCCAACGGTTTTAAATAATCGGGAGAGTGGGGACAAGAACCTTGGTGAAGATCTTGCAAAGTTTCATTCAAAATCCACCACATGGTTTGTGACTTTTGTATTGCCAAATATAAATTACATTATTTGACAAGCAAGCCAAAATGTTAAATAAAACAAATTTTTGCCTCTTAAATTGTGTGATCCCTAGATAATCCATGTTGAAATTTTTTTAATCTAAATTATTGCATGGAAAGAAAGATCATTTCCATATACAAGTTAGTAAAATGTAGCTTAAAAATTATAAGCAAAAAGAAGAAATAAAATCATAAATATACTAACCCTTTGGATCTTATGATTCCATGACAACCTTGGTTGTAGTGAAAGTCGATTCAACATGGTTAAAATGATAATTGTCAATTACAAAGCTTAGCTCTAAAATTCTAATAACATTTTATCGCTCCCTCGCATCTATAAGAAGATTTGTATTTACCCAAAGACGTGGCCACCACCATTATGGACTTTTCTAACACCAAACCCATGAGGCCATTGTTGCCTCCACCACAAACTAGATTTGTGTTAAGTGAAATGTGAAAATACTTACATAGCCATTAACACTTATGAAAATGTGAAATGGTATATGCATGTGATTGTCTTTGCATTTGTTAGCAAGTTGAAGAGTTGAAAGAATTCTACAGGAGTAAATGAAAATATTGTAACCACCTAAGCTCTCTATAATTTTTAGATTTCACATCAATTACAATAAGCTGAAAGAAATTTTTACAACATTAAAAGATATCAAGATTATACATTAAATTCACATACAAAATTTTATTATCATTATTACTAACATAGACCATAATTTGTATGTAATCATATATATAAACATTATATTTCTACTAAAATCAACAATTATTTTCATTTTAATAAAAAAAAACCAAGATTATAAATTATAGAACATTCATTCCACACACATTTTTAAAAGTTAAAATTCAGAATTATTAAATATATTTTTGAAAAGTCAAACATACGATTGATTATAAAACTGAAATTAATGTGTCCTAGGATTGCTATATAATTTTTTTCATACACACATACAAATGAAAAATAAAATACAATATTAAGTTGGCCTTACATTTTACGAGAAGTCATGATTGACAATTTGACACTTGTATTTCAAACTAGTGGACATTAATATCTAAAATAAATTAAACTTTGGCCTTATAAAAATCAAGTGAAATTTAGGTGAAAGATTATTGAGGAATTAGTGTTAGGTAGTTGGATTTTCGAGGTCCAAATCAACTCCGAAAGTATCGTTCCCCTGCAGGGATGAGATTTGACTACTGACTCCACCAGTCAAACCAAAAATTTATGAGTCAAAAAAATGTCAAACATTCGGTCTATTTTTTTGTTAATTATTTTTTTATTAAATAATTTTAAAAATACATTGTTTTTAGTTGTATTTATCAGGTCTCACGTAAGTTTCGAGGGATTACATAGTTGATATAAATTTATGAGTCAAAAATGTTCAACATGATCGGTCTATCTTTGTTAAATACCTTTTCTTATTAAATAATTTTAAAAATACATTGTTTTTCTTAGTTGTTACGCGGAGGCGTTCTTGTAGTGAACATCGACCTATTGATTCGACAATCGTCGAAATCGACTTGATCGCATTCAATCTTACCCGAGGCGTTGAAATCCAACGATCACCATATTTCAAGCATTTTAATGGTATTTCAGACTTAGGGTTTCTTCTTCATAAAGCTCCCTCAATTTCGCCATCAATTCACTTGGATGACGCCCAAGCAATGAAACGATCCGCGATCGCGCATGCATAGCGGAGCTTGCCATCCGAGGGTCTGGGAAGAATCGAGCCGCCAAAACTGCACAGAAACTTCACCCGCACTAAATTACCGTCTTCTTTCGCCAAATTCTCCGTCTCCGCCATCGCAACGGGCGGAACAGACCCCATCTCCACCATGCACATCATACTGGTACCAAATTTATCTAAAATTGGTCGAAATGTATCCAAATTTGACAAAATTTACGAGAAACTCTTCGTTGCAGAGCCTGAGGAAGAGCCAAGTTCTAACCCTAATCGAAACAATGCAACAACAACGTGCCATTTTTCGCTTCAGCACATACTCGGGATATGCTTTTGCTTGTGCTTTGATACTCGGACCGTTAAATTCAATGGTTGCGTCTGCAGAATCTCAAATCGTTTACCTGTTATTTTTTCGTTTTCCCTGGCGAATTAAAAAAAAATGCTTTCCTTAGCATAAAACGCTAAGGCCACATGTAATCTAGCATCAAATGCTTAGAAAACCCTTTCCGGAGGGCTCCTGACCCCACGGAATATTCTGTATTCTTTAATTTAGAGTTCGTTCGGGATTTAATTTCATTTAAGTTTGAATTTGAATTTGAATTTGAATTTGAATGTCGAGTTCAGGGAAATTCTCCTGCTGCCACGTGTCTGCTTTCGAGTACTGCAAATCTGACAGAGTTTTATCTTTACGCGAGCCCCATAACATTTCGTACGCCTCGTCCTAAAAGCAAACTCTCCTTTCTATTGATAGAGGAGCTCAACTAACGAGCAGGAGCTTAACTGTGCAAAATGTGGAACCGTAGACAAGGCACTCCGAATATCATGCTCGGCTGAATGCCTCAAAAAAATGTGGTATCATGGGCAAGTAATGATTGCAGGATATGCCCAAAATGGATTTGTTGAAAATGCGTTATAATTACTTAGAAACATTCATGCAATCAGCAATTGTGAGATGTAAAGCCAAATTCCACAACCTTTGTCAAGCATCCTCCTGCTTTCGTGCAAAAATGGGAGCTTTGGAGCAGGTATGGACATCCATCAAAGCATAATGGATAGAGGAATTTTGACTGATTTGATAAGCACATCCACACTCTCAACAATGACTTCACAATGACTTCTGAGAATAGAAGTTATTAGACAATGACTTTGGAGCATAGAAGTTTCCTCCCCATTCGATGTCTTGGTTATCATAAATTTCATTTTTGAAAATCTTGTTTAGGCTTGAATCTGGTTTCGCATGGATTTTGGAGGATATAAGTTTTCTCCCTGATTTGGGTGCCACAGGTCTGTCTTAGAATTTACTTTCAAAAAGTTGTTAGAAGCTTGAATCCGATTTTAGAGGATACAAGTTTTCTTCCCCATTTGGATGCCCTGATTATCTTAGATTTTATTTTCAGAAGGCCCGTTTTAAAGCTTGACTTGCGTGTCTGATTTCCTAAAGAGCGTGGAGAAAAAGGAGGTTCCTACTTACTTAGGCATCCTTGTCATTTTCATAGATGCTGATTTCTCACCGAGATTAAGAAAAAAAACGTGGGTGCTGATTTCTTGAATTGATGTTTGCAGATCAACGTCAAGGTCTGTTTTGCCTTCTTGGATTTTGATTTTTAATAAAGCGTTGTATAAATTTTAGCCTTGTGCACTCCAAAACTTGAAGACATCAAAACCATCCTCCAATAGAGCAACTTCAAGGCCTTGATTCGTATTGACTCCAATCCACCTTGAGTAAGTTTCTTCTTTACTGATCTTCACTTTCTTTAGCGTTCTTGTATCTTATCCTCTCTTGATGTTTACACATTAAGATATGCTTCGCTTTCAGGATAAATTTCTATTGTTTCTAGCCTATAGGCCTCTCACTTTTCAGAGCTCAGTTATGAAATGCTTAGAGCCTGCTAATCTTATTCTATCATAATGCTTTGATGTAGCGGAAGCAATTATCTTGGCATTTCAGAATTATATTCTTATAACCTAGACCTATAGGATGGTCTATTCTTAAAGGATGAGAAAATATCCACATATATATCCCTTAAAAGCGAGGAACCGATAAAGGGGCAAGGAGAACCGTTAGGTGAGGCATCAAGGATCTTTATACAAAGGCTATTGGGAAGCAAAAAGACAAGGATGAAATCTCTTATGTACTAAACACATTCAAACTTGTCATCTTTGACAAGAAAAGATTTGATAATAGGAAAATGAATAACTACCAATAAAGTCTCTTCATGATGTTGTATTTTCATACATTCGCCTTAGGAATCATGATCATTGTCCCGACATGAACCTTTCCATCATGCTCCAACCGACTACACATAACGTATTTGAGGTGGCCACCTACATTGCGATAATATGGGGACATACCAAGATCATATTTTAAGATAAATTAATCTTTAACACACAAAAACTATCTTGACCTTTTCAATATGAACCAAATCCGAAGCTTCACATTTCTTCTAGGTACGCCAATATCATTGTTGAACTCTATGTAATTTTGTTGAGATTTAGATCTGCAACATGTTGTGCAAATGTACATATTGAGAAGGACCTCAATGGTAGCCATCAGAGCTACTTTAAATTTGCAGCACGAGGGAGTGAGAGATTTCTACATAGGCTCCCTCGCATCAAGGTTAATAATTCTCTAATACCTATAATTATGATTGAAAATATTATTGGCCAGCGATTTCTACAACTTTTTTCATATGGTTTTTTCAACATTGTATGTCATTGGGCTTGCCTATGCCAAATTTGGGTGCATAAAACTTATTGCAAACACTGGGTAATCTGAAGTTTTTGGGGGAAAAAAACGTGTTTGTAAAAATTATTGTATAAGGGGGGATGAAGGCCTTGTTTCTAGCACGCTGTACCGTCACTAAATCGTCACATATTATCCGGATTACCGAAATTTATAGCGGGGGAAAATCCGGAAAAAAAAAAATTTTAACATGTCCTAAAAGAGTGATATAAGGTTGTCAAAGTATCGTCTTCAAAATGCCTTCCATTTTTATGGGGCCATCGGTGATGCTTTATGTGCCTGTTGGGAACCCCTTCAAAATCAGCTATGACATCTCCATCGATTCGATTAGGTCCAAGCAAAAACGGACACCATCTACGATCCCAACACCTTTTTCACTTACAAAGACATACGCTAGCAACAAAACGAATATAGTGCATTCCGAGAGTTCGACTATAAATAAGGACTCAATTCTTCCATGGCGTCGACGTCGTGACTGCCCCTGGTTGTGTTGAAGGGATCTAATTTGGAAGCAATCATGAACATGACAGTTGTTTTCATGGATAACTGTAGAATCAAATAAAAATGATAAAAAAATTCAAGGCAAAATTCATCTCATAGGAGCCCTTACTGCTACAAAACGAAATAATAACAAGCTTGATTAATGAATAAAATATATCTTTTGCTATTCGAAAACCTTGATACCATTGAACAAAAATATAACATAGCTTCATTGCAAGATATAATTTACTTGTGATTTTTACTTTGACATATTTATCGTATTGTTGTTGGATGATAAAGTTTTAAATTCTTTCACCTTTAGATTTTTTCTACCCTCTCGCTTCTTCACCCTATAACTTTCGTTCTTTTCCACCCTTTTTCCTCTCTACTATTTCTCTCTCCTTAAATATGACTCCTTCAAATGATTCCCTTCGGCGTTTCTATCGTACATTTCACGAACGATTGCTAGTATTTACTAGCAATCGTACGTGAAATGTACGATGTGAATGCCGAAAGGGATATAGTGAAGAAGTGAAACCAGATGAGGAGAAATAAAGGGAAAGGAAGAAGGGTGTAGAAAATGGCATTTGAGGGTGGAGAAGTGGATGGGAAAGGAAAGAAGAATGGAGGAGACAATGTGAAAATATACGAAATATGAAGAGGGAGATATATGAAAATGCAAGAAGCGGATGGAAAATGTTGTCGAGGTGAATACTTGATTAGTTAGACAAACCAATAAATAAATATTCTCCAAATTGCACCTGCACCATTAATAAATTGTTAAGTGTTAAAAAGTTGACGTAAGAAGGAGAAGAAGATATAATTTGTTTTTTTAGATAATACGTTGCAGAAGGGATGATTGTGCCCCCTTTGATTTGGTCTAGTTTGGATCCACACACGTCGGGGCATGAAGAGCTTCGGAGAAATATTGCAAAGGCTTATCCATCTTTCTGCGAGCAATTATAGATGAAAATCAAAGCTTCTTGTAGAAATTCCACAGAGGGGGCGAGAAATAGGGGTTAAACTCGAATAAAGCTTACAATCGCATGGCTATGTATGTGAGTGTTATTTATTTATTTCTTTTGAATCATTTCTTTTAGGTCTAATCGATTATGGTTCTTTTATTGAGAGGAAAAGAACGAAGCAAAAAGAAAACAAAACATCCCTGCCACCGTCGATGACCAAAATGTCCTTTGACAAATTGATCTCGTACATGCCATTTCTGCGAGCAATTATAGGCAAAAATCGGAGCTTCTTGTAGAATTTCCACAAGGGCAGAACCAGGGGCTAAAATCTAATAAAGCTTACGATGGCACGACTTCCTCATGTGAGTGTTATTTATTTTTGAATTGTTTCTTTTAGGTCTAAACGATTTTGGTTCTTTTATTGAACAAAACAGAACGAAAGCAAAAAGACAAACAAAACATTTGCTTTATCATTGATGACCAAAATGTTTGATCCCGCAATGTCCTTTGATGAACCGATCTCATTCATGTTAGGCCCGAGCGATAGAAAGAATCCTAATGCATGGCTCGAGTAATGATAGGGTCGTTTATACGGTCTATCATATGGATGGTGGCAATTACAATATGTTGTTAGAGCCCCGGACTTTTTACCTGTAAACACGCATTTCGACGTAAATATCTAAAATTATTTCACTAGATACTTATATTGTTTGTATAGAGAGTTTTGTAATTGCCCTTCGTGGGAATATTTTGTCGTCAACCATGTTTTAAAACTCTGGATATATTGTTATTGCATCGAACAGGATACCTTATTTAACACCTATGGACAACTACCTCTCGTGGCATTCGATATAGATATTTTAGATTGATAAGATTGAGGTTGTTCTGGAATGAACTGTGTCCATGTCCGTAACCTGTACTCGCCGCCGAATACGTGAGGAAAGCAACAGTGGGAATGTTGAGCTTGGCGGCAACACGAGGAGTCAACCGCTGAAGAATTAATTTTTGCGGGCAGGAGAGGGCATGTTAAAGATAAATTAGGTTTCCAACAGATAAACCGCAACCAATCCCGGTCGAGAATGTCGACGTATGTTGTCACGGTCATCGTTGATCATTGTCTTACATGTCAGCCGGATGAGGTCTCCATCCCCTTTGGAAGACGCCTTTCGACCTAATTGTGGGGTCAACTGTGCATCCATACAAAGGAGAACACTGACATAGGCTGCCACATGGCGAGTCGATATGCAAGCATCTCAATTAAGGTAGGAAGTCGACATTTGGGAGGGACAAGAATTTACAGAGGATGTGATTTCCTATGTGTGGAGCCGATTTCACTTGTACATGTCAGAACTAGCAAGCCTTTCAACGTAATAAATTAAAATTTTAGATGTGAAACCTAGAAACATATGGCATGTGACTTTACAATATATGGTTATTAAACACGTTGCAGAAGTTGTGGATACAAAGGCAGCTAAATTACTCACCTGAATGCCACGTGCCCCTATGCAGCTAGATTCCCGGTCTGAATGCCATGTGGCCGGATGTCAGTTCTCGGGCAGGTCATGAAAACCAAAGTTTTATATGCATTCAAATTGCATATTTAAGAGAAAGTTTAGCTATGATGAACCAGAATTAGGAACAAAAAGAGAAAGTTTAACTATGATGAACCAAAATTAGGAACAAGAAGAGAAAGTTTAGCTATGATGAACCAAAATTAGGAACAAGAAGAGCAATAGTAAAATTATAGTGGGGAAGACAAGGGTAAGCCAGGAGAATCAGCGTCAAACATTCGGAATAATTAGAGGGAGGCCACAAATCTGTCAAGTGATAGTAATACTGGTATTTGCAATCTGAAAAGGCCATTGCTCAGAAGGGATTTCAGATGAAACACAGGCTGATACCAGACATTAACAAAAATCAGTGATGCAATTGAGATGTGGGCAGTCGGATTTGTGGTTCTCCACTGCAATCTCCAAATCTATATTCTCTGTTCAGATTTGGAGAAAACTCACAATAATTATCCTTTAATTCTTACCAACTATTATGGTATTGAAATGAGAATTTGGGTAAACCAGATCAGAAGAGGCCATCATCACGCCCCTTTCTGGGGTCTAGAATAAAGGTCTCATTATCCCCATTAATTGTATATATTTTCCGCCCCCTTGTTTCTACAAATTTGTTTTAATATTTGTATTATGAAGCATCATGCATTTCTTCTATTCAATTAACTCTACTCGAATATAATGAATCTCTTTTTTAAATTTGTGAGCAATGGTATCTAGTTGGACAAAAACCTGATGTATGTTTCAACAAAATTAATACTGACTAACATTATACAACTAACACTAATTAACAATTTAATTTAATTTTTAAATAGTAGTAATGAATTATATTCTTTCAAATTCATCTTAAATTGTTCCATATTTTAGATCTTATTCCTAAATCTATAATCATTTTGTTCTTTTTTAAAGTTCTTTTATGAGTCTCTTTGAAGTTGACCTCAATAGCTCAACACTTGATTGGGGAAGGGGTTATTTGCAATTAAAGCTTTTATTTAAATTTGTAGAGATTTAATCATTTTGGTAACATGATTTGGTATGCATGAAAATCAAATATCTCATTTTCAATTTCCCTCATTTTAATCTCAATGCTTAAATCCATTTTCTTGATTAAAACCATTTTCGGAGAATCCAAATATAATTATTATTATTATCGTACTCTCAAGGATAATAGATGGTGTATATGAAAATATTGTGGATTATTGAGCCGGTGAGAGTGATAAGATTGTTAAGAAGACAAGGCAACCCTATTAGGATTAAATGAGATAGTAAGATAGTTAAACCAAAACATCCTCATTCTTAAACCAACTAAATTATAAACACAATTTCAATCCTCTTGATAATGTTATTGTTATCAAAAAAATTGAAAAATGTATTATGTGGAAATTAGAAACAATTTCCCCTTATTCATTTTTCCATTCACTATCTTAGTCACTTTTATCTATTATGGGGTTAACTTAGTTTATACATGAACACCTTAAAATTCTTAGGCAAATATTTTCCTATTATTAGATCACTACTTGCTTGCAAATAGTATCGACGATCTTGGACATCAGATCTATTAGTATTGTCCTACTCTACCAATAACATTGATGAGTGACCAACTGTTAATATTTGAGAATATTCATTAGGTTGGCTTAGCAGACGCATTTCATGGGTTGGCTATAATGGAACATTAATGAAGAGTCATTTTGTTACGCTTAGAGTATCTAATGGAGGATTATCTTACACCACACGACCCACAAAATTATAAGTATGTAATTGTTGAGAGTTGACTTGTATAACATATAATTTATATAAAAGAATAGTTAGGCTATAAATAGTTCAAGTAGGGAGATCAAAAGTGATTCATTTTTCACTTGTGATAGTGAGAATTGTGCTCGAGCCTACTGAAACATGTTGGCATCTTGAGGATATCTAGACATGCATTGTGAATAACTAGAGACAACCTTAAAGATGCCAACGACTCGGCTTGATCCGATATGTGTAGTACTTGTTGAATTTTATGACCCTAGATGCCAATGGTGATTTTTTAAATTGTTTTGAAAAAATTTCATACTTGAGTCCAATATAGATGGATGTGTCATATGGAGATTTTATCCACCATTTTTTTCCAAATGCATGATTGAATATTACATGTGTCTCATGTGTTTTGTAGTGGGATCTACATGCGCGAGAGTTTGATATGTCACCAAATGGTGATAGTGTCATGCCTTGGCATAAATGCAATGAGTGGGTATATTTGATTGAGTCACCTCATGGATGTTGCTCATCTAGGGAGATACCATTTAAGATGCATTTAATGACCACACTCGTTAAGAGGTGGAATGTCGACACGTGTATTTTTAGCTCCTATTATGGGAGATGACTATCAATATAGAGGATGTTAGGTAGATTATACACCTCCCTATAGTTGGTGAGAAGGTTGTTGTATCATTTGTAGAGGTTAGTAATTATGTGAGAGGAGCCCATAAATATTGGATTGGTTAGTGACATGAGGATAAGACTAGTTTGATTGTGGAGCTCAACGAGATTATGTTATTAGATGTTATGTGATTATGGAAATTCCTTTGTGTGTATTGCTAGTTTCTTTCATAGAGTTGTAGATGGTGGTAGTGCCAACATAGCTTATAATACATATGACATAGTTCATGTCATTGAGGAGTGAGGAGCATGGTATGCATCGGGGTCGTAAATTATGGCCCACTTATATAGAGATTTATATACATATAAGTTGAAGGATCATGTTAATGATCTTGGAGTTGCCTATTTGTTACATGTGTGGGCATATGAGCATATAATTGTGATAATTCCGGTGGGTGGGCCCCATGATGATTGGGCTCATCCTCAAATGTTCATAGAATGGTGGGTATTTTCACGATGTAGAGGACTTGACACTATGGAGTACCTGCTTATGCTTGATAGATTAACTCCATAACTCCATATGGGATCATTTAGAGATAATATACGGATTTTGTTGGCTAGGATGAGGATGGTACAAATATTTGTCGCATATGTGTGATGATGTGAATAGAGGATCGGTTTCACGGAGTTTGAAGTTGTTCCAGATTTAACGTGTGATTTGACAATTATTAATTTTTGTGCATGATCTAAATTTATATAATGACTACAAATTGGTAGATTTACCTATGAATATTTGCTTTATTTAATTTTTCCACCTTACTAAAACTTGTAACAAACTCGAATTGAGTATTTCTACAAAATTAGTTCAAATTCAATACAAAAAAACAATATAGAGATCAAATTTTAATAAATGAGTTCTAGGGTTTTAGGCTCTGCGATTTTTGCGTAGTGAATGCTTGGCTTGTCGTACGCCACCATAGCGTCACACCACCGATCTTCTGATCCAGGTGGGAATATCTGCATTAATTTTGTATTGATCACCTCCCCGCCCCTTGGGTGGCTTATATAATGACCACCTCCTCGGGCCATGCATCTATTGATGTTGGTCTTATCACAGAGCTCACGACAACAATAGCACTTTGAAAAGAGCGAGAAAATTTGTTCCAAGGTATTCGACGAGGTAAGGATTCTGATACTCCTTCCCCCGATATTGTGCTTGATTTACCTGCATTTGATAAAGCATGCAACTGGTTTGAATCTTTTTCTCTTATTGCTTACTTTATGGGTCGAGTTCCCCATAAGGAATCCTCTGTCATGGATTCGTAACCATTGCAACCCCATGGCATCAAAGTTAAGGAGTTCGAATATGACCAAGGGTTTTTTTCTTTCGCTTTACTAATGTTGAGCATTGGAAATATGTTATCAACTATGGTCCCTGGTTTATTTGTAATACCCTTGTGGTGTTTTCCCACTGGACTCGGGACTTTCAAGTCTCCGAGCAAGCCAAACTCAAGATTCATGTTTGGATTGAATTTCCAAGTTTTCCATTGCCTCTATGGGTTTTATTGACCAGCTTATCCAACCCTTGGGTCATCTCATTTGCCATGAACAAGCCAAATTTTACTCAGCTCGACCCCAGAAATAGGTCTGTGTGGAAATTGATCTCTTAAAGGACCTTAAGGATACCCTCGACATCCAGGTGGGGGATACACACTTTACAGAAGGTGCTTTATATTAACCTAGCCCAACACCTATTTCCGGTGCCAATCCGCCGATCATATGATCAAGGATTGTCCCCTCATGACACAAAGCTCACTAGGCTTTGTTGTTGAGAAGCCCCCGACCGACCCTAAATCCAACACCCCCTTCTGATGGATGGACCACCGTCACTGGCCGTAAACCTTCGGCTCGCAATAAATCCCAAACTACCACTTATAAACCGGTGAATGCCTCCGCTTCTACTCCTGTGAAGCCGTCTACTGCGTCCCTTCCCAAGCCCTCATCTGCCATCTCCTAGACTCTGCAAGCTGCTATTGTCATCAGTTCCCACCCATCGGTGCCTGTTTTTGCACACCCCTCGCTTCCCAAACCCTCAAGCATCATGGATAACACTACGGCGGTTCGGCTACTCAGACAGAGAGAAAATCAGCCTTACGCCATTCAAGAAGTCCCTCCCCTCCTTCTGATGAGGATTTTTCATAGAGACCTTGCCGGCAGTTTGAGCTTGGAGACTATTTGCATGGGAATGCATGGCAAGTCACTTTTTCTAACCGTTTTGGAGTGTTAACAAGCCTCGAGGAGGAAACCATGCACCTTGATAGTTCTCCATGATAGTTTACTCATGGAATGTCAGGGGGCTCACTAATCTGACTCGTAGATATCTTGTCGAGAGACAGATTCTGCAGTATTTTACTAAGTTTCGGGTGTTTTATGTTTACGGAAGTCAAAATCATTGGCTTCCAACTTTCTTCTGCTATGTGTACCATCTGGCCTGGTTCTCTCTACCAGATGTCAGCACATGATAATGGTCAAGGTGGTGTTATCACTCTTTTAAGTCCTGACCTCACCTCCAATATCATATCATGGGGCTCTGACCCCACCCATCGGGTGGTGTGGACCCTCTTTGATTTTGATGGTCATATTCTTGGGCTGGAAAACATTTATGCTTCTAATGATGCTTTGGAGCGCTCTTCTTTTTGTGGTGGCTGGCTGATCACTTGTCGTCTACTACCTGGCTTCTCTGTGGTGATTTCAACATGGTGGAATCTCCCAAAGACAAATTGGGCTGGCTTCCTATGCATTGGTGTCTTGGTGGAGTGTGAATCCTGGTTTTACTTGCACAATAAGCTCTGTTTGTTTGATCCCAACCACCGCAAGCACTCAAATTCTGCCACTTTGTGGTTCACATGGTCTAACTTTCGAGCTGGAGATGACAGAGTGTATAAATGCCTTGACAGAGCTCTACTTTCATAACAACAATGGTTATCTTTTGATGCTTCACACAACCTCCCGGTCTTGGTTGTGATACTGCTCAGCGATCTCGACCATAAGCCTTTCTCTTTGGGCTCCAATGAAACTTTCAGTGTCCCAAGCCCAAATCCACTCAGTTCTACTTGAATATGTCTCATCTTTCTCATCCTAAGACTTTGGATTACATCAGACATATTTGGAATCTTGACCCAAGACCTGTTGATGGGATTGGCTGGATTGATTGGTGGTCTCATGCCATCACTCGCACCACTGCTTTTCTTCGGCTTTATGGGAAACAAGCTACTTTTTTTGAAAAATGCTCATGAAGCCTCTCATATTGAATACTTGAGAGCTATTCAAGAGCTTAATTTGTCTCCCTTTAACACTCATATTCAAGTGCAAGCTGCTCATTGGAAGCATAAACTTCAGATTGAGGAGCACTATAAGGCTAGAGGAGCTCAAGTTCGTGCCAGACTTCACTGGCTCAGAATTGGTGATAGAGTCACTAAGGAGTTTTTGCTTCTCTTAAATCTAATCAAACTCTCACCAAAATCAAAGCAATCAAGGAAGGTAATCAAAGGCTTACCCTTTTACCTGACATTCTGCAAGCTTTTGTGCATCACTACCATGTTGTGTTCGCTACCCAGCCTGCTACTCCAGCTCGTGATGCTGCTCTCCTCCAATGCATTGAGGTTGTTCCCTGTAAGCTTTCTGAAAGCCAACGTGTTGCCTGTGATCGGCCTCTCACACTTGATGATTTGAAGGAAGCTACTCTTCAGATGGCTTCTGATAAAGCCCCTGGGGTTAATGGTTTTCCCTGTGAGTTCTACCAGGCTTTGTGGCCTATTGTTGGTCTGGATCTCTACCAGGTTTATCTAGAAGCTATGTCCTCCAACACTCTAGGAGCTTTGTCAACCAAGGCAACATCAAATAAATACCTAAGACCGGTGATCCGAGTTTATCACCAATTGGCGGCCAATCACTCTGCTCAATGTCTCATACAATATTATTGCCAAAGCTCTTGCTAACAAGCTTACAAACTTGTTGCCTTTAATCATCGGAGTGAAAAAACCAGATTTATTAAAAACAGATATATCTTGGACAACATTATTACATTTTGGGAGGGCATGGAATATGCGCGGCGGGCTTCTCATCCGCTCTGTTTGTCAAAATTGATTTTGATAAATCCTATGATAGAGTTGCATGGCCTTTCATTCTAGCCATGCTGTAGGCTATTGGCTTTGGACCTCGGTTCATCCGCTCTGTTAATATGCTCTTCCAAGATGCAGGTGTCTGTATTACTATCAATGGTCAACAGTCTGAGTGGTTTTCTCTTCATCATTCCATCCGACAAGGTTTCCCTCTTTCTCCTTCTCTTTATGTCATTGTTGCTGAAGGTCTTAGCTATTTGCTTGCTAATGTTGCTCATGTTGGTTTAGTCCAAGGCATTCATCTGCCTTCTTCTCCTCAGCAACTGATTAATGGTCATTTCACTGATGATTCTTTTCTCACCCTGGCTGAGTCTGAGGCTTTTGTTTCTAATGCTATGCAATGTCTTGATACCTTTTGTCTTGCTTCGGGTTCTGCCATTCAATGGAAAAAAACCCAGTGCTACAGGCAGGCAGTGGGTCCCAAACCTCCTTGGCTAGAGGGATTTCAATGGCTCTGGATTGAACCTGGTGTTCAGTTTAAATTTCTTGGCATCCCCTTTGCCTTCATGGCTTCCCCTGCTGACCTTTGGGACTATGTGATTCAACGAGTTGAAAAAAAAATCTCCTTTCGGCTCACCAAGCATTTATCTCTTACTGGAAAATTTTAAGTTTGTTCCAAGGTTCTAGCTGCCACTCATGTCTATTATTCCTCGTATTGGGCTCCTTCTAAGGCTACTTACCATCGGTTGGAAAAAATTCTAGGTGAATTCCTTTGGGCCAACTCTGAGGGGAACCATGGTTTTCCCGGGTTACTTGGGATGTTTATTGTATGCCCAAAAACACTAGCGGTCTTGGCCTTATCAACATACAATTGCAAGGGGTTGCTCTTACTGCCAAATGGATAATTCGCAGCCTTGAAGGTGAGGAATCTTGGAAAATTCTGCTCAGGCATTGTATATCTCAAGGGTCCCCTCTTAATCGGAAGGCATGGCAGGGTCTGAACTACTATTCTTTATTGCTTTGCCTTGTTCCTCTTAAAATTGGTGGTTCTTTTGTGGCTAAAAGTATTTGGAAAGCCTGGGAGCTCCTCAAACCCCACCTGCTTTGGCAGGGTGATGGTTTCCGAAATGGGCTCTCTCTCAACTCTCTCAGCTTATGGTGGAATCCAATTTTTCAATATCAGGACAAACCTCTTGCTCTTTCAGTGCAGTTTAAGGGTATGTGTCTTTTCAGAAAAGGAGTTAAGTTTATTCAAGATCTTTTTTGTTTTGCCACTAGGGATTGGCTTCCATGGATCAACCTAAAAGCTAAATTTTCTCTTCATGACAACGATAAACAAGCCATTTTTCTAATTCAAGAGCTCATACCTGGTGATTATTTGCATAAAATTGGGGTTCATACGTAGCGCCCATGGTGGTTTAACTGGCATTGACCCGCTGCCACCCCCTTCAAAAATTACAAACCTCGAGTGGGTTACAAGCTTCTTGCTCAGAATCAGCTCCCTTTCAATAAGCTCAATGCTCGTTGGATCTTGCATTCCACTCATTTTGGTTGGAAGCAACACTTTCAGGTTGTTTGGGCCATTCCTATAGAGCCCAAAGTTGCTCACTTCCTTTGGTGTATTCTCCACCAAGGGCTTCCTATGGGAAAATGTCTCATTCTTATGGGAGCTCCTCCATTGCACTGCCCTTTCTGCAACCACATTGAGACTCTTCTTCATCTCTTTTGGTTCTACCCCCATGCTTAGTCTGCCTGGCGCTAGATTCATACCCTTTTTCAACCTTTTCTGCCCATGTTCTTTATGTGGAAAATGGTTCTTCTAGGGGACTCAGCCTTTGTTCCTGCAAAATTTTACAACATTTGGCATTCTTTTAGAGCTACTATTTTATATCACATCTGGAAAACTAGAAACTCAACTATTTTTAACAAGGAGACAGTGGATAGAACTTTTGTTATTTCTAACAAACTTGTTGTTATCTCCAATGTCTCGCTTCAGATCCAAGTTCAAGCGGAAAAATTCCGCATTGAGGTGGAACACCTGCAGACCCTGCTAGATCACTGGGGGAGCACCCCTTGCTTGCTCATTCGTGTTCCGCTTTGATTCTCTCATCGTTGTTCCCGCTCACAAGGTCAACGCTCCCGTTCCCGTGGGCGGCATAATTTTGATCGGGAGTCTCCGCTCGTGGGCGGTGGAGCACCTCCCCTCATCGGTGGGGTCCTTCTCTGCCTCCATCTCGGGCTCCTCCCACGCCAAGGGTGTTTGGTCGGGTGGGGAGGTGGCGATTCTGGTTAGTAGGCACCTGATCACTCCAAGTTTCCTCGGTTCTCCTTAACCATATCGCCCAACCAACGGGGCAATGAGGAGGAGCAACCGCAGACTAAAAATTGGGAACCAGTCGACACCCCCACTAACCCTCCTAGTGGGTGGGGTGACCATCCGAAGAGCCCCCCGTAATCGCCTCCTACCTCTATGTTCATCGCCCGCCTAACGGCTTTTCTCTGTTGGTTTCTATGCAAATTTTGGCTCCGATTTTTTTATTGATAAGCTTATCTTGATATGATTATGTAATTTGTGCCACTCGTAGCCTTTTTATGGCTACTTTTACTCTACATGTGGGGTGTGATCTTTTCCACCCGATTTTGTATGATTAGCATTGTACATTTTATCATTATTATATGGATATGCTTTTCAATCAAAAAAAAATTAATAAATGCAATAAAAATTATTAAAAAGAATCATAATAAATTTTAAATGAAAATATAACAAATAATGTGTCAACTTATTCATTTGTATAAAAATAAATAAAATCACAAAATAAGGTATTGGATAATATGAAAGACCAAGATATTTCAAAATTCACCATATACACATTGAAAATATATTCTACATCATAAATTAAATTATAGAATAGGGTATTGGACACAAAATTTAACTTTGATGGAAATTTTTAATTGTGCTACTAAAAAAAAATACAAAAGAATACTTAAAAGATGTGCTACATTTTGTTATTAGATAAAATTCCCCTTAAACAATTTACATATCTTCATGTATTTTCAAGAAAGCACGTAAATAATGCTCAAATTACACTTTTTAAAGTTAACATGATAAATATTGAAATCAAGTATGGCCAAGTTTAAGGAACATATTCCCCAACATTTTACATCAACTATCACTATTGCATATTTTGTAAAAATGTTGCAATTTGTGTTGATTTATGTTTTATGTTTTTTTTTTTTTTCGTTTTATGTCATTTCCGACATAAATATGACGCAAATATTGGGGCACAATGGAGATGCTAATAACATCACCTTTGCACGGTAATAATCCCTAACTTAAAAAATGTGGGGCCCATCAACATCCTTTTCATTATTATCAAGTACATGTGTTATGTCAAAATCATATGGTTATGATGCTTGTAACTATATGCTTAGATTTGGATCACCTGCAAGATGTGTTAGTTGATATAAAAAATTCCAAATCAATGCTACTAAATAAATGGGCTTACGTTGTCATTGAAAAGAGAAGGACAATCATGGGTTCTTTCAATGAATAAAGTGGGTAAACTTCCTTATCTAAATCTATAACCTACAAAAAACACACTTAGAAAAATGTTAGTTATTTTTTGTGGTTAGGGGACCTACCTCGGTCATATCCCTAACCATTTAAGGAGATAAAAGACATTTTATTGTATAAAAATGACAAAACAATGCATAAAAATGAATGGTATACTTGACTCAATCCTGACAAACCAATCACAGCTGTAATTCGCTAAAAATTACACAGAGGTTGTAGGCCAGTCGCGGGCGTGAGTGAAACTCTACTGCTTTGAAATATCACCAAAACAGTGATGTTGTGAGTTGCACCAATCCTTTGTGATCCGCCTTCACATCTCCAAAACCCAAATACCAAAAATATATGAGCAAAGAAAAAAAACTCAAGTATGGGCTCAAGTGCACCAAGAGTCAAGGGGTTGGAACGATGAGGGTGAGTGGTGTTTTATAGTTTTTGAGTGCATAGAAGATTATGACACATATGGGTGGGATGATAAGTGTCCATAATGCATTGGACATGAAAATGGGAATGTGGGATGGAGAAAATTAAATATGAGTGGGTGAGGGTTAGTAAATGAGTGACGAGGTGTCTCTTATCACCTTTTGGTGGGGTTTTATCATTTTTTGTTGCTCTAATGGGATTATTTTATTTTTGGTATTATTATGTTTTATGATGTTTTTGGTATTTTGGGTATATGAGACCTTATGCACAAGGTGTGTTCTCTAGTGTCTAATTTTTTTCCTTTACTGGGCTACGTGTTACATGCATGCAGGATGTAGCTAAAAACTGAAGATGATATGGGGTCATCTAACCCTATGACCATGGTTTCCATAGTTGCGGGCTTAGATGGTTGATTGGATAAACAAGAACCTAGAAATGTGATCGATGGTCCACTTCACCTGGAGTTTATGAAGGGATCGATCTATTGATTTTTCAAGGTAGAGACTATTGAGTTAATTGACTAGTATAATTGATGATTGGGTATCGTAAGATTAGGCGATAATGGTTTGATGTGATATTCCCCCTCAAGTGACATATTTTTGGATGCCCCAACAGGGATAAAAAGATGGCAATTGAAGACATGAAAGTGGTGAGAAGATGAGCCAATGATTTCCAAATAATGGCTGAATAAGAAGAAGAAAGGCCCCTCCAAGCTAGCCAAAACACTCTACATAAATGATTTTTTCGAGGAATTACTAGACATGATAACCTTGTTGGCCAAAAGTTATGGGACTTCCCTCCATTAGGGAGTTCCATAATTGGATGTGCATGTTCATCAAACTCATTTGCAAAAGAAAACAAAACCATAAAATGGGGAGAGATTATTTGAGAAAATTTTACAAACCAAGTAACTTAGTTGAGAAAATATGAATTCATTCTATATGACTTCATATTTAATGTACACAATTACAAGATATAGCATATGGGTTGGCCTTTCAAGACAATGTAGACAAAACCTATCCAAGCCAATATATTACTTTTATACGCAATTGATATATGAGGATAACAAGAGCCATTACAAAAGGTTGAATATGTTAATTGTTAGGTTATTGGATGGATGCTCAATAAGCAAGATCTCTCAACGGAAAAATAGTTCGTGATGATATATGGAATATTTTTCATTTAGTTTCAAAAGGTTTTCTTACATCAGAATTTTAAGGTTTCAAGGTATTCCATACAAATTTCCTATCTATTGTAATGATAAACTCATTCTTATAAAATATGTAGGAAGCTAGATATTATTGATAGAGTTTTATTGAGATAAAAAGTTCAAGGAATCAAGTTCCCCATTACCTGAGGTAATTATATGTGTAGATCTAGGATCAATGCACAAAAAGTTGAAAGAACAATTGCTTCTTTCAACATGTACCTTTAAAGGGACATCCTTTAACAAAGAAAAAAATCATCAACGATAATCTTCGACTCCCTGCAACATACTCACATGTACCCACTATCGAAGATTATAGGGAGGATTGTAATGATGAGTTTGAAGTTAGGAGGAGATCATATGCAAGGATGACCTCACATCAGATCCAAACCTTCAAATTGGATCAAATTCCGAAGAGCATGATTGATGATGGGTTTGACTTGTGTGAGCCTGAACTTGAAAATTTTATTCAAAAGATACCCTATTCCTATATAAATTGGTCCCTAAAAGAGAAATACAATATTGATGATCTCACAAGACCAGTAATTGCAAAAAAAAAGAGGTGGTACCAAAAGAAATTGACAAAGTTAAGGCTACGAAGAACAAGTATAAAGGAGAAGGAGATATAAACCGATTAACCATTAGGAGGTGAAATTTCCATGCACACTCCCCCTCAATGAAAACTCTGAAAGGCCAAGCATTGTATGAAACTTGCATAATTTTATAGCACACAATGGCTTCGTAAACATATTTACAACTTGATCTTCAATCGAGAAGTACTGGAGATCTATATCACCGTAAAGAACCTTCTCTCGGATAAAGTGCATATGAATCTCTATATGCTTTGTTATCTAATGTTGAACTGGATTCTTAGTAAGATAAATGTAACTCTAGATATCACACAAAAGAGGAGTACTTCCTTTAACTTCCATGTGTATCTCTTTCAACAACCGCTTTAGCCACATGGCTTCTTTCACTGCTTCCATTGCACTTCTATACTTTGCCTCAGTAGAAGAAATGAAAACTGTTGGCTACTTTTTATTGCTCCAAGTAATGGCACTTGCACAAAACTTTAACAAATTGTAGACTTTATATCTAACACAACATTAACATGGTTAGAATCACAATATCCATATAGACATCATAATAAACATAATATAAATCATTAATGATTTCACTTTTAACCATTTATAAAACTTACATTGATAGGTTAAACACAAGTTATATAACAACTTAAATAACAATATGCTTACTAACTAACCATGTTATATTACCAATATGTTGAGTAATTTCAACATATTAATCTTGTAAAATATATATTAGATGCAATCAATATTGGACGTCTCCAATACAAACACAAAGGCATCCCCAAGTGTCATTCGATATGCATATAATAATATTTTTAGTACTCACATACTAGTTTAGAAATGTTTAATCAACAACATATATATCTTCATTATCTATTTTAAGCCTTTAAATTTGTGATAAGATAACATATATGCAAGAATGACCAAATCATGCAAGAATAATCACATACTAATATACTCAACTAGATCTTGATTTTAAATCCATTAACTAGTCATTAACAAGACTTATCTTTGATAATTGGTTAAAATTACTTATAATAAGTAAGTAATTTACATAACTAAACAAGATTTGAAAATACTCAAATTGATGATGATCTTTCCATCTTTATCAAGGAGATTAATTTCAACTTGAGTTCATGACCAAGGCTTACTTGTATTAAGCAGAAATTTGTATTTATATAATGATCTTTAAACAAGGAAAGTAAATAATATAAAGGTATAAAGTGATATAACAAGGCGTACACGTGTCACATGATATAAGTACTAAAAGAGGGACACGTGGTGTAATTCCACAGGATTTTCAACCAAATGTATAATGTAGACCTCGAGCCCACGGAATAAACCGAGTCTCAAATACAATATTTTGGGTCCGAAGGAGACACGCATAAGGTAAAAGGTATACATGAGGGAAATAAGGAAATAATCACAAAAGCACACATAGGAAAACCTTAAGCAAATCAGAAACTACCACATGTCAACTTGTTGTTCCTCCCAAGATGCACAACTTTAAATGGCCATAACTTTCTCTCCACGGCTCCAAACTAGGAAAAAAAAGGTCTTGTTGGAAAGTTAGCTTCGATCACTTTAACACAACATCATAAGATTCAAGAATTGATAGTGTTTTGTGTGAGAAAAAGAGGAAAAGTATTTAGGGTATTAAAAACATAGTTCCAAACTACCAAACACCAGATTAAATTTATTTATTTATTTGAAACCTTTTGAACCCGCTCGATGTCATGTCGATCCGAGGGCTAAACACATCAACCATTAAATTATATTCAATATTAATTAAATTAATATAATAAATATTATAAAGTAACATCATAACATGAAATAAATAAAATAACACAGACATGGGTAAGTGCACGAACTGGGACAAAAGCAGATACAAAAGCAAAAATGAGCAAAATGTGTACGCATTTTGAAATAACGTGTATGTGCTCTGTTTTCTTCGGCTTAGTAATTAATGAGCCTAAAATGCATATGAATTTTTTGAAACTATAAACAAAAAAACCTGAGCTCTCCCTCATTTTTTTTTCCCAAACGTGATTTTGACAAAGAAACCCCTACAACAGCATTTTCTATTCTTCTAGATCTAGCTCCCATGATCATTTGCAAATCACCGCGAAGATTGGAATCGACAATGGCGTCACGAAGAAGATGTATGAAATACTCTTTTCTCTAAATTGCATTGAAATTTGGTAATTATATAGTAGAATTTGAATTGAATACATGTTTTTATTATTACAGTTCCACCTCAACCACAACCAAACCTTGCAATTCCTATGAACCCTCCTAGCCCTCCTACAGTTGTTGAACATCCCCTAGGTAGTCAAGAGGATTTAACATCCCATATAGTGGAAAATAAGATTGAAATTGAGGAATTAATTAAAAAATGAGGGATTCCCATTCTACAAATCCCCATCGTGGGTCTCTTACAAACACATTGGAGGCATTAGTGGCTCAAGTTGACATGGAAACAATTCAAATTGATCATTGGACATCTTATAAAGAGCATTGTAGGGAATATTACACCAACAAATTGTCATATGCGATGTAAAGAAAAAATAAATTACAAAATACCTCATATGTGCCTTATTCACGAGACCCCTAACCAATTTTCCTATTTCGTTGTCATGCAAACAGTTTCCAATCCACTGGTGCAATATTGATTTGATAAAAAAATGGGACCAATGGTGGATGGTGTTTTATTTTCCACCTTGCAATAACAACGAGGTTCCACTATAATTCTTGAGGAAACTCTATTGCAATTCTATCCTCAACGAGATCCCGAACTATTTCGATTTCCATGATTTTTAGGGCGAGGAAAGGCTCTACACATGATAAACCAGGTGCATAATGTGCACCTATTTAGTAGGGTAGAGTCCTCACACAAAATTCTACTTATCCCGAGACTGTCCCCGTCGGCTGAATGAAACAAATAGTAGATATTGATACACTGCACGCACTTCAGTGCGTTATCGATACCTTTGTTTGACATACGAGGGATATTTCTTATATAGATGTTCATGGAGGTACACAGAGTATTCCTCTAGGAAGTACTAGCATGAGGCCACATATTTTCATGTCATGTCATAGCATATGCTTGGGGCCCAAAGAGGATGATACTTTCATGTATCTTTAATGGTGTTGGTGGAGTTGTCGTCAGTGGTACACATGATAATTTTGCTATTTCAGACACCTTTTTGAGTGATACATTTGGATTCCAAACATTGGCTACACCTTTGCAGTTATTTGTTATTTTTTATTATGTATGTTACAAAAATATCTAAGTACTTGATTTACCTATATATGCTAAATTTTTAAAATAATTGTATTTGTACATGTATGCATTGATATTACAGCACACAGGAGGGACGTCATCATCCCGATCATAGGTTGTGCGCACCATGCCTAGGCATACATTCACAGAGTAATTTAGAATGTTAATTTTTAAAATTTTCACGTATGAAAATATATATAACTTTTGAACTCAAATATATGTATGTTCTTGTATATATATTATATATGCTCAACTAACTTGACGTGATATATGTTTGATAAAGTTGATGAGCTCACTAGACACACCACCATCTCTGTGAGGAGAAGAGAAATGTGTTTCCATTTGCATTTCATCTACATAAGAACTCACCGAGGTATTCAAAATACATGTATTTTTCATTAAATAGCTCGTGTAATTCATAATAATGTTAAATTATTTTAATATTTGCATTCATTGTAGCATCATGTAGATAATCAACTTGACTGCATTGTGTATACACAAGAGTTACCTACGTGACAGGTCTATTCATATGATTCACAAGAGTGGCGCATAGTAAAAAAATAGTTGTATATTGATAAAAATTAGTTAAAATTTGTCATTACACATACATGTACTTAGTTGTAAATTTTTTTGTTCGCATTCAAAACTTATTGTTAATATAGTTCTATAAGCTAATTTTGATGTTTAATTTTGTGATCTTATGTGTATGTAGGGTTTAACTCCTTCCAGTTTTACTTTGAGGGCATACACTCCTTGAGCTCATCTTTTTTATACCCCCGTTCGTGATCCATCTCATCGAGTGTGAGATGTAGATTCAACATGACCGAGAGATTGTGTAAGTGCATGTAAATGTAATAGTTTCATTAGCAATGGTCGTATACATGTCGAAAACTTATATATTAAGTTTTAAAAAAACATTGTTTGCATTTATAGGATCAACTACATGTGAGTTTAGAGAAAAGAGGACTCGTAGTCGAGGCTAGGGAGGATCTCTTGAAGTCATCTCACGAGATCTCCATCTACGTCTAAGGGATGGTTTTCTTCGAGCAAGGCCAAGAGAGTGATAGATTTTGATGAATAGGATATATTTGTGTGTGTGTGTGTCTTATGACATTCTTTTTGTATGCCTATGTGCATGGCATTGTATGCGCATTCGACATTGTATGTACGCATCATATGGCATTCACTTGATATTATATGACCTATTCACATTTTTATATTTATCGTGCACGTTAATAATATTTAGAACTTGATAATTTTGTATGAGACCTTACATTTCCATAAGATTATTTTTCAGTATGAAACTAATATGATGTGCACTTGATAATATAAGACATTATGGATATTTTTTTCATTTATTAGGTATTGTATACTAGCGTTTTCAATGTATAATATGCATGAAAATTGGAAATCAATATTTATATAACATGTATATAAAGATTTATCTAATTTGAGTAATTATTCGCTCGATTTATCAATGTGTATATGTGTATTTAACTTTACATGTGCTTCTTCTTGCTCTTGGTCTCTTTGTATTGTTCCTATCTTATCATGCATCTATCAGTGCATTATTCAATACTTCTTATTCTTCTCCCCTATTAAAACGCCTCATAAAATTGTTAGACCATCATTAACTTGATTCGTAAGGCTCCAAACACCAATGTTGTTCATCTTACCAAAATTGTCAACTATGCCTCTTAAGACAATGTTTTTTGCAACAAGCATGGATAGAAGGATCTAAGGATACCCAGAAATTCTTACAAGCTTCATTAGTTCACTTTTTCCATCCCTAAGGTGCTCCGAAAATGTCAACTACTTCTAAACTCCTTAGAGTTCACCTTTTCACTTTTTGCTCTTAAAGCACTAAATAGCCTTGTCCCACTGTACTATGTAGCATATATCCACTTGTATGAGGTTCACAAGTGATGCAGATTTCACATCAAAAAACACAACCATCCCTCAATGATCTAATCAAGCAAATTAATCAAACTTGTCAAAAATTACAAAAAATGGCTTACTTCTTCTTAACAAGAACCTTGCTAAATCATGCAATTTTTAGTTTAAATTCTCAAATTGGCTTTAAAATCATGTTGATGCAGGAACCCTACATACATGCTTAGATCACCCAAAAAAAAGTAGAGGTGTTAAAAACAACTTTATCATTCACTTCTCTCAATAGTTCACACTTTGCAAATACTAGCTCAATATGCCAAAAAGTAATAGGGTTTCATGTCAAAACTGTGGTTTTGGATTCTTTTCAGTATACAAACTCCACAAGCACCATATAATACCTATTTCAGTCTTATACAAAACACATTTCAATCACTTTCTATCCCTTTTGTCATCATGCAATCCACTTCTCATATTCTTTATCATGTACGGGCTTTGTTTTGTTCTTAGACTCTCACTCTTCTTATACTTTGTACTTCTTTCCAAGTTTTGAATCTTTCTTAACTACATTAAACTTCATGCCATCATCATTATTCTATACACAAGGTTCTTTCCTCTTCTTTACTTCATATACCTAACTCACGCTTTTGAACTCTTGAGGATCTTACTTAAGTCTTGACCTGCAGTCCTCGCCTACTTTATTACACTTCTTTCTTGTCACAGATCTTCATCTAGGTTCTATTAAGACACTCCAAAATCATCCCCATTGATATCACTCTCACTCTTTTCTCCCAACCCATTTCCTTGGTTTCCAAGGATATTGCAATCACTTCCTTGGTTTCCATTCTTACTAATACCCTTCCACCTCATTACTCCACTCCTTTTCCAATTTGAATCTCTCCCAACAACTCTGTCCCAAGTTAGAGATTTAGACTCAGATAACAATTTTCTACCATCCTGACTGAACCATGTTTTACTTCTCCTTGACATATAATTATTTGAAGTGAGTTTATATCCTTGAGTATCTCATCATTGATAACCTAACAAAACTATTCACATAGTTCTAAGCTCATCAACATATAAAAGTATTTCATCCATCTCCTCAAAATGTTATCATCAAGATCTTTCAAACTTTGCACACATAGTTAGAACTTCAATAGTACATTCTCCCTCAAAAGTGAGAGTGAGAGCGAATGCAAGATAGTGAGTGAGAAAGAGAGAGAGAGAGAGAGAGAGAAAATGATAGTGAGTGAGAGAGAGAGAGAGATACAACATTCAATAAGCCACTAAATTAATCATCTAAGCACCACAACATAGCTTAACAAGTCACAAAATGAGAGACCAGAGAGAGAGAGAGAGAGAGAGAGAATGAGAGCGAGAGAAGACAAAGAGTGTGAGAGAGAGAGAGTCAAAGAGAGTGAGAGATAAAGTGTGTAAGATAAATAAACATTAACAAAGAGAGTGAGATTATTGTGAGAGTAAAAATGAGTAAGACGAGAAAGATGTGAGAGTGAGAATGTGAGAGAGATTAAACAAAGAGAGTGTCTAGAGGTTTTGAATGAATTATTTTACAAATGGAAGCTTTTAGCACCAAAACAATCTAGTGACATTTCAAACATTTATACATGCCAGGTAAATTTATCGTGGAGGCTTCATTTTAGATTACATACTTGTCATTGCTTCGAACTACTTCGTTTAGGAAGTAGTCCCTTTAAAAGCCTCGAAGACAAAAAAAAGGCTATAACTTCAAGCAGTGATTTCTCGATCTCTATGGCACTCTAGAGAAGGTCATGTCATATCCTACACCTCTATGTTAGGACCCTCTAAAAAATCATGTCTCGGTTTTCCATCTCGATTGATTCTCTCGTTGTCCTATTGTTTGCAATCGTTGCCAATCCTGACTTGCAATTGAGTCACGTGCTAAGGTCAGTTCCAACGCATTATTTGTAAACAAAATATCGTGCACAGAACCGCAAGCTACCGCACCAACACATCCAGAGATGACCTAGGTAAATGTCTATTAGAGGCTTTGCTTTGGTAAACTTGATGGTGTCAAGTTCTTTCTGGCTACTTGTCCTCGCCAGTAGTCCCTTAAGAGCCCTGAGACTAAAAAAGGCTATAAGTTTGCCAATTGATTTCTTGGGTCTTCATGATACCTGAGAGGTCTTATCTAATACTACACCTCCATTTGTAGTGGACCCCTCTACAAAACTATAACGTCTCATTTTTCTTCATCTCGATTCCTCTCACGTTGTCATATTGTTTGTGAATCGCAGCGTACGAAATATTACGCTGAGTTTTAGCAAATGAAGGTTGAGCCAAGGCATTATTTTTCAAACGGAGGCTCATGGCACCAAACTCAACTATACCTGACTCATCTACGAGTGACCTACTGTAAACTCTATATGGAGGATTTGTTTTGGTCCTGAGAAGAAGATGTTAAAGAGCAAGCTTGGGGGACTACTTGCGTCTCAGAGTAGTAACTTTAAGAGCCTTGAGACAAAAAAATGGTTTAACTTTGAGTGATTTCGTGCCCTGATTTGAGTGGCACCTAGAAGGTCTTCAGTTGATCTCTACACCTCTAAATAAGGAGCCTTTACAAAAATTGTCTCTAGTTTTTTCCATCTCGATTCGGTTCTTGCACATAGTTATTATTGCATTGCAATAGAATGTCAACATCTTCCAAGTTTGAGTCATTGTAAGGTTGTCCAACGCATTATTTTACAAATGGGATCTCGTGAACTAAACCGACTACAAAAACACATCCGACAGTGGCTGTGCATTCCATTTGAGGCTTCATTTTGGGCGTTCCAAATGGTGTCATCAGCTTCGGGACTACTTTTTGTTTAAAGGCGTAATCCACTTAAGATCCATGAGACCAAAAAAGACTATAACTTCAATGGGTGATTTCTCGGACTCCATGGCACTGGAAAGGTCCCATCAGTATCCTACACCTCCTTTTCACAACCCTCTACAAAATTTTTGTCTCTCGTTTTTTCCATCTTGATTCGATTCTTTTGTTGTCTATTATTTTCAACAAAGTGTCCAAATACTACTGCAGTTTGAGTGGTGTAAAGTTGTCCAACACATTAGTTTGCAAACGGAAGCTCAGTGGTACCAAATCAATACACTGAACACATCTGGGTGACTAGATAAATGGGATATCGGAGGTGTCATTTTGGTGGCACTACACTCTTGGTTTTTTTTTCGAAGCTACTTCGCTTCGGCGCGTATTCCCGCTACGAGCCACTCGAAAGCAAAAAAGGCTATAAGTTCGCCGGGTGATTTCTTTCATTACTTTACGTAACCTCAAAAGGTCTCATCTGATCCTACACCTCTTTGTTAGTACCCTCGAAGCAAAAATCCCATCTCAATTTTATCCATCTCACCTCGGTCCTCTCATTTTCCTATTGTTTGTAAAAGCGTCAATAAATTGTCAGGTCTAAGTCGGTGTATAGGCTATCAAATGCTATATTTTACAAGCTGATCTTCTGTGGCATTTGAAACCTAAGGGTGCACACATGTTAGGGTAACGCTTGGTAAACACTTGGGAAGGTGTCGTGCTCCCAGTTCCCCTACACTCCCTGCAGCTTTTGGGCTACATTTCTGCCTGGGTGTATTCCTTCTGACTGTACCGAAAGCAAAAAAAAAGGTATAAGTTCATCGGGTGATTTCTCGATTCTGTAACCTTGAAATTTATCTTCTAATATTAAACCT